>VXBJ01005108.1:494397-690450 GCA_013400055.1 Nycticryphes semicollaris
TTTTTGCAATGCGTATTTCAGTGAGACATCCAAAATCTCACTCATACAAATTGTCACAGCTTGACAGACTTGGAACCTTATAATGTTAAATCAAGTCCTAGTGGAGGTGTGTAGGGGAGTGTGAAATAGTGTTACTGGCTGCTCCTATCCTGAATGCTTTGCACTGGAAACGTTGAATATTGTCTTCCATAATGTGCCTATAATTAATATTGCGCATGGCACCCTCTATGCAGCTGCTCTGTGTGTGTGCGGTGTATGGAGTTTTTTTGCAAAGCTCTCCAGCTGCTTTCAAGCTGTTCCTTTGAATCTGCCACAATATTCACGTCCTCCTCCCCCACCATGCTGAAGGACACTTGGTGATTTGTTTCTCATCGGCTCTTTCAAGCCCAGGTATCACTCATGATTAATTGAGAGCCAAAGCTGAATAGAGGTTGGGTGAAGAGAGGAGGGGGGGGAGCAGGTCAGCTCTTAGTGGGCCAGATTTGGAAAGGAGAACTTTGGAAAGGAGACTCTCCAGAGAAAGGAGAGTCTTTAGGCATTAACACCCTTTGCCCAGAGCTCTTCAGGAAACCTTGGCCAAAACATTTAACATCTCTCTGCCCCTCTTTCCTCCATATAACAGGGAGATGGGAAAGATGATCTCCCAGAACTGAGATAAGAACTATTTCCTGAGTGTGGCAAAGGGATTTAGCTCTTCAGAGGGAATTAATGCTGCCAAATGCTCTGAAAAATAAGATTAAATATAGGCAGCCTTATATTACAAGGCTTAAAACTGGATAGTCAAATGACCTTTTTCACCTTACTCATGACCTTGCCTTTGGTTTTGTTTTTTTTAGTCACCCACCTGTGTGTATAATCATCTCAAGTAAAATGTAGTACTCCTTTATCAATGATAAATTTGGGATGCATCCTTAATGCAAGGGATTAATGGAATATCCTTCAGCAGTACGAGATGAGATCTTGAGGAGCTGAGTGATAGAATGTAATGGCATGGGCAATCACTTAGGGGCTAATAAGAATTTATGTTAAAATGGGAATCCATCAATTCTAAATGACAGAGAAGGAGAAAGACAAGACTGGCCTATTAGTCAATCACAGAATGTCAGTGAACCTCTGAAGTGATGTGACCACGGGAAAAAAAAAAAAAAAAGGCAAAAAGTGCAAAGATGTATCTGACAGGTGATTTTCAGGGAAGAGGGGGAGAATGGAGGAGTATATAGTCCGCTGGGCTCCTGTTCAAGCGGCTTTGTCAAGTTCTGGTCATTTCCACAGGCAAAAGATAAACTCAGACTGGAACAGAGATAGGCTGCTTGGGTGACTGGTGAAACAGGGAGTTTCCAGGAGGCAATTAGAAGAGCTGAACTTGTTCAGTCTAGGAGAATAAAATTTAAGCCACTTTTTGTCTGTAAAGACACAGGGCGCAGCAACGGGAAGAAGAGCTGAAGGACAGTGCTGGTATGAGTCTATAAGGATGTTAAGTGGATGCAGATGAAATTTAGCAAAGGCTTCCCAGCTAGCCCAGAGAGGTTCCAGAGCAGCCGTCCTGTAACAGCTGGAGAAAACGATCTCATTGGTTTTAACATGGAACCAAGTTGCTTAAAAAAATGTGGTTATTTATGTGAGGTGGTTACTTTGAGGTATCAGAGGACTAAAACCCATGCCGAGTGTTGCTTTTGGGGTCTGTTTTTTCTGTGTAGGGTGCCAATAATTCATGTTACTCTCAGATGTGCATACACAGAACAACCTCCATTTTCTTCGCAAGCCTGCATTGCCTCTTCTGTTCTGCAGTGTTCAAGGAGATGCTGTTTCTCTGCTCTTTGGCCTCATCTGTCTTGAAACAACAGAGGCCAGACCCCACTACTTCTAGGGTTATTTTCCTGTTCCTATTGCAGCCTGAGAGCAAGCTGCTTGGTCCTGAATGTCTGATTTATATCACTTTTATCATTAACTTTCCTCCTTAATGAAGGCCATCAGCAAAGATCTCACCTTGGTTCTCGTGCGAGGAGGATCCCTATATCAGAGCCTGCAGAGTCGGTTGGCCCTTCTTGCTATCTGCCTTCCACCTTGAAACCCCATTCCCTCCTTCCTGGCACACCAGACATCCTGCAAAATAACCAGGCTTAGATGTCTGGTGTGCTGGGACAAGCGAACACCTTGAGGAGCCAAAAGATTGTGTTGTAACCACCTGTTTGGCTCCTCTGTTGTATTTAACCATACGCTTATGTGCTAAGCAAAGATCTACTTCTTGTTTACATGGATGTAGAATGCCAGCTACAACCTGAGCTCTATCTGTTAAGGGGGCCTCCAGGCACTATTGCAGCATGAATAATAAATGCTGCAATTCCTTTTCCCAAGGAAAGCATCGCTTCCCTTTACACTGGTTGTGAGGGCAAAATGGCCTATGCAGCAAGGCCAACTCATGGTTTCTGCCCCACTGGCCCTTTCAGGAGGCGGCAATCATTTTGGAGAATGAGAATGGCAATTTAACGCAATAGGAGGAGAGGGTAAAATAATAAAAATCCTTCAAAAAATCAAGCAAATACCCAATTATCTTGCAACACATTATCACATAATGAGAGTTGGTAATGCTGTGGAAGGTATTACCAAAGAACATATTATTGGTACTCAGATAGGAAGTTAATATTATTTCATTACAAAAGTTAATTTTCTCCTTTTCACTTCACAAGATTTCTCTGATTGTTAGTAGGTGACTCTAAGCATAGTCTTCAAATGTAATTTTTGTTGGGGAAGTCATGTTCTAAGCCTACCAAGTTTCCTATGTGTCTGTTTTTTAATACCCTCCCTGAGAATGCGAGGTATCTGACTACATGTGAGGAAGAGCTGACAACCAGTGCTGAAAACATGGGTTGGTACCAGCTTTGGCTTAGCTGAACCCAAAGGTGAAGTATCAGAAATCACTAGTTAATTAAAAAAAATATAGACCTTGGTTTGACATAACACAAATGGGGCAGGTGCTACATCGTGTAGGGTTTTAGCATACCTCTTCTCTGCCCCTTTGCACATCTGAGTGAGATATGTAGTGTTGTGCTATGGTATGTGACAGCTTTCTGCTAAGAGGAGGGATGGCTGTTGGCATGAATTATCTGCAGCTCCTGTTGTCTTTCATCAATATCTGCATGGCCGTGAGCATCTAAGTGTTTGCTTCGCTTTTCTTACCTGTAAAAATGGGATTTGTAACTTCTCTGAATCAAACGCATGGTATTTGTGAAGCTTACCTCGTTACTGTTTGCAAAGCTTTTTGAAAGTACAAAGCTCTATGCAAATACCAAGTTGCCTACTTACATATATCCAGTAACACAGGGGCACTTCGGGCAGATAAGGTTTAATTACAGTTGTGAAATAGTGCAATAACAGTAGGATTTTGTATGTCCTATGTTATCACTGCCTGTGCTGCACATAAATGATGAGGCCAGAAATCACCACTGGAATTATCTAACATGGCTGAGTAACAAACCATAGGACTGTCTTGTGAGTTTTTCCTGTTTAAACTACTTCGGTGCTTTGCAACTTCTGTTTTCAGTTGTTTACCTTTGGAGAAGGTCTCAGTACAGGCATAGAATTCTGAATAGATTTTAAGCTCTCTGATACTTGATTTGCAATTATGTCACACTAGCACTGCATAAAGCCATTTTACTCCAACACAGAATTGAGAAGAATGCTTTGTCTTGATTTCGAAATGAAAATCAGCTATTAAAAGCCATGATTACCTTTCACATCAGCAAGATTTAGCCCTGTATTTCTAACAGAAAGGTTTAGAAAGAAGAATCTGAACTTTCCAATGCCTGCATGGGATTCCCTCAATGATTCAAATTGTCCTTAAAGCAAGACCTATTTTCTTTGGAGTTTGTATGTTTAATCTGTACGTGTCTTTTTCAGTACTGCTTCTTGTGTTTTAGTACTTGGGTTGTATTTATTCGACTTTGGAGTGGGCTCACACGAGGGTATTAAGAGCTGCTGTAGATCTTGTATGTTACAAATCATAGGGTCAAATTCTTGCCCCAAAGAAATCAATGACAAAACCTTCTATCGATTGGAAAGGTATTATGATTTCACCCATTATGTTAGCACGAAAGTGACTTTAAAGCAATGCTAAAATAAACTGTGGAAGCTTTTGCCTGGTAAGTTTGACTATTTGTTTGGATTTGTGGTCCATTATTCAGCTCTAATGACCACTGTTTATTTGTTCAGCCCAGTAGTCTAAATTTTTTTGGCACATCCTTATTTTCTTAATGCCCTAAGCCTGAAAAGAGGTGTGTGTGTGGTCTTTATTGCCTACATGCAGTTGTGTGGTCTTTCACGCTTATACCAATTTATCTGTTTACTGGATTAAGCCTATCATAAATATTAGAGTTGAGCTAAGGAGCTTACATTTCGCTATGTAAAACCTTACTGATCCATAGATTGTTTGGGTTTACATGTTATCTCAACCCACCTGCCAGTTGTGAGATTCACAGAAAGTGTCTGGGGTTTACCTTTTTTTTTTTTTTTTTTGGTAAGCAATTGTCATTAATAAGAATTAACATCAGGAATAATAACAGCATGACAGCTGTGGTTCCATGCCTGATGCTGTGGTGTTCCTGCTATGGCAGGGAGATTGGAATAGTTGATCTTTCAAGGTCCCTTCCAATCCCTGATGTTCTGTGATTCTGTGAAATGCCAGCCTGAGTAGCATCGAAGTCTAGCTCCATGGCCCAGAATTTAACTCCTAAATACTCAAGGTGAGAGCAGCTCCAGGATCTTGGGCTTAACTACAGCTTCGCTTCAAGCCTCTGGTAAGAAGCCATGGGTGAGAGCACAAGTTTAAGAGCCTGCTCCTGTTTTACCTCATAGCAATTCATGAGGTAGTTTTGATAGCCTCAATGAGATATACTTTCACCTGAATATGTTGTCTGGCATAGTTAAGAGTTTTGCCCGAACGTGATACTGTTGTTTAAACCCTCCCTCCTGATAGGAAGATGTGTTTATGCTGCCTGAAAGCTACAATAGCAATGCAGGAAAGTGAAAGCGCTTTCTTGGCCCATTTTGACATAGTTGTCTGGGTTCTATTCCCTTGTTCTTTTGGTAGTGGGATGATTTTTATTTTATTTTTTGAGGTACTTTATGTGTGTGTGACAGCTATAGAAGAGAAATAATTAAATCAAATGGAGTTAAATCCTGGCAGATCACACCCTTTCATCACCCATTGTCCTTGGGTCAGCGCTCCCAGGTTATGAGCTGATCAGGAGCAAAAAAACTCTGTGCAAAAGATGCAGGCTTGTTTTGCTTTGTTTTGTGTACGTGGATAATTCCCTGCAATAAATCTTCCCGCACACCATCCCTTTCACTCTCTGATGTTAACAAGACCAGGATCTGCGCGTATACATACACACATTGTCTGCCTTGAGCTGGCAACGTCTTGATAAGAGGTTCATTATAATCCTCCACTGTCAGAAGCAGTTCTGAAATGATCTGCGAGGCGAAACATCATGTATATATTGAGGTTGGCTTTTTTTTTTTTTTTAATTAAATAGAAAAAGTGTCAGGAAACTTTCTTCAAAGGTGCCAGGCATCTGTTTCTTCTGAGGCATGTTGTTCTTTTCTTAGGCAGTGGATCTTTGATAACTGTCTCTCAGCACCCTCAGAAGTGTTTTCCAGGTTAGGAGGATGAGAGGGAAGAGATGGCAGTCATGATGCCAACGGCTGATAAAGCCAGAATGCAGACTAAGCCTTCAGATCAATAGGAATGCAGACGGCTGTAACACCAGACTGCCTGGTGTCGGCTTTAATTTCACTTCCTCTGCTGGCTGCACCCAGCTTCCAGCCCTTGGAGTCTGGGGAAACCTCCCCATGTTCTCCAGGTACCCATCACACAAGGAAACCGCTCCTGAGCACGGGAAGGGCAGAAAAGCAGCTCAGCTACTGGCCAAATACCTGCAGTTGTTTTTCCTCCCTCTGGTCTTTACTCCAGGGGCAGCCATAGGTGCTTTTGCCATTCTGCCCACTCTTGCTCCAGTGTCCTAATGCTTCCCCAGGTGTTTATACCCCAGCACAGGACACTGAACTGCCTGGGCACGGGGCACTTAAGGATTTAGCCCTCTCTCTTCTGATGAGAGATTTTTATTATATTATTCTAGTATATTATTCTTATACAGAATAAGTTTTTGTACCAGTGGATCTGTTGTAATTTATTTTTTTTTGAGCAGGGGTGTGTGGGGTGTGTGACAAGCAGTTTTCAGCTTTAACCAGATTATCAGGGGCTGGCTGTGCAGCCAGCTTGGCAGGGCGAACTGGCTGGTGGCACAGGGTGGCCTGGAAGGAGCAGCTGGTGGGAGAGCAGAGCAAGGAAGGCTGCCCTTAGCACATAGATGTCTAGTTTTGGTGCCACTTGCGGGGTCTAAAACTCCCAAGTATGTTAAATTACTGTAACTCAGGCATAGCAAGGGCTGTGACTCTTCATCAGGAAGTATAGTGACAGGACAAGGGGTAACAGTTTTACATTGGAAAAGGGGAGATTTAGATTAGATGCCAGAAAGAAATTCTTTACTGTGAGGGTGGTAAGCCACTGGAACAGGTTGCCCAGAGAAGCTGTGGATGCTCCATCCCTGGAAGTGTTTAAGGCCAGGCCAGATGGGACTTTGAGCAATCTGGTCTCATTGGAAGTGTCCTTGCCCATGGTAGGGGGGTTGGAACTTGATGATCTTTAAGGTCCCTTCCAATCCGAACCATTCTGTGATTTTATGATTCTATCTTGCTTCCTCTATGGCTACAATGCAAGTAAAGACAGGGATGAAATACCTTTGTTCCTTATTTCTGATTCCAGAGAGGCTTTGTTTCTGTTCTTTATTAAGTTGTTAGTTTTTCAAATCCAAACAAGATAGGGTTATAAAGCAGCTAAATACTGAAATTCCTTGACAGAAAGAGTGAGGAAAATAAAGAGGAGGAATTAAGTCTTTCTCTGAGGCTCCAACTTTTCAGTTCTTAAAAGTTTACAAAACACTTTATTCGACCAACTTTGTTTATTGAGCATCAAGGGATGCCTGGAGGGAAAGCACTTTACCCCTGAATTTATAATATAAAACTTAAATAGTGGAAAAATGCAAAAAAGCAGAAGGAACATGCGCTTTCCCCTTCCCATCCCCCCAATCTTCCTGGTTAACGCTGGAGACAAATACAACTTACTTCTTCCAAATTCTGAGTGGGTGCAGGTATAAGCATTTTAAAAATCAATTCTAATTTTGCAACTGGTGAGCCTGCTTGTAATCAGCACAACGTAAGTCCATCATTCAGGAAACTTTCTCCTAGTTGGTTTGGGAATTCTGAATTTGATGCAGTGTTAGCAAATTCATTTTTCTTATTGCTGTTGTATTGGACTCCTGGAAATCTTTGATTTCATATGCATGCGTGCATATATGTACATATATAGACATGAACTATATATGTATGAGGAACTGAACAGCACCTTGAGGGGTTAAGGCCTCTTCCCAGACTTAATCCATATTTTTTCTGCATTCTTCAGCATGTAAATGTTAATTTTAAAATTAAATGCATGACAAACATATCCTGTTGTATTTTGGACTCATCTGAGCTATAAAATGGTGCTTAAATGTTGAGTTAGCCAATATGACAAAAGCATTCACTAGTGGTGAAATAAAACCACAATGTGATAGCTCAGCTACCCTGTGAGTGTAGCTGTGGCTGGAGGTAGCTGACCATCCAACAAGCTGATTTCTGTTGTTGCATGTTGTGGTAGGCATCTCAAGAGGTGCATTTCTCCTTATCCAAACTCATTGAGTCCACAGGCAGAGAAGAAACAGCAGAAAGAGAAATGTGAAATTCTCTCATTTACCTGAATGACTTTTAAAATTTCAAGCATAGTTACAGTTATTTACAGGTCAGTATTGTTAACCGTTTCATTGCTGATCATTTCACTAGGGGCTTTTAACGAATACGCTTATTCATTTTGTCCAGTCTTCCCTGAGACAATTTACCTTTCCAGCCTTGAGCCACAGAACTTGAACAGACAGAGCACTTCTTGCCAAAAGTTTCTGATTCAGTAAACTGAAGTATTTGCAATGGCTAATTAAAAAGATTAAGGAGTAGTTTTCTCTGCCATCACTACAAATTGTCGCTGCAGCACAGGCTCTTTGATTTTTTGTGGGCACTCTATAAAATTTGGTCCAGCAGGAGCAAGGGTAATTTGATTTAATAAGCTAATAAATATTTTTGAAATATGCTTCCTGCAGGTTATAAAAACAGAAGGGTAGAGCCATAGCACAGGAAAAGGAAAAATTACACACATTAAAAAAATACTGATTTGGGAAAGAAATCCCTACTGACGTGACCAGAATTCACTAGGAATTTCTGTAAGCTAAAAAAACATATTCCCTTTTATCTGGTGGCAAAGGACCTTCTGCAGCAAGGTCCAGGAACTGCGTATCCTCAACTACATCAGATAATAAGATGTGTGGCTTCTCTTATTGAATGAGCAGAGGACGGAGCAAAACAAATGGTATAGCTTTCCTTGTTGTCTAATTTGATGTTAATTTTATACTGCCTCTAAACTGATGATTTCCAGTGGGCTGACAAATAGATATAGGAATAAATTAAAATGCTTCGTGGAGGGATGCCAAAGTCAGAAGTGGAAGTTAGAAATTTTGGCAGCTGAAGATGTCTCGGCTGTCTTCTAGGACCAAAGTTAAATGAGAGACGTTCCCAAATTCCCAAGACATGGAAGGTGAATGCTTCTGCTAAAATAACAGGCAATGACATCATTAACAATGTTGACATTTAAATTGACATAATGAAGTTATTGAAGTTAATAACCCATCTGTGTGAATACATGGGTGATGCTTACCTCTGGCACTGTGGTTCCATACATAGTGCAGGCTTATATTTGGCTCACATTTGGAGGCCTCATTTGTATGTACGGAATCCTTTAATTTCATCTAATAAAACATGAGAAGCTAAAGAGTTGTTCACCTGCTTGATGGGGATCCAAAGTAAATTCTCTGGTAAGAATATGGTAAGAGGTACAGGAGAGGCTGAGGATACTTCTCCTGTAATAAGCACTCAGGTCCAGCTTTGGAAGATTTCAGGTCCACCAATCTCTCCTTTTCTCTTGGTGTGTCCTTGTGGAGTGTAAATCAGGCACTTGCTTTTTTTTCGTGGTGTTTTTGTTTGGTTCTTTTTTTTTTTCCTTTTTTAGTCATCTTATGCCAACCCTGTAGCAGTTGTCTCTGCCAAGTACAGGTCAAAGTTATGGAGCCCAGGCACCAGAACATTAACACTAACAAAATTTGGAAGTCATTTGATCAGCATCCTGCTGTGCACATTTTGTTCATATTTGTGAAAGATTACCCAGGTTAAGTTATTCCTTTTGGGTAAGGATGCAATTAGAGAAGACAGTATCATTTGGCACCAAGCTGACCTCAAAATGCCTCTAACAGTGATTATGTGGAGCAAATCTGTTTGAAATAAGAGCAGTAGTCTTGGCTGTCTCCATCTGACTCTGAGTCTGTCTGTCAGAAGTAACTGACATACTGCATTTCTTCTAGGGAAGAGGAAGAGAGAAAGGAAGGGAAGCCCTTTGGCCTTTAATAATAACTTACAAATCTTCATTTCAACATTTTAAAAGTAAAATGTTTCCTACTTACATATTTAGAAATAGAAGTGTGTATTTTTTAATTTGGAACTCAACTTTTTCTTTTTGTAAAATAATCACTTCGTTTTTTTAATTGTCAAGACAAAAAATATAACAGAGATTTTGTTTGATCTTGAGTAAAATTATTGCAGTCAAACCAACAGAACTTCTTTTATTAAAACAGCTAAGTCTGATTTTTTTTCTTTTCTGTCTTTTCAGCATCCCTAACAAGTTTAAAAATCTGTTCTTTACTGAGCTCTGTCAGTACCTTTCTCTGTATCCTGTCTGGCAAAATAGATGCCAGATCCTAAAAAGCACCACACTTAGTTTTAAAAATGATCTTCTGGTAGTCTAGATCAAAGTTCCAAGAGGAACCACCAAACCAGCTGGCATATTTAAATTTTTGATCTGAATTTTTAAATGGGTGTGGGTAATTTTGATGCAGTGTCTTCATTCTGCTGTAGGTGGTTCACGTTGACTCAGGAATGGCACATTCTCTTGAGATTATTTTAATTTAAACACGAAAGAAAATCTGTAAATGTTTGTTAATCAGATCTTTGAGTGAAATTTTGGAAAACTGCTTGATTTGAGGAACAGTCTGAGACTGGCTGATTAGCAGAAAGGTTTTGCATACATACCTGTATTACACTCCCTTTCAAAAGATATAAGTCTATTGCAAGCTGGATCAAGTTTGGGAGATTTCACCTCAGGGAAGATGGTAATAATAAGGGATACTTTTAAATATTTGCTTTACCTGGAAAATTGGTAAGTTAATGACCACAACTGCAGAAACCCAGCATTAAATAATTTAACTATTTTTTTGATTTTGTTTTAAGCTTAGCTGGAAACAGAGCTGAAATGCAATTTTTATTAGAATGCGTGCTTCAGATTATTTCAAGCATTGCTTTACCTGATGAAGACATGCTGTTATGTGAAATGCTCCTGTCTATCAGAAAGGAATTAGGTAATAGCATTTTACAAGGATGAAGGCATTACTTAATCCTGAAATCTCTTAACACATGGACTGTCAAAAGCGTCTGCTTTTCTTACCTCATTTGTTGGGGAGGCAGTTTCATATGGAATTAATATTTTCATTTGCTTTGGGTGTGGGCACATTTTTTTGGTAAAACTCAGTGTCTGTGTGATGACAGAATTTATTTAATTTATTATTGCTATATATTGAAGCATTTTATTTCAATTCAGTAGACTATTTTTATTTCCATAAATTATCCAGTCTGTTTCTCACATTAATGATGGGATGGATGCCTCTGGTGTTAAGGAAGATAAAAAGGGAAGGAAAGATATATTTGAGATTACCTTTAGTGTCATGCAAGTTATTACCTAGCAGTCTGAGAAGAGTTTACAGAAGTGTCTGATAAATATGTTTGGAACAAGCCTGAACTTGGAACTAGCAGGGTAGACAGCAGAGTTGCACATCTAGCTTTTGATTTTATCCATTTCCTCAAAATGCAGATGTAATCACTTAGGGCAGAAATCCATCATTTCCCAGTCACTTTCTTAGTTTAATTTGTGTTGAGCAGACAAAGGCACTGTTTTATCTTTTCTGCCTGATGTTTAGTGGTTTAGATTCGATCATAGCTTTTTGGTGTATCATTGGACTTCTCCATGTTTTGGCTATGAGTTGATGAATAGATTGCCTTTGTTCATACTGTGGTGAGCAGAGAACATCCCCTACATTAGATGAACTGACAAGTGGCAATAGAGAAAGTGTGTGGGTTTGTTTTGGTGGCATCCATGGTTGGGGGACAAAGAAGATCTCTCTTTGAGAGGACCTCAGTGATGAGAGAAGGAAGGTTTGCATGTGTCTGATGGGTAGTTTGAATTCATCCTCTCACTGAGTGTCCAGTAGAGGATACTGAGGGGAGGTTTAGCTGGAGTGCTCTGTACCAGAGGCCACGTCCCTTTACTATCAGTTCAGAGTGGATTGCCACACAAATAGAAATCTGAGTGTCCCTCTTGGGAAATGAAAGGAAGCATTGACAGGGTCAGGAGTTATCAACAAATCAGAGACAGGAAAAGCCAGATATTTTTTATAAATTTACCTCATCTTCTCCTGAGTCCTGTTACTAGCAATTCCAGGTACTGGAATATTTGACCAACTCTGAAAGAAGTTTAGTTTGCCTATTATAAGCAAAGAGAAATCCTCTGGAACATCTCCAGTGATCGGGTAGAAGGTTTAAAGTCCAGATTATTCTTGGTTTATAATCCTCAAATCAAATTCCAAACAGATCTTTTCATCTTTAGTACCAGCAGAAGCTGAATGGGAAATTTTTACTATAACAGAGATAATACCTTCATTTAAAAATCTTGGCACCAACTGAAGGTCTTCTATCTGAAATCCAGTCCCAAGTAGAAACGTATTGCCTGTTATTTATTTTCTTAAATGTTAACATTTGCTTCTTTGGAGGAGAGAGAAAGACCATTTTACCTTTAATTAAAGAAAAAAGTTGAATCACTCAGCAGCCTTATGATGGATTAATGTTACTGTGATTTCATCAGAAAACTGAAACCCAGCATTTAATTTCTGCTGAGGGTAGCTGTTGTCTCAAAGATGCTTTACCAGATTTCACGGGCACAAGAACTACATTGCAAATAGGAGGAGCTAATCTTACCATCCAGGTAAAAGTAACATACTTCAAGGTGACAGGCACACCTGGTGGTACCTGGACCAAATTGCATGAACAACCATCTAAATTGACTGCAAGAATTCAGTGTTTATACATACGCATGAAAATCGTACATTCTTCATTTGTTAAAGGGACATTGCCAAGACTGGTAGGCCTAAAATTAGCTCTCCAGCTGTGTTTTGCTTTGCAGGCACGTGCATGTCTGTTCCGTTCCTGGAAGCAGCTGGGTGTTGAAACCCACAAGAAACCTAGTCTATGTGAAATGCAAAAAAGAATATGTGATTTTTCCAGATTCCCTCCCTCTTCTTTCGTTTGTTTTTCCTTACTTCTTTTATCCCTTTATGCTGTCCATCTTTTCTGTCTGAAGACCAGACCTGTTCAAAGTTTCTTAGTGTTACGTTTGCTTGGGGGGACGAGAGCGTGCATGCTGAGGCCCAGTTTCCAGCCAGCAGTCCAACATGCCAGCTACAGATCGTAAACTGCACAGCCTCCTCAGAGCATGCTTGGTGTTAATCTCCAGCCTGGAACCGTGCTTCTCTTTGCTACGTGAGTCCATACCAGCATCTTCCAAGTGAATACCCAGCTTGATGCCGAGAAGGCAACATGCTACTGGAAGAGGGAGGTGTGTGGATTTTATGGTTATATAGGAACTTATCAGAAAGGTATTTTTGTCTAGCCCATAGCCTTTCCTCAGGGAAGAGACAAATAGATTTCTTAGACTCAGGAGAACTACTTTTTAATGGCATTTTTAGACAGCTGCAAACTAATTCTCAGCTACTGGATTTTGATTCCATAGTGCTTGAGCTGTTACACTTTTACTAATATTTAGAAATGAGCAACTCCCTTTTCAGTGTAGAAATAGGATTTAGAGATAATACCCTAAGCAGTATTTCATCAATGTCCCTGTCTTCTGGGTGTGCATAGCAGATGACACCTCCTTCATACATGCACATTAGTGAGGCTGAGTACAGGTGCAGGGCAGCATCTCAGATGGGTAGCGAAAATCTGTTGTCCCAGTGTTGCCTTGTTGTGATGGGTTTTCAACTCTTTGTATGTTCAGAAGACATTTGGAAATGAGCTTGAGCCTGAAAGCGTTGTGCAAGACCCAGAGGCTCTCCTTGGAACTAGTGCAAAGTGTTTCTCTTCTCTCTTCATTCCTCTCTAATGCAAATGTCTGTAAAGTATCTAAGGTATAGAAGGAACAGAAATTTTCTTTTAAAAGTGGAAGTTTTTAAAAGTGGACTTTGTTCATAATAGAGGTGGGCCAGGCATGACTGTCATGGACATGAAGCATGATCCAAATTTTGACTGCTAAAAGAAGTAGGGAAAAAGTAGAAATCTCAGGGTGGGTTGTCAGTAGACCTCTTTGCCTTTTGCCTAGCCAAATAGGAGCCAAGTTGCACCCTTGAAAAAATCTTAAGGTAACTAAATCACTGTGGAGCCAATTGCAAAGTTCAGTTACAACTTTATGGAAGAGAATAAACATTGCACACCTGTAGACAAAGTACGTGGGAGGTTTTTTCCCTATACTATTCCTGAGTTCACTAAAAGCTTATCATCTGTTTGCTTAGCTGCTGGTTCAATTTAGGATAATATTTAACTCTCATAGAACCTAACCATTGATGAAACTTTAACTTGAAAATCGGTAACTCCTATTGCTTCCAGGGGGAAAATGAGGCCGATGGCCATCATACATTGTTCTTCAAGTGCTTTAGCAATAAATAGTTTTTATGGAAGGCTTGATAAAGTATCTGATATTAATGTTCTCCAGATGGAGAAAGTGAAGTCAGAGAAATGGCAAATAGCCTGCCCCTATCTACAGGGAGTGTCAGGCTGTGCTTCTGCAAGGTTGTAGGGTATCTACTGGGAGGTCGAAACCACAGAAGCCCTATGACAAAAATTGCTGAATCAGGGCTTGTGTTTGCTCCTGGATTAAATTTTTTGAAAAAATCCCGAAGGAGGTAATTTTCATGTACACTTTCTGTAATCTCTACTGCCTTTTCTCTGCTTGTCCTTTGCTATGGACCTCCCACAGTCAGCTAAGTGGTCATCTCGCCCGTTCTTGCCTCCCTTTTTCTTCTGTAGATTCAAAGACAGCTCTCCTGGAAGCTCCACAGGTGCTGTCTTGGTTTTTTTTATATGTAAGCTCAAGCCTGAACTGTGACACCATGTAACATGCTATTTTTCACGAAAGTGCAAATCCCGTGAGCATCGTACATGGATTTTGCCTTGTACGCCTAAGTATTTTAACCAACCTAGTGTTGTCGCTGAGCTGAGAAAGGATGCGAGAAGAGGCTGGTTTCCCTTTTCCCTGTCTATCACAATCCAAACTGTGCTTGCATGAAAATAAAAGACCTCATAGAAAAAGGCTTTCAGGTCAGATTGGCAGTGCCTGAAGTGATGTGATCTATCACATTATTTCTGTGCAAAAGCCTCAGCCCAGATACCAGTTATACTTACACCTGTTCAGAGCCTGAACATGGTCTCAGAAGGAAGCAGAGAGCAGTGGTCATGAGTCTGGGACTGTTTAGCTCTGCCAGCAGCTGCCCTGCACCCTAGGACAGCAAGCAGGTACCTTCTGGAAGGAGATCCTGCAGCTCAACATCCCCTTTGCTTGGACATGTTTTGCCACTTCCAGCAAGGATGAGTGGTATGAGGATTACAGCAGGGGCTTTTTGTGGGAGTTGTCCCCTGAAGGAACGGAAACAGTTGGCAGGAAGCAAACTAGGCCTTCTTGGGGACCAAAGTCTCCTTGCAGTGCTCACTCCCATTTGCTCTGACTGAGGCAAAAGGCTACTGCTCTACAGCCATACTCCAGGCTGATATGCATATTTCAGCCAGAACTGTAAGGCTTCAGTTTCAGGAAACTAAATACACTTGCAGCACCAAAGAAGAGTAATCCTTGCTTACTTTAATTTTGTACAGATTGCAGGCTTTCCCTTGTCCTTTCAATAACCACCAAGTTGAACCTTGGCTAGTGCCTTAGAGTTACTGAGCTGCAGCTGAGGAAAATGAATTCTTCTCCTCAGATATTGACAGGGGTAGGGAGAATCTCTACTGACCAGACATAATGTGTTGTTCT
This sequence comes from Nycticryphes semicollaris, assembly GCA_013400055.1. Classification (NCBI taxonomy): domain Eukaryota; kingdom Metazoa; phylum Chordata; class Aves; order Charadriiformes; family Rostratulidae; genus Nycticryphes; species Nycticryphes semicollaris. The sequence continues at coordinate 509,768 of VXBJ01005108.1, forward strand.
TGTTCAGGACCTCAGTTTGTCCAAACACATTGTGCAGTAGTGGGGCCAGGACATGTGGGTTTGGACCCCCTATCTTGGGCTTGAAGGTACTTTTGTAGACTCAGTGTGCTACAGATGAGCATTGTAGCATCATATGGAAGAGTTGCCTGGGAAGGGTCAGAGCAGTAGGCATCAGGAATGTCAGCCTTAGCTGACCCACCTCCTGCTGTGCCTTTGTGAGCTGTGCCAGCACAGCTTGCCTTTGCCTGTAAGAAGCTTTTCTCCACTCCTCTCAGAGCTAATGGCAAAGAAAAAGCTACTTATCTGCGGAACACCCTCTCCCAGGAGGCTGCATGTCAAAAATGCCATCACTGTTCTGGACCAGGCAAGGGGAGAGGGGTCAGTGACACATAGCAGAGGGAAGTTGTTTGTCTGCCTGAAAAGGAAAACAGTAACCGATATGTGGTATTTTTGCTGAAGGAGAGTCTTACTCGACTTTGCAGTGGGCTACTGCAAAGAGGAGGTGGCTAATATATAGCAGAGAAAGCATGGAAACTGGAAAAAGCTGATACGACGAAGGGATCTTTGGCTATGTGAGTTTCCTCTCTCTTGAGTTGGAGATCATCTGGGGCCTCCATGGAATTGGAGTCAGGAGGTATTTATTGAGCTCAGAGGTCACCTTCATTGATGTGCCAACACCCAGGTAGAGCAGGAGGGGCAGGAACCAAGCATGGCTGGTAAGAGACCAGCACTCAGAGGCACCTGCTTCACCTTGATGATTATGGCAGCAGATGCATCTCTCTACCCGTCTCTACCCCTTCCTAAGTTTTGAAGTGCCACATGTGGTCATCTTGTTGTATTTTAATAATTCTGCCCTTTGGGGGAGAGGGGGGACAATGACTGTATTTCACACTGTATTCAGCAGGTAAGCAGCCATTATAATTTCTGGAGCCTTCAAGGCAATGCTTCAGGCTGCCATGGCTCCTGGGCTGCCAGAGGCTCTTGGCCCTGGCTGCAAGAGAGGAAAAGATGAAGAAAATAAGAGATCAGAACAAGAGATGCAAAGATGTTTTATTGCTTTTAATCCACCACACGTACATTTTCATAGCACAGCAAGCAGCAATCAAAGCTTTTGCGTAAAATTGTCTCCCAGGGATGTCCCTTGAGGTCTGATCATTTCAGTCCTCATGGGCAAATGAATAAACTTGCTGCTGCAAGATGTGGCTGGAATGCCACTCAGGCTTCTGCTTCAGCCCCACACCATCTGCTTCTTCTGGCCTTGCGTGCAGAGCACAGCAAGGTCTTCACCAGGGAAGAGGAGCTGGATGTCCAGCTGAGAGGTGAAGATCTGTGGTTTCTACGATTCAGGTAGCCGAGCTGCTTGCACATTCCGCAGCCAACTGGCAGCTGCTTGGGTGGTGAGTGAAGCAGATGGTTGGCATTGGTGGTGAATGGCTTTGAGAGAGAGCATCAGCATATGTTGATCACCAAAGAACAATAGCGGCAAGATAGTACAGGGCCAGCCCCAGAGGGTCCTGGCCAGTTCAAGCAACATCTATCAGGCCTGTGTGTCCCATACTGTGCTGGCTCCAATGCCTGTGGTTATTCTCTGAAAGGCCCCTGAGATACAAAGCTTCCTGCTGATTATGTACCACTCCTCACTGGGGGAGGAGAAGGTGAGGAACTGTTTTTCATCCGTTGTGGTGATGCACCGGGAGAACCCCATGGAAACAAAGCTTGCTCTGACGGCCTGCGTCCCACCAGGGAGGGACCGCATGTGCCAAACACCTCCTGAACTGTCCCATATGAGGCTGACTTCCTAATCCTAAACTCATTATTTGCAGCTCAGGGGTGGGAGTGTGCGGCTGCCAGCTCCCAAATGACTGGTTCAGCCCACTCAGGGCTCTCTGATCCTCTTGTGGTGGATTGCATCTTCCGCCCCACGTAAGAAGTGAGCTCACCACGAATCAGGCTGAGTGTGGCTCTCTCCCGTCCCTGGCAGTCCTCCCAGATTACAGCATGACCCTCAGCTATGAGTCACTTCTTTTCTCACGAACCCAGACACTGCGCTGAGCGGGTGGTTGCTCATCTGCACCAACACTGAGAATTTACTGCACCAAAGAGAGTTTGGCCTGCAGTGACTCCTTCTCCACTTATGACCTTTTTGACTCTCACTGTTCTTCCTGCATAGAGCGTCTTTGCACAACTGCTTCCTTGAGCATGGATTAGCAGCACTGCTTAGGAGAAGAGAGATAAAATGCCATGGGGCTCTTGCAGTGCCAAGGAACAAGTGACAGCCAGGTGCTGGCAATGCGATGGGGTTTTCCATGGACTTGTTTCTAGGGGCCGTGACTGTCTCCTCATCCATTCCCTGCTGTCCCCCCCTCCACGCATCAGCAAGGATAAGGAGAGTCAGCATGACCACTGCCCTGGATCATTCTGGCAGAGCCCAGTAGGGAGCATCCAGGCTTGGGGTGAAAGCAGCCAGGCTGTAGAGTGGGTCACCAACCTCTTAACCTCCATCAGACACGTGTGCATGCTCTGAGCCTGCCGATTCCCAGTTGCAAGCTGGAGAATCTCAGTTTGAGGGCAGCACCGCTGCCACTTTCGGTATCAGTTTAGCTATATTGACCTAAATGCCTGCTCTGGGGCCAGAGGGATGGGTGGTGTTTGGCCAGCCTCTCGGAGGCACCACGCAGCCACAGGGCTGGAGACCTGGTTGTTGCAGCCTCTGCCGTCCGGGCTGCACAGCCTGACAAGTGAATCAGCACCATCGTGACGCACAGTCACGAGAGAGCTGACTCCTCTTTGGAGGACTGCAGGGATGCCATTTTCGGGGAAAAGCAACTTCAAAGCACTCCTCCTGTTCTCTGTGAGTTTCCATATCTATGCGCTTCCAGTGCTTTCAAAGGAGGCAGAACTAGCCCGGAACTCTCATGTTTCGCTTCAGTTTGTTTGTTTCCTCTCTCCAGAGCTGCGTTCCTCCTGTGTTGTCTGGTTCAGCATTTTGCCAGCTTGGTTAAGTATCTTGTAAGGAAATCATTTATAATAAAGCTGGTATGCTGGGGTTTATCATTTATAAGTGTGGGTCAGGGTTTAGTTCACTGTGTTAAACTCTCCATGCTGCATGTGATTTTTCAAGCTTTGTCAGGAACAAAAAGTTCTGGGGATGTGCAAAGCATGACTGCATGGTTTCCATGGAGACTCCGCTAGTTAGGCTATGGAAATCCTGAAAAGGCCAGAGGATGACTGACAATACAAGGTCTTAGCGGCTGATCTGAAGAGCCAGACTGAATTAATGAGATTTTTCACAGAGAGTTATTAGCAAGGCTAGCACGGTATGGCACTTAGGCCTCTTTCGTTTTCTCAGCTGCAGTCTTGGAAAACAGAAATGGAAAGATTTAATTGCTGTTTTTTAAGCCCTTTTAAGATTATTTTAACCTATAACATTTTAAGGATGTAATGAAAAGCAGGTTTGTTTGCTTTTTTATCATTCGGTTACTGTTATTACTGTGTTTTTTGGTGACAGCTGCCCTTTATCTGTACAGAGATTGGAAATTCAATAGTACTTATTACATTGAGCAGTTAATTCCCACATACTGTGAACACATTACTGTTCAAAGTAGGTTATCTTGAGTTCCATTTAGAGCCAAACGCGAGATACCATGTCAGTGGCTTTATATCTCCTAGGGCTATATTAATTATTTATTACTTACTGCTAATCCAAACTGTTAACTCTGGCTAGTAATAGTTTGTTCATTTACCATCACTTACTGCTGCTTCCCCGTGTTTCCTTCCACCTACCCCCTTTCCACAGTCTGCACAGGCTATAAAGTCCTGTATAATTTTGCACCCCGGAGCCATTATCAGTCTGACCTGCTAAGTTTTGATCAAGACCCGACTTCCTTAAAGTTTTGCAGGATCTCAACTTGAGGGTTTTTGTTGTATCGTTAACAGGTAGATGGTTGATGCTTAAAAGGAGATGTCTTTGCCTGTGAACTAAATGTGTGCCGTTTCTGATACGGGCAGCATGTTTGCTGCTTCATTTTTGACCGAAACAGCAAAATGTTCAGCCGCTCTCCTTCTCTCCCTGGAAAACACTGTGTCTGCTGAAATCAGCACAGCCGGTTCAGCGAAGCGGCGTGTTAGGGACTGCTATTTCTTGTTGGTTTGCACAAGTGCACATGCCCATATGTTTCTGGGAGATGTAAAACCATAATGTTGCTGCTGAGTAATCCACAACAAAAGCACATGCGGGCTGCATTCCTTGGATTCCTGTACAGTAGACTAATCCACTTAATCTCGCTGTTCGCTTCTCTGGCTGGAATTTCACAGTATCCTTTGATTTACTGGTTTGTAAATCTCTGATTAAGTGCTTGGGGAGGAGGCGGGGGGCAGGGGATATCATCTCTGAAACCCCCTCTTTCCTCTCAAATGAAAAGGACATGTGAAATAGAGGTTACTTCGTCTTTTTATGGTCATCATTTTGTCATTGTCTTATATTTTTTTAAGAACACTTTACCAGAAGTTTTCTCTGTTCCCTCAGCTCTTTTGTACATGGGCAGTGTCTCTTTTTGCCACATGGCAACATTTCCACTCCCTGAGCTTCACAAGTTTCTGATGACTTTTTTCTTTTCCAGTTGCATTTTCAAACAAAAATGTGAACTGAGATGTGTGGAAGCGATTTTCTTTTCTGTTAGTGCGCTGATATGTATTGACAAGAACAGAACACAGGAGTTTTATGCTGGTTCTGAATCAAATTGTGAAAAAGCTGCTGCTTTAACCGACTGTTGAAGAGGCGGTTGTATAGCATGGGTATGAATGCAAGAAAAATCCCTAGTTAAGCAGTCAGATAAATGAGGGAGCTTGGCTTCAGAAGGTGCCTAGCTGATACAAATATGGGACTTGCCCTTGAAATATAGAAGTATAAGTAGATAATAGATGTGGCTCACCCAACTTAAGGTGTCATAAAGGACAGGAAATAAAACACTGAGCTCCCCTAATAAACCCTTCATTTAAAATAATGAATTACCACAACGCATTGCGTCCTCAGCCACCACAACCTCCCCTCTTTAGCAGGGGGCTGTGACTGTGGGGGTCTGTGGGCGCTGCTGGCCTCAGGCAGACTGGGGTGGGCTGGCAGGGTGCTCCCCACAGCAAGGCAGCTGCTGCGTGATGCACGGCTCTGACTCAAAGCCAGTCCTTCCCCTGAGTGGTGCCAGCTGAGCTGCTGGGATGACTCCGTGCTGAAGCGTGGGGGCTTCTTCCAGCTCAGCGGAAAATTCCTCTGCAGCTCCACAGTGTCTTCAGTGGCCTTGGAGGTGGAAGAGCTTTAGGTTGTTGGCTCCCCCCCCCCAGCCCCCTCTCCCTCTCAGTCACACATCCCACTGAGCGGCTTACGGGCATCCCCAAACTCTGCTGCTGGTGGGCAGGACCTCTCACTGAAGCCAGACGTAACTATCCATCCAGAAATTAGTCAGAACGGGACTGAGGAAGTGAGCAGGCTAATAAACACACGCATGGGCTACCTGACAACACAGCGTTTGGAGTAGATTTTCTCAGGCAGAAAGGATAAAATCTCCCACGCTCTCCAGAGCCATTTACGATTAGATCCAAATTGGGTTTAGGCAGCAGATTTAAGTCTGACTTGAATTGCCTAGGCTTGGGTCCGAAGATGCCAAATCCTGCAAACTAACCTCTGCCCAAAGGGATGAGAACCGCACGAGAGCAGCCTCTCTCACAGCTCTCCTGCCATCTGGGCTGGTGCCAAGTCCCAGAGCGTGGAGATGCAGCCCGCTCCCAGGATGGACCATGCTGCTGGGATTTCAGCTCCATCCAAATGGGAACTGGAAAACAGATTTCTCTAAACTTTGGCTGTAAACCAGAGCTAAAGCCACTGGGGCAGAGTCAGATCCCTGGGTATCAAGCTGATCTCATTAAAAAACTTGGAAGTTCTCGCTTTGATATTTTGGCTTTAGCAGCATGCCTGAAGTGCTCAGAGGAAGCATCAGGAGTGCTGTGAATCTAACCACCCATACCATTAACCTCCTATAGCCAATGCAACTGGAGTTGTCCTTTCAAAAATGCTCCCTGGTAGGATTGCTGCAGCTGAAAGTCAGAAAGATAAGAGGCAATGGGCAGTCAGCAGGAAGAAACAGGGTCTCACCAGGGTATTCCCTCTGTGAATTGATAAGAAGGGTGATATCTAAATGCCACCTGAACCTTGGGTTCAAAATGCAGACCAGATAAGTGAACCACAGTGACTCAAAGGCAATAAATCTTCTGTTCCAGACAAAATTAATCCAAGGCTGTCACAGGAGGTTAGAGAGGAAATTTGGAAACCCCTTTGGAGCGAATGTCTGCCAATCTGGAAACATATGCATTGTGCTATGACCTGTCACTTTTGTGAGCCCATGCTGCTGGGGTGCAAGCCAACCTTTTCAGTTTGCTGTCTCTCCCAGGGCAGACAGCGCTGCTAAGAAAGGATAATATAGGAGCTCACAGAAAAGTTTTTTTTCAAACCAGGCACAGGACTGCTTTTAAGTAAGCATAGGTACAGGTTGGGAAGAGAGAAAATCTGAAAGCTAATGGTAGCAGAAGTAGCATCCAACGAGGTGGTTTGTGAGCAGAGCAGCAAACCACCTGTGTCAGCTCTTCCATCTGTTTAGTTAGGACCACAGCCTGGCTAAGGCTTCAGGTGATGCTGGCTGGTTTAATCACACCCTTTCTCAGGTGTGCCCGCACTTAGAAACAAGCACTTGCATTCACAGCGCTGAGGCTGACCTGTGTTAGCAAAGCTCAGAAGAGAACTACTGAGCCATTTCTATGAGCATTTTACAGCATCCCGGCTTGCTGTCCATCTAGGGATCCTTTCCGTTAGCATTAGACAAGTCTTTGAGCTCTGTTCACATCAAGGCAGCTAAACAGCTTGAAGCCACTCTTTGATGACATATGAAGTGTTTGGTGGCACTATGGGCTTGGCTGGTCGCTGCAGTGTGACTGACCAGGTCTTGAGGATGTTGCGAGAGTGGGTGTTCATAGACCGAAACTAGCGGCCTGCCACCACCCCTCACTTCTCTGTCTGCTGAGAGGTGGTTCACAGCGGGAAGGTTATCTTTGCCACTATCAGGGCTAGAGGCTTTGTTTATTTTTAGATTACTCTGTAGAGTCTGGACAGAGAGATGAAAAGAGCCAGCCTAAAGGGCTCTGTGCATGCCAGACTGTCTTGTTTATGCTCTGACTCTGAAAACAGAGGACAGGGAAAATGTGAACGGATGGGCTTAATCTAGCCAGATTGATTAAAGATGTCTCTGCCCCCACATTTTGAGCGTCGGATGTAATACGGAGGTGGGCTCTGATTCATTTTGGTGCAAAGGCAGCTAGGCTCCAACTAATCCTCCACATAAGGCAAACTGTTGGATGAGGTGCTGAAGAAAATGAGACCCACCAGTGCAGCCTGTTTTTCTGGCAGCTCCACTTAGAGAGCAACAGTTTTCATCTGAGAAGTGCTAAAACACCTTGGGGTAGTTCAGATTATCTTGATGTGCCCTTTGGTGGTGGTGAGATGTGAAATGGAGGCATGCCTCATCCGTGGTCTGCCTAATGAATAGGGAGAAGCATTTTTCATCACCCTGCATTATACATTACAGGGAACATTTTAAAAGCATGTGGTTTGTTGTGCTTCAAAGGCCAAATTTAAAAGCGACCTGGAAAGATTGTCGCTGTCTGTCAGGCTCCTGCGTGTCAGAGCTCACTGGGGGTAACGAGAGGGAGCCTAGCAGCTATGAGCCCTTTCGATCCTGCCCCTAAGTAGACAAAAGTGCTGTGCAGGGAGGTGAGAAGAGCGACCCTCCCAGCCATCCCCTCAGGTGTGGTGACAGCAGCTCTCTTGCTGATTGTCAGTGAATTTACTGACTGCTAATGAAATGGAGGGAGAAGTGCCTTTCAGTGACGTCCATACAAAAATGTATGTCAGTGAAAACCGCTGGCTATATTTGGAGAATTTTTTTCCCCCACCAGATTTAAGCATAATCCTGAGTTTGGGGGGTTTGGTTGGTTGGTTGGGTTTTTTTTTTTCTTTTTTTTTTTTTTTTTAACAACTATATGTTGTTGATGGTTTTTTTGCAGCAGTGAAGTTAATAAAGATGGATATCAGCAACAAACTGTCAAGTCCTGAGCTGGAGAGATTTTTCACTGAGTGAAATAGACCAGGGAAAATAAATAATCCAAGAAGTGGTAGAGCTTGTAAATATTGACATGTACAAGTAAGGAAACAGAAGTTGGGGAAAATAAAAAATGGGTTAGGGATTGCTATTTTTCAGGTTATTGCTTGGAAAAAAAAAATCTACATTTACCTGGCATCCTGTCTGGGGAAGAGATAATATTTTTCATTTAGAAGAGAAGATTGTAAATGTTTGAAGGGGTGTGTTGCTGTTTCCCCAGGTCAGCAACTCTATTTGAGGGTGAGACTTCTTTCCTTCCCAGTGTTTGGCCCCATGGTCAGAAATAGTCCTTATTGCCTGTGATGTCTATAGGAAGAGCAGAATAAGAAAGGAGGAAATAAATGCAAAGTGAGAAGAGATCAGAGGGACACCACACTTCTCGGGTTCCCTGCCAGAAAAGAGATCTGATAAAGATCTCTACAAGAATACTTTTTCTCCTGTACTGGGCTCCAAGCCTACTGCCCACTTTGCCAGTGCACTGTTTGGCCTCAACTTGCATGGGGAGAGATGCGGAGCTGTGCAGGTGTGCTGGCTGTTGGTCACCCTCTTCTGTACAGATGACAATTTTGTCTCCCTGGGACCTTCCACCATGACATGTGGCTGTGACACACCAGCTAGCTGGCTAAAAATATTTTTAAAACACTTCCTGCTTTGTTTTGTTTTCCTCTATATTCTTAAGAGCTCTAAAAAGTGTATGAGGGATGGCACCTGTAGTTTACCTATCAACTGCTTGGATGGGTAACTGGTTGGTTACCCAAGTCCTCCTTTCCTTGTGTAGCCTGTCATCTTTGCGACCGGAGGAAGGTTTGCATTGCAGGCCTGCCCTTCCTGCCTGGGAAGCCTTTGAATATTGCTGTCATATGCAGTGCAAGATGGAGATGTAACTTTAAAAACATGCTTTTTGCAGTCTTTTAGAGATGGGAAATCTTTTTATTCAGCCCTGTTGTAACACAATCGAGCGCCAGTGGGTGCAAATGGCAACTGTGCAGTAGGCAGTAGTGTTTCAGCCACTCATTACAGCATAGTGGTCAGGTTGCTGTAAGTTCAGGAGGTGGAAATGAGGTTATTGGGGGTGGTGTTCTTACAAGGCAGGCATAAAATTCTAAATAAAAAAGTGTTTCCAGATACTTGAGGAAATTAATGGGAGGGAAAGAAGAGTAGTCTTTAATTATTTCAGACCCAGACAGTTAAGGCAGATGTACATCATCAGTCTTTGAAGAATGTCCTGGGGACACAGCCAAGACAGTATTTTTTTTTTTTCTCCTATCATTACTGATTTAATATCTGCACAAGTGCACATGCAAGAGGATGGTACGAAACTTGCACTTTTCAGTTCAAGTCCCTGTAAATAACTCCCCCTTGGAAATTGTTAAAAATGTAATGGGGTTATTGTAGCACATGGGAATCAGCACTTGAATGCATGTGCCAGGAAGGCAAAGGTGGGTTGACCCTGTCTGTGTTAAGTCAGAGAAACTATGGGGCTGAGATGAGAATCTAGTGGAAATAAAAAGAAAAACTAATTCCAAGCAGGCCCCCGTGAGCATGTTTTTATCCAAAAAGCAATCAGAGAGAGGAATATGACCTACCAGATGGAATTGCTGAGGCAGAGGTGAAAGTTAGAAACAATAATAACGAAACAAGATCAAGTATAATTTTGATAGAATGAAGATATTAGAGAAAAAAGGCCCCAGTGGGCTAGTTTGGCTCATCTTGATCCCAATATTTCATCTGCGCTCAGAAGACCCCTGGAGAAAGACATGTCACAGCACTGTAAGACATTGAGACTAAACCAGGCTGAGAGCTACAGTGCCTGCAGCCGTGTCGGGGCTTTGGGGGGCAAGGTTCACTGGCAGTAACCATACTGGGCTAGTGGGTCTCTTATCCTTCCCAAGGCCTCAGAAAGCAGAGCTGAGGGTGTTGAGATCTGAGTCACAGTCTGGTTTTCCCTGTCACAATATCTTCCAGCATTGCCTGTACTGGCTATTGGGAAGCTCAGTGGAGAGACACCAGACACAGTCTTAACACTCAGCTCTCCTTTTGCGGTGAAAAGTGTTTTTAGTGTTCTAAGTGAAATTTCGACCCACTTCGAGACTCTCAGTGCTCCCCAATAGATATGAGAGCCTTAACGTAAATAAGAATTAGAACCACTGTGCCTATAAATTTCAGTCTGTCACTTAGAGCCCTTAATGGTCAATAAATTCAAGAGAAAAACAAACTGGAGCTGCTGTGAGGAAAGTATGCTGGAAAGAGAGGAGCATATTTTTAAAATTTGCCAGATGTTTGAGTTGCTGTTTTGCATCGCATGGCCAGCTATGGGTGCCTGGGATAGCTGCTGGCAGGGCTGCGGGAGCACAGAGTGGGAGTGTCTGTGCTGGGGGCGATGGTGGGAAGTGGAAGGATGAAGCTGCAGCAGTGAGTGGAGCTCTGTCGGCTCTGTAATAATGGGGATGTCTGCTTGGGCTTGGCTAAATACCAAGTCAAGGTTTTCTGGTGTGAGTTCATCTGCTGGCTTTTCCTTTTACGTGACGTAATGCTCTCTGTGAGTGTGATATTTATTATCCCCAGCTCTGTAGCGGGTATGTGTAGTCGTGGCCAGCCTCAGAAAGTTTGGAAACAGCTTCTCGATCTTTTTTTGCATCCTTTTGGATGACCTATGACGTAATCTGAGGAGGGTTGGTGCTGTGACTCCCTCCTTCGTGCTCCCCTCCTTGTCCTCTCCCTCCTCCTCCCTCTCCCAACGGTTTGTCAAACTGTCTTGCCTTTATCGCTTCTCACAGGCTTTGCAACAAGTCATAGAATGATTTATGCCCTGATAACTTCTGCTTTTAAATGCCAGGCTAAGAAAAGCAGCCTTTGCAAAAACAACTTTTGCGGAGGTGTGGGGAAACCCGCCCGTCATGGTGCTCAGCAGGCAAAAGCGCCATCTCAGCAGAGGTGTCGGGAGAGCAGGGCCGAGGGCCACTTCCCTCCCCATCCTCACTTGGTGTCCAAGGGACGCAATGGTGGGAGGACGGGTGGGAGGAAAACCTCCCTGAGCCTGGGCTGGTGAGTTCCAGCTGGTGAAGGAGCACAGGGTGTGCGTTGCCTGTGTCCCTTGTGTCTCCCCTGCTCAGCTCTCCGCTCAAGAGTTGGAAGCTGATGTGCAACTCAGGGGCAGGAGAGGGGGCCAGGGCTGTGTGTTTGGGGTGTTGGTGGGAAGGTCTGTGCTTTGCTAAAGGACGAAAATATTTTGCAGCTACAGTACTACTCCAGGATTTTATTACGGGCATCTTCAGCACAGGGGCTACGAGGTGGCCAGGGCTAAGGCAGGCAGCGAGAGCTGTCATCCTGCTGCGCTGACCGCAGCATCGGGCACACCAGAGCTGCAAACAGGCTGTAGCTCCCCACCCTTCATTAATTTCTGGCCGTGAGGTTTACCCCAGACCTCCCCAATGGTACTGCAGCTGCACTGGGGAGGCAGGCAGCAGCCTGCCCCTACGTGGCAGGGCTGCATCTCTGGTGTGCTGGGAGCATTGGCGCTGGCATTGCTGACCTGCCCTGTTAAATGCCACGAGGACTTCAGCCTAATGGCAACCCACCCTGGAAGTTCAGATGTGGGCACAGCTGTGGGCCATAGGCATGGACTGTATTTTTTTTGTTTTAAGCACTATGGAGGGAAACCTTAAAAGCAGTTCCTGCTTCAAAGCGCTGTAATTACAAAACCAGAAAGGTCAGGTGGGCATGGGCAGACGGGGGAAGAAAAGGAATATGTTTGCGAGATCTAACACATTTTAATTGTTCTTGCAAGGTGATTTTTTAACTTTAGTTTTCAACAAGGAGAGAGAGAGAGATGATTTTCCTCAGACTGCTTGACTAATGTGTGTCTGAAACCATTAAGCCTCCCTGAACAAAAGCAAGCAAGCCGTGCTGCAACTAAGGCTGGCTGGCACACTGAGTTTCCTGAGGGGGAGAACTCACAAACAAATAAAAATCAGGTACTTAAATGAAAGGACACTGTTGTATTTGCCTAAACTCCTAAACAAGCTAGTTAGACCTAAGCAAAATGTTCATGGCAAAATGTGAAATAGTTGAAACTTGCTTGGTTTCAGGTTTCTTTGCAATCTCTTAAGCTTAGCCCTGGTTCACTGAGAGGTTTGCTAAGGACCATGAACTTTTAGAGTGAACATGGTCTGATTTATGGGTCTTCATGAAATTCCATGTGAAATTTGCCTTTCACATGATCACAATGCAGTAATATCTCCTCTCCGCCCTTAACTCCTTCATGCAGTAGTGGATAAACACTGATGTGTTTTATCTCCTGTTTCTGCATGGAGGCTGCCCAGCACAAGCAGCATTTTGCTGAATTCCTTATAAATCACCAGTGGTGCTAACAACTAAGCGTTCACAGCTCTGAGAGGTTGGTACTTGCTAGTTTGCTGCTGCTACCATGAGCCAGGCAGGATGAAATAGATGCTGATTTTGATTTATTTTAACTTGATGTGAACACTGGCGTGCACATTTTACTCTGGATTATTACAGCTGGGAACAGACCAGGGCTACAAAAAGGCCTCCGTGATACATGCCAGGTCATAGGAGGGCATGTCGCTGGTGCATCAGCTCACGTGTTTGGGGAAGTCCCATGGGATGGAAATGGCCTGCCATGCGGGGCCACTGGGCTGCTTGTCACGGTGCAGCCCTGCTGTCCAGTGCAATGACAACCATGGCACATGCAATGCATGGAACACCGGTGAGGGGACTGGGAGAGGGCGAAGAACCACTGGTTTTGTGCTCTTCAGGTGGCTTTCACAGTCAATGTCTGCCACAAGGCCAGGTCTCTCTATGCTCTCACTGCAGGAGTAGTGCAATTTTTCATTAGGGATAAGGGCTTGTTTCCTACACACATGTAAACGGTTTGATTATTGACCTCACATTTTGAGCTCCTGTTTCTCCGCATCCAAACTGTGCGTAAGACTTTTTGGCCATCTGCAGCCACCAAAACCTACCCTGGGCTCAGGACGGTCTATGCAACGGGCAGCTCTTCCCTTCTCTGTTCACCCAAGCTGCTCCCTACAGCAGCCTTTGCAAGTGCAGCCACTTCTCATGCTGGAGTTGTGTAGTGGACAATCTCTAGGGGTTTGACAGCAATTTGCTGTGCCAGCCACAGGGGATCTGTGTTGCTCATTTATAGAGTGGCGTAGGTGGCCCATGGAAAGCTCCCGTCTGGGCTGTGTTGCCAAAGAGGAAAGGACTAGGTGCTGCAAGTGAAGAGACAGCAGACATCAATGGCTTCAACACTTCTTGAAAGACATTAGATATTGAAGATTCATTGGAAAAATAGCATGGTTATAGGAAAAGGCCAAGTCTATCCCCAGCATACACCTGAATTCCCCTTATCGTAGGGAAAACACCAGAGAAAGGAAAAGATTGTGGGTTTTTTTTCAAGCACCACATGCCTCATTTCAAAACTAAGTTGAAAATTACTTCTCCAAGTTGGAAATTCTTTTTTATTTCACATTCCAAACTAATTTACAGGAAAACAAATGTGTCCAGTTGTAAAACTTGAAAGGAAAGACTTGGGAATCTCCCAAGCATTTTGAATGAGCATCTCTGACTTTTCTCTTTCCCTTTTCCCCATCCTCAGATTTTGGCTTGTTGATTTGTTTTTTTCCATTCCTTTATAAGGTTGGATAAATATGAAATACAGCAGCAATTCCAATGGGACAAGCAACACGACTGTCACTCGACTGTGCTCAGTGACTACCCCTGCAGCTTGTGTATCAGCCAGAAGGATTGCTGCAGAGTTGCTCGGCCCATTTCCCTCTGTGATTTGCCCCGGCAGATGATGTGGGTTAACCTGGGAACTGATAAACTGGAGCTGATCCTAGCCCCCTCCTGCACTTCTGAAGAGCACAGATGTGCAGAGCTTATAGGCCAGCTCACAGGTCATTTCCCTTATTGAGGATCTTTCGTTAGGCTGGTCTTACTCTTGATATATAGCATTTCTTTTGCTTCAGAGTCACTCACACTACTCCACTGTTTATCACTTTGTGGTTTTATTTTATATTTTCCCTGGCCCATAATGACTCATCAGGCTGTGAACACATATAGTGAAACTTGAGCTGCATTTTTCTGGCAGAGCTGCAGAGCTCAGTTCACGAAATTTCTAGCAGTTCTCCTCCTGATCCTGTGTGCTTCATAAAGGTGTGAGTCAATAATTCAAACCAACATCTCACCTGTTCTGAAAATACAATTGCTTTGAGGGCAAATCTGGCTTTAGAAATAAAGGCTTGTAAGATTGCAGGGTAAAAAAAAAAAAAAAAAAGAAAAAGAGCAATTTCAGGGCAGAGCAAGCTGTTGTTTTTTTGCGTCTACCCAAAATACAGGAGTGTTTTATGTCAGAGGAGCTTTTCCCAGTGGGAGTGAATGAGAGACTGTAATGGATAATAAATGCTGGGGGTCAGGAGGTTTTCAAACTTCTTTTGCAGCATGCGCTGGCTCTGAATGACTCACAGTCCTTCACCCTTCTTGTTGCAGGCAGCATGTATCACCTTCCCACCTCTCCCATAAATGAAGTGTGGTAGCAGAACATTTAAAGTAAAACCCAGAGGGTCTAAGCTGGAGGTTCAAGACTTCCCTTGGCCTCCAGACGAAGCCCTGGAGACGACCTTGCTGCTTCTAGGTGTCTGCTTGTTTGGACAGGGAGTCAAAGGGACTGGCAGGGATGTGGGCTAAGCATGCCATAAATCCTGCTGATCTGAGAGGCTCGCAGCTTAAGAGGACCCTTGATCTTTAATACACAGCTTCCCTCTGGCTGTCACAGCTGTTACTGGCTGTGAGAACATGAGAAGGGATTTTGAGAACAGTGTTCCCAGCCACTCTCATGAGAATTTGGATGCAAGAGCAACTGGGGACTTCCTCACTTGTGGGATCCTCCAGGTCAGAGAATCACAGAATATCAGGGGTTGGAAGGGACCTTGAAAGATCATCCAGTCCAATCCCCCTGCTGGAGCAGGAACACCTAGATCAGGTCACAGGTCCTCTAAAGCACCCAGCAAAGGTCCTTGATGAAGACCTCTATTAGGCCTCAAGCTGCGGTTCGGGAATACCTGTCCTATGGCATCAATAGACATGTCATATATCTTCCCCATAAACTGCTGCAATATGGTGCCTTGAGAGACCCACCGCCATGCTGCCCTTCCCTCATGTCAACTTAAATCAAATCCTCCTGGGTAGATCCTCACAAGAGCTCCAGGGGAATTGGGGATGATGGAGAGTCCAATACCCTTGCACAGGTGCAATGGTGGGTGACCAGGTAGATGTGTCAGTGCTCCTGGCTGCCTCAGCTGTGATCTTTTCCCTTTCCCATTTCCCTTAGGGGAGAACCTTAATAAGACACCTGGCTGAAATCAGGACATCAGAAATGGAGATGTCCAAAATAAGTAGTCACTTTAAAAAAAGAAGAAGAAAAAAGTAGAGCACGACTTGGTCTTTTGCTTCCTCCTGCTCCTGACTGTTAAGTGAGGATAATAAATGCTTTCACACTTTACAGAGCAGTACAACACTAAATATATTTTCAAAGGCGTCTCATGCAACAAGGATGACTGCCACAGGGAGGAGAAAAAAAAAAAAAAGGCTTCCTCATCAATTTGTATCCCTTTTCTGTAAACTCCTTATACAGCTACTGAAAAAGAGCTATAGTTTCAGACGCAGACTGTCAAATAGGAGGAAGAGGTATCCCCTCCACACCAGCAATACAGGTGTGTTTCCCTCACAGCCTGAGCCCCCAGGGCCAGCAGTGTCTCAGCAGGGGCTACCCATTCAAGGTTCTCCTGGGGTGAGGTCACAGGTTAAATAGGTCACCTCTTGGAGGACCTTTGCTTCCTGCCACGTTGCAGAAAGGCAGATAGGTCCTGTTGCAGTTTTGGGGAGGGTTCTGACAGCAGCACGCCGAGGCGCAGAAGCCTACAAGGTAATAGAAAAATAGATCCCTGCCTTGGCGTCAGCTGAGTATCACAGGAGATTTGTTAAATCTTCAGATAGTTTTTCCTCTTATGGAGAAACACTCGGCCTCCCTCTCCGCTCTCTAGGTGCAAAAGCCTCCTCTCTCGGCAGGGTGGTGATGGGTGGGCGAGTGATGCCAGGCGGGTGGCAGGCGTGGGGGCAGCCCGTGCCTGATTCAGCCCAACATGTGCGTGAGCAACCCCGTTTCCTCTCACGTGGCCTCCACGCATGTGAGGGAGGGAAGGGGGAGCAGTGCCGAGATGGTGATGTCTTACTAACTGTTATATTCCTCATCAGATGGCCGGGTGAGCCATCCTTGAGGGCTGCAAATTCAAGTTGAGAGAAGGTTGCTACATCAAGGAATGAATAAGTAATGAAATAACCCTTCCAGTTCCCTTGTGCAGCGTTTGCAACCACAGATCTCAAAGCATCCCAACACTGCAGAGGCAGGCAAGCATTAATTAGCCTTGCTTAAGAGAGGTGCTGATAGAGGCAGGGGGAGATGTGCTTCTGCAGGCTCAGTAGATGTTACTTGGAGATAGCAGAGGGGCAGAGATGGCTGGCCAAGGTCTGGTGGCAGCCTCCTGCCTGCAAGTGCAGTTGGGGAACATCTTTGACCTGAAACAGGGATGTTTCTTTGTGCAGAGAGCCTATGGGGCTGCAGGAAAGGTCAGTGGCTGGCGTGCTTGCGGTGTCCCTTCTCCAGAGCTGGGGCTGAGGCCTTCTGGGTGTCCTCTTTGGGGCAGCAGGGCCCTGCTGAGAGACCCTAATCGCCATACCACATACACCACGGGACTCACTGCTCAGAGGTCAATGAGAGTGTGGCTTCTCACCACGGTGGAGTACTGGGCAGGCACCCCAAACAAGGGCCAAGATCTCGACCTGAGACATTGCCCTATGGAAACCTGCGGCCGCTGCCACTCGTTTTCATAGTCCTTTCCCTTACGATAGTATAAACAAGCTGTCATCTATTTTTCAATGAAAAATACTTTTGCTTGGCTCGGTTTCGTGTTGCGCTGTTACTATTTGCTGTCGCGGAAGCTGCTGCAGCTATAAATAGCCTCACCACAAGCTCCTCTTGTCCGTAATCTCGAGTGCTCGCTTCGGAAGAGACGGGCGAGATTAGGATCTTGTTTTGAAGGGGAGAGTCTCCTGGCAGAGGTGAGGGGCGGTTACCACCACTGGGGCACTTGCACCCCATGGGCCCGAGCCTCTGCCTGGCTTCCTGGCAGAGGGTGGAGGGCCCAGCTGCCATAAACCACTCAGGTGGTGACGTTCATGCCGAGACAGAGGATGAGGGCAGCTGGCAGTGATAGCCCCTGCTTCCATCTCGCATGTGGGGAAGGAGGGGGACCAGCCCCCATTTTGAGGCAGAACAGTGCCAGAGTGACATCCTCCCCACATGTGCTCGCATCTCGCTAGACGGTTGCAAGAAGACCCCAGGCTGCTGAGAAACCACGCAGCAGCCATCGCAGGCGGGTGCTTCACAGGCGGCTCGCTCAACCTCTGGTGCCAACCAAGCGTGAGACACACCAGACAGGTTTCATAAGCTCCCCTCTTCCTGGAAGTGTTTGGTTTGTTGTCCGGGGCTGTTGTTTCCTCTGTCTGCTCTGTTTGTTCTACTGTCCTGCCTTGGCCTTGTTCGTGGTGACAGCTGCATCCTCCCCCAGCACGCTGCTGCTAGTGCCTTGGGCAGGGGCCATGGTGTGACTTGCCCTGAGGTGGAGTGATGCGGTTACACTCGTCCAGCTCGTTGCCCACGTTGGAGTAAATGCTCTGAGCTGATGATGCCCTAGATCGAGCTGGGAGTGAACTTCAGAGACGAGAGCTGGTTTCGACTGCAGGCTGAATGAATCCGGTGACTCATCTCAGTTCCTAAAAGCAAAGAAGTATTTGTTTCCATACAACAAGAAGAGGCTTTACCTTAAAGTTCAAGGTCTCTGGCTGCAGTTTCACATTTATAGCTGGTTGCTGCTGAGCGGGGTGGGTTCCCCCTCCCTCTGTCCTTTCCTCAGCCTTGTGAAGTCCTGCCCCTGCCCTGGTGCAGCCCTTGCAGTGAGCTGGCATAGGGAATTTGACCAGAGAAAAAATATCCCTTTCCTTTATTTTATTATATTTTCCTTTATTTTATTATTTTACATCCCTCTTTATTTTCAGCGGGCTTAGTTTTCTGTCAGTTTAGCTCTGGTACCAGGAGCGAGGCGAAGGGGAAGGAGGCCTGTCCTGGGTGTGTGAGCAGCTTTTGGTTGGCTTACTTGTGACATGCGGTCACTGTCCCCAAACAGGGAGCTGGCACTGCATGGCTGCCACCAGCCCTGCTGCGTGGTGTATGCAACGTGGGCAAAGCTGGCAGAAGACGCTGCTTCCCCTTTACCTAGGGCTTGGGCACAAGACCAGAGAGAGAAACAGGCCTGCAGATTTATTCCCAAGTTCCTTTTGTTTTTGTGATACTTTACGTTCCCAGCCAGACAGGATGGGAAACAAATACCACCAAAATACTACGAGGGGAGGCTATTCTTGAAGTGTTTATAGCCCAGCCTCACTGGAGAATGTTTGGCTGTCTCCCAAGACAGCCTATTCTCGCTGTGTTTCCAAGCTAGTTTCTGAACTTTTGGGCACTTACCCAAACAGAAACTGGACTTTTTGAAGTTTGCTTATCTCTGTTTATGAGGGCCTCCTGCGAGGGTGAGTCAGGGGAGGGCAGCTGAGGCCAGGGGTGCGAGGAGCCAGCAAGGACAGCAGGGAAGCTGTGATGAGCTTCGCTTGCGCTGCACGTGACTGCAGTCCTCTGAATGCCTGGCTCTGGTTTGCCTGAGCTAATGGTCAGCTGGACTGTATCTAGCAGATCACTCAATTGCAAAAGGCTTTAAAAAGCTCTTAATTTTCTCGAGCATTTTTAATTTATGAAACTAAAGGTCAAACTGCTGTGAGGGGGCTCCCCAGTTCAAGAAGGACAGGGAACTACTGGAGAGGGTACAGCAGAGGACTATAAAGATGATGAGAGGACTAGAACATCTCTCTTATGAGGAAAGACTGAGGGACTTGGGTCTTTTTAGTCTGGAGAAGAGAAGGCTGAGGTGGGATCTGATCAATGCCTATAAATACCGAAAGGGTGGGTGTCAAGAGGAAGGGGCCAGTCTTTTTTCAGTGGTGCCCAGTGAGAGGACAAGAGATAATGGGCACAAACTTGAACATAGGAAGTTACGTCTAAACATGAGGAGGAACTTTTTTATTTTGAGGGTGGCAGATCACTGGAACAGGCCACCCAGAGAGGTGGTGGAACCTCCAACTCTCCAAAACCCGCCTGGGCACATTCCTGTGCAACCTGCTCTAGGTGGACCTGCTTTGGCAGGGGACGTTGGAGTAGATGATCTCCAGAGGTCCCTTCCAACCCCATATCATTTTGTGATTCTGTGCCTGACTAAATGAGGAGGGAACAAGCAAGTGTAGCTGGAGCTTCAGACCAGAACTCTTCTGTAAAGGGGTTAAGCCTGTGCCACTCACCCTGGCTAAGAAAAGCAGCCGCCACCCCCACCTTTTCCTACCCCTTCTTTTTCAGTCAACTGTTACTTATTAATCTCAAGGAGATTCTGCCTCATTAGTGCTGGAGAATAGCAAGTGTTTGCTAAATTCTCCCAGTTTTTCTTTTTATTCCAGGGTGCTTCCTGTGATGGTATCTTGGGATGTCTCTGTTTGCTTTCAGATACAGAGTGTGAGAGCTGTATCAGCTTAGAATGAATAAAACCCAAGCCAAAATATGGGTGAGAAATGAGCTGTTCGTTTTAGCGAATGGCTGTGAATTTGCAATCTGCAAGAGTACTTTAAAACAATAGTAACTGTGAGCTTGTTTTGTATGTTTAAAGACAACACACCAATCAGCATAAGGTTAAATGAGATATATGCTACTATTGTTAACATTCTGATATATTAAAAAGTTATTTAGTTGCCTGCTACTATCAAGTATTCTCGGTCGCCACTCTCAATTACTGACATTATTGGTCTAGTGTTATTCTGTTCAAAATGTAATCATATATTTCTATTCATTTTGAAGCAACCTAATTGCTGAGAAAAAAGATGTTTGAGAATGCACTGAGTGAACACAGGTTTTTATTTTATTAATTGGCCGTTAGGACAAACTTCAACAGTTTGTAACTATCAAGCGATGTCAATGCTATGTTTGTTTAAACTCATTGCTGTTTGAACTGACAGAGCAACAATAATAAACCCCTTTGTTTTTAGGTAAACATGTTTTTATCCTACAGGGAGCTCACTTTGTTTAACATGTGCCACGAACAAAATTCACTGTGTTGTTCTTAGTAAAAGCATGTCTGTTTAAATCAAGTAAATTAAATGTAATTCTTGAGATTAAGGAGAAAGCAGCTATCTTTTCATTTGGAGCAGCTTGTTTTTTCTAGTTGATTTCGTTGCAGTTTTCCAACATTATGTAAACAGATAGTTTAATCAGGAACAATAGCAGGGGAATCTTAACTTTCCTTTTTCCTCTACCAGTAGAAATAAATAACATGTAATAAAGATACTGTACAAAAGATAACACAGTGATTCTTTTCAATTTTAGAAATGGGGCATGAGCCACGAAGTTCTGAAGCAAGGTAGCAATATCACAAAGACTTCAGCACGGTAACCAGCCCCACTGAAGTCAGAACAGTAATGAACAGGCATGCAGGCTCCCTCGGTGCAAAAACTCCTGCTAGGTCCTTGACGTAGTTAAGAAATCACAACTGACATTACAGTCTGCTCCCCGTTCCTTGGGTTCCTCTCTCTCTTGCCATGAGCAGCGTTGGTTAGCTATACCCAGGCGTGAGTGTAAGTGTGTGCACGTGCACACGTAGTCCAGCAAAGAGACATTCTCCTATGAGTGCTTCTACCTCAGGGGAGAGATGATGGGAATGGATTACGTGACTGATGTTAGTCATGTTGCTTAATGCACTGGTGGGAGGCAACAAGATACTGCTCAGATAAATGCCATGCAGAAACCCATGGGTTTGAGCAATCCCTTAGGTTTTGCTCTCAGCGTTTTATATGTGGCTTGCAAAAAGGCGTAGTCCATGCGGTCACTTCTTGTGACAGTAGGAAGAGAAATGGATCGCTCTGCAACTCTTTGAAAATCTGAAGCCTGTAACCCAGTTTCTGCCTAAATTTAGCATGGTGCATTGTGTGAGAAGACACTGACTCAGAGGAGTTAGTCATATGCTTAAGTCTTTGTGAAGTTGGTACCTTTCTGGCGAACTTCCGAACTTTTGCTTTAAAAGCCACCTATTATTAATTTCTGTGTGTAGCTTTTCTGAGAAGGTTATGCTGAAAGATATTTAAATAGAAAACACTGTTAACGTTCTCTTGCCCAGCCTTAGTACATAATTTCTGAGTATACTTCATTGCCTCTTAAACACTGTGATAACTCATAGCGTTATCTACAAGTTCTTGAATAAGTCAGCTCCTAAATTAAGTAACAATTTCTCACAGTGTCTTGAATGGGAGGGAAATAATGTTGTGCTTTTTAAACCTTCTGCGTAAGTGGCAAGCAGGGCCTGTAAACTTGGCATATGCTCCAAAGCAAAAAAAAAAAAAAAAACAAAAACAAAAAAAATAAAAACATGGATAAGGCAGTAAAGTTGGGGTTTTTTTTCCAAAATTTTCTTGTATTTTATTTAAATTTTAAAAATATCAGTGTCATTGATTCTGACCTCCCGTGATTTTGTACTAAGGTTTCAGAGATGAGTTCCAGACTTTCTTGTCTCATAATCAGGTGAAGTGATAAATCTCTTACATGGATGTTTTTTAAAGATAGGTGTTATCGCAAACAAAGATGGAGGCTGATGAAAAATGGCTTTCCCTCTGACTATTACAGTACGGTATGTTCTCCAGCCATCCAGGGAATCTTATGGGAAATCAGAAAATCTAGTTTGCAAAGCAATAAAAACATAACACATTCATTTTTTCTGGTATATCAAACCTCTGAAAAACAGGAATCCAGATTTTCTTTAATGCAATGAGCATGGTGTTTATTTTTGAGATTTTTGTGTTTTATTCAAGTTAAAGGTTTCCCCTTTACCGAGGTGCCCTTAAACAAATGCAGACACCCTGTGTCCAGGATATGCCCAGGGTGCTAGACCTCCCTTGCTGGAGGGCACGGCAGAATCTGAATAGCAGCTGTTTTGACTTGTATGCATTAACTCTGTCTTTGAAAGATATACGCTGCGTCAGCACTCTACTATTGCCTTCCATCAATTTGTTTAGAGATTAATCTTCCCTTTTGACAAAGGTAATTTTTAAACTTCAGAGCTGGGCAGTCCCTCTGCGCTGGGATGAGATGCAGAGGATGCGAGCTGACGCCAAGCAGCAGTGGCTCCAAGGAGCTGCTGTTGCTGCTGCCTCTGGGGCCGAGGGAGGAAGGTGTCATTGCCAGGGCATGGCAGATCTGCCATGGACCCCCTGAGTGAAGGCAAACCAGGAGGGAGCTGAGCCGCCAGCTGCTCTGGGAGGAGCAGGCAATGTGCTTGGTAAAAATGCCAAAGTCCTGCTTGAAGCTGCATTTTCACCACTGCATTATGGAGGGAAACAACAGAGAAATGATGGGCCCATTTCCCTCAGGAACCTGGTTAATTGGTTTTGTTTAAAAAGGGAAAAAAATGCAAAGTGCTGACAGGGTATTGTTGGCCCGTGTAGACAGGATTTAAATAGGTTTTAAATAAGCTAGCAGAGCAGCATAGACACTAGGTTCATTCCCTTCTACTTTGTAAGTCAAGGGAAGGAGGGAAAGAAAAACAGCAGAGTCAAACTTACTGATAAATTTTAATCCTTCCTGGACTTACTATCAGCTAGGCTCCTGCTACTGTTTACCCAGCTGAGAAGCGTCTTTAAATGGGTGTCTCCGTTTTCATGGATCTCTTCCCATTGTGAGTAAGGCAATGACTAGACAATGAGGCTGTTACAGAAGAAAGATGAGCTGGCTGCAGCCAACAAATCTTGTGCTCTCCATTTACAGGGCTATAATTATCCAAAGTTTTAAAACACAATGCTATCTGCTGAAAGGGACCATCTGGGTGAAGACCAAGACATCCCAATTAAATGATTGATAAGCAGTTCATGTACTGGAGGAGCACACACCACCCCTACATTGCAGTTCTAAAAATGCCACTTGCGTTAACAAATGTCTTTAAGGAGTTTTCATGTAGCGTGCACTGTGGGAGGGAGGAGATCAAGAATGTTTATGTGATTCAAAATAAATAAGATCAGCCTCAGGAGCACAGCGGAAAGAACTCTTAGAGCACTGAGGTTAAGTGAAGGAGCCCATTTGTGCTTTGCAGTCTCCCGTGTGAGGCAGTGTTGCTGACCTGAAGGGTGTTACAAGGAAGTGTTAGCATCAGAGAGGGGAGGAATGGCAAACCTGTGCTCAGGGGAGACCTAGCCAGGAGAGCAGGTTGTCCAGCAGCCTGCAGTGGCAGATGAGTGTAAGGGTGAGACTGGGATGGGCGCTGCAGTGCAAACCTCACACTTTGTCTTTGGCCTCGCCCTGTGGATTTTTTTTCCACCTGCAATGATAGGAAGTCTATCTGCCCTCCTGTTCTGGACCCACCTGTCTTATTTAATTTGTAAGCTTGGCTTAGCTCTTGCAGCTCATACAGGATGCCTGACTCATTAGGACCAGCACCTTGTTTGGCACTTCTTCATACCACAGCAACAATGAACATGGTTTTGTCCCATAACACCTTCCCAGTGCTCATCAATTCTCCTTTGCATCTCTTCAAAGCAGTTAACTTGAGCCCTGGGCATATGTACGGTCAGAAGTCTGACTCAGGGTGCTTGCAGTAAAATAATACAACCAGCTGCAGCTGATTTGCTTTACAACAATTGGCAAGTGTAACCAATAATAGGCCATCCCTAGGTTATAAAGCCAGATGGGGTTTTGTGTGATAATCTAGGCTGGCCATAAACCTTGCCTTGATTAGTTCTTTTAATTTGCAAAATGACAGTGTCTTGAGTTTAAGATATTTTTTAGAAATCCAGTGATATAAAATTTCGCCTCTGAAGCCTGCATCTTATTTTCAGAGGCATTGTGTCTAACCATACCTTCTAGACTTTGATCTGGCCTGTGGCTTCTCTTGCTGAATTTCTCTTTGGCTATGGACTCTTTGCAGCTTCTCCACCTATTTTAAGCTGAATAAATTGAGCCACATGTATCTTTTAACTAGATTTTTTTCTAATGCTTTTTTTTCTTGGCTTTTCTCTGAACCCATCTTGATTTACCAGCACAGTTATCCACATAGGAGCAATCAGATGGGATGTGGCCTTCATTCTCTTTGCCTAGAGAATACAGGTAATGGCATTTTTCCTCATATTTAAATGCAATTTTGCAGGGTGTACTGTCTGAGTGACATGCCATCTTCATTTGTGCATTACTTTCCCTAATTCTTCCATTTATCTGCAAGCTTTTCAAGTTGGTTTTGTTATCAGCTTTTGTTGTCTTGCCTGTCTGGTAGAAGTCAAATAAGGCAGGGGCGGGATTCCAGCTGGGTCTTAGTGGAAGCAAACCAACTCACTGATGTTTTCTCCATTTCTTGACAATTGTGAGACATGTTTATCTCACATTTCAAATGAACAGTAATAATTTTCATTGTTCTAAATTCCTACTGAAAATACTGGTTTGGTGTTAAGTGTCATAGAAGCTAAAGTGTGTTATATTACACCAATACTATTACAACCCAAAATTACAACCTCATCAAAACAAAATTCTAGGTTAGTCAGACAAGATCTGTTTCATAAACTTTATTGGCAATTTTAATTATCTTTCCATTAGTCCTTATAAATTGAATCTTGTGTTGGCTTCTCCATTATTTCATCTGGGCTGTCAGGATTATAGTTACCTGGGTCATTTCATTGACCCCTTTTTAGTACTAAAACATCCTTAGCTTTATTTTAGTCTAACTTCGGTGTAACAAGGGTCCTTAAACATTTGCATTACATAAAATATTTCGAAAATAATCAGTCCAATCACTTTCATACCATGCCACCACAGGTCACCTGTAAAAGTGGACATTCTCTGTTAGATCCAGGACTCTACTTGGCTCTAGAGTTGCCACCATCTTTTAAAAAAGTTGTGAGATCAAGTCACCTTGAACAAGAGGTCTGCAAGGGCAAGCATCCCCAGAAACCACTTCGCTAAAACAGCCGGGAAAGAAGCTCGTGTAGCGCAACCCTCTACAAGACTGTGCCCAGATGTAGTTCAGGGCTCCAACAGTGTCCTCAATTTGTGTAGAGATAGCATTGGTCAGGCTGTATCAGGGTTGGCTCCCTCTGCCCCGCGCGTCCTCCAGTGCTATTCTGTGAGGGGTTGCATCTTAAAAGTTTGGTCTGACATGCTTTGATGCCACCCTGCTGTGTATACAGCACACACCCATGCTGTGAAAATACAGCTCTGGAAGGCAGCACTCCTGGCACTGCAGTCATTTTTGAAGTAATCCAACTTCCCATACACACACTCCAGAGCAATTACTTCCCAGTGTTACAGGGACTCCACAGGGTGCCCAGAAGACCCACGGGGCCAGTCCAGGTCACACAAGTCCCTGGCCTGTTTATGTGTGCCAGTAGAGATCACAGCTGCTGCAGCAGTAGTAAATGAAGTTTAGAGAGGGCAGCTTCTTTGGCAGCCGTGTCCCAAATCACTTAGGAGCTTATGCCATTTTACCCTAGGAACCACCAGAAACCAAGACAGTCCTCAGCCTGTGATTATACAATACACTCCTTGTGTGAAACAAGGCCCGATGGATGTCAGTATCAGGTGCTAAAAGATGTTTCTGAACGATGACTGAATTTAACAGCCTTTTACGATGTATTGCACTAGCTTAATCTGCAGGTGACAAAGGCATTGATTAAGTGTCATGAGACCAATAAAAAAAATCACACCTGCTTGCCAAGCCAGGTGTAAAAATGCAACCTCATCCAGAGCTGAGGCTTCAATGCTTGAATCAGCTTTAGGAAAATCCCTGTGTCACAATATTAGAAAAACATGTAAGACCTTCACTTAAGAAAATAGACAGGTTTGCTGCAGTGTCTCTTAGAAGCTGCTTTCTCCACCTACAGGTGCCACTTTCATATGCAAGATACAGCTGTTCCTGTCTTCCCACCAGTCTTTCCTCTCAGTCTCACTGAGCTGGAGGGATGACAAGAACCATGAGTTCTTCTAATGATGGAGTAGGCAGGTGCCGCATTGCACCACTTTCATCTTCACCTTCAGGTCTGTACACATCCATGGAAGATATGTTGTAACCAGATATAGATTACTTTGCTCCTTAAGAAGATACTGGCTAGTAGGCTATGGCACTTCTGTTAAAGGAAGTGAGGCTCGATTTTCTTCATCCCTAAAACTTCTGTGCCTCTCAAAGAGAAAGGTGAAAAGCAACTGTAAAGTCAAATGAAAGGCCAGCTATACCTCAGTGAAATATTAATGCCTTTGCTTCCTGCTTTATCTAAAAGAAACCTTATTTTCTTAATTTAATACCAGAAGTAGAATGGTCAATCCAATTGGCTTGTGGCTGTTATGGAGGACAAAAAATATTTAATTCAATTGTTGGATCTTTCTGTTTTGCAGTGGTGAAAACATTTGAAAACATGTAATATTCCTTATGGTAAGACATGGGTTTGTATCACAAAGTTTGAACCTGTCTACAATATTCCTCAAATTCAAGGTCCAGGTGATTAATAGTAGGAGCTAGTTCTATCCTCCTAGGGAGACTGGAGTTTCAACCCGGTTGATTATATCTTCCTAGGGAAACTGGAGCTCAAAATCTGGGTTGTAAACATGGGTTTGATGTACCAGCCATTGTATTTGGATCCATTCTCTAATTCATTAAAGGCTTGGTGATAAGAAAGGGAGAAGTACCTGGGTGTCAGACATCATGTCTACATTGGTCTTTAGCCCGTCTAAAGCATTTTTTAAAGGTTCAGCTGTGACCTGCCCACTCTTCATGCATTTAAGACAATTGCAAGGCAATTTCTTTCTCCATGAAATAATTTTCTGAGCAGGTAGAGCATAGCTGGGCTGGAGTTAGTTTTTTTCTAGGCTGTTTTCGTAAACCTGCCTCAGATCCTCTCTTTTCTCCAGAAGTCTGCGGTCTGGCCTGTTTTATCTAATCTGATCTATCTTGACCTTTATGACACATTCCTCCTTGTGGTGCTTGAATAGCTCAGCAGCCTACCTTTCTTGCCCCATGAGTCCCACTCTTTCAGTCAAGAAAAAACTGGGATGAGCATCAGATTAGATGAGCAAATCAGTGCCTTATTATTTCCAATGTAATCAGCCCGTCCTCCAGCTTGATGGAGAAAAATGCCTTCCAGGCTGGGTCCAGGAAAAAAAAGGAAACGTCTTTGTGTCCTCCATCTACCTTGGACAAGTTCTGACATGACTTGGCTACCCCTGGAGACTGAAGCAACAAGCAGGCTGTGAGACCTGCTGCTGTGGCATGCTCTTATCCACTCTGTTGCAAATTTGCCATCAAATAAGTTTGCCACTGGACCTCCTGAAACTTCCCCCTGGCAGCGAAGGCTAGTGTTGGCCAAACATGTGAGCTTGTCTCCCTCTCGTGGTTGGCCAGATCTGGGCTTACTCTGGGGTCATTTCACTTGCTCCAGGGGTGAGGGCTGAGCCACCAGCTCCAGGGCTTCAGCTGGATCTGGGATGGCCTATGTCAAGAGTATACTTTCTTGCTGGATGACACTGGGACTTATGAAGTTCAATGTATGCAGTTACGACTATGCAATGCTTTAATGCAATGTAGGTGTGACTTCTCAAGTGACCAGTCCCAGAAAGATTAAAGCTTCTGGGTTTCTGCCTGGAAACGGTGCCTGGCTAGACATGTGCCATCTTTCAGGTGGCTGTCCTAACATACACCTGCTAAGCTTGTTAGCCAAAAAAGGATCACACTTACAAATATGTCAATCTAGCCACCCCAAAATCATGGGAACAGTGGTGTGTTTGCTACTAAGAGCATGAGTGTGTTTCCACCTGGAAATCTCTTCTACTTTTGAAACTGAAGGTCCATATTATTTGTAATTGTTGGAAGAAACCAGAAAAACACTTATGGGAGCCATGGGCAAAAGCTGAGAGTCCTCTCTTTCTGAAGTAATTTTGTCCTGTAATAAGCCAAGATACTAATATTTTAAGAAGAAAAATGTCTTCCCAGTCAATCGCTTTCCTTTACTGCACCCTCCAGCATATATACGAGATTGGGGAATGAGACACCCAACAGTTCCTGCATCGAAAGGGTAGTATTCCTACCAGCCAATTTAAAGGCCAGTCATTGTTATCGGACATATACTTCAGACAACTTAAAATATTCTGACTTCACTGAGTGGAAGCAGGGAGAGGTGTACAGACTATCCAGTTTGTTGCTGGGCTGTCAGAGCTGAGGTGTATAATGGGTGTAGATCATCTTGCTGTTCATCAATTCAGATCCAGTTGTCCACTAAAAATGAAATTGTGTAAGAAGAAATACTGGCACAAGAGGCTGTAGAAAACAAGTCTTTTATTGCTTTTTCGCAATTATTATTTCAGAGAGGGGACCTTATAACTGTGGGTCCTCAAGAATAAAAAGTAACAGATGCACATCGGAGCAGAAGCATTAATGTTTGATTTACAGCACAGAAGCATTTTCCACTGCTGCCAGGTGTCTCTTAAGTCTGAGCACTTCTTGCTTTGTTAGATGTATTCTCCTGTAAACACTTTGTTGTTGCTATTGCATTTTCCCATGCTGAAAGTCTATCGCAAGGACTTTTTTTCTGAGGCATTGGCAGATGGCAATTAGCACCCTTCATATTCTTTCTCCATAACTTCAGCAGTTTTTTGCCTGCATCCACTTAACAGCTCCAGGCATGCCAAATCGCACACTTTTGGAGGACTTGTTGCTAGTAGCAGATCTTTGATTCTAAATGCCTAAGTAGCGTCTGAACTATATTTAGAGCAAGTACACGCCTGCCTATTCATGATCTTTTGTGTGTAGCCTGGACAGCTCGGTGCCAGTGTGCAGCATAATCAGCTTCTCCTTTAGCGTCAAAATTCCACAGCTCTTCAGAGAAAAAGAAGGGGGGGGGAGAGAGGGTGATGGGCAAGGAAAAAAGGATAGTAATTAAATATGACTTAGGAAAAAAAATCCCTGAATAGCAAATTAGCCGTGCTGTTTTACTAATGTTATTGCTCTCTTTATAAAGTCCCAGCCATGTAATTATTGCACACTCATAACTCCTATAGACTTTCTGGAGAGTTGTACTGTATTGAACGAGGCTGTGAGCATCAAGAAGTTGCATCCTTTTCCTGGACTGCTAAGAAAAGAACGAACTGACTACAGTTCTTGTTTAAGAAGGTTTCCATTGACTTATGAGTCAGGCACTTCTTAAACAAATTCTAGGTACTTGTCCTACATCCCTGCATTGGAAAGACATCTGGAGGAACACCACCAAGCCTACAGCAAATATAAGATGATATTGTTGTTCTTGGAGTTAAGTCTAACCACCAAAGGCCTGATCATTACACTTATTTTTATCGGAACTCATTGGTGTGCCAGAACATGTAGGTAAAGCCTGAAGTGTTAGGACTTGAGTGATGACCTGGAAAAAAAGATTCCAAGACAGTAATTTGGCTTTGGCACTTACTGACTTGTATAAATGTACAGAATTTATGGATTCCAAGTGTTTGGTTTTTCTAGGTCTATTTTGTAGGTACTTAGTTCTGCAACATTAAAGCAAGATGTCTCTCCTGTGAGACACAGATAAATTCAACAAATTTGATCATGTAGTGGTAAATAAAAAGATGATCAAACCTACCTTCTCATTCATTTAGATGAAAATAGGTAAATTTGGATTTACGATTGACTGTACCACCTACTTTTTGTCTCACTTGTGAGAATGTCTCCATTAAAATTCTAACTCAGCACCTCTTCACAGGGAGAGAAACCATAAGTATTTTCCTCAATAAGCTTCTTAAATCTTCTGCTTAAGCTTCTTGTGCGTCTTCCCCTTGAACATATGTTACAGTGTAAAGGCAAAAAAATATAAGACAAACCTTTTTATATGTCATTTGTTACTGAAAGAAAAATAATGAATAAAACCAAAAAGGACTCCTGCTGTAGTTTTTAATTGTAAAAAATTTCTGGCTATCCTCAGTTAACTGGACAAAGTGAAAACTTGAAATTACTCAGCAGTGCAAGGTGGGTGGATAGAGAAGTGGGTGAAGAGCTCGTTCAGCCACTGGTATCCAGCTGCAGAGTATGGATCTGTCTCATGAAAGCACATGAAGGAAAACCAATTGAAACGTACATAGAATTCTCAGTAACTACTAATTATTTAGTAGTGCAAGTTCTGCTTGATTCTACTTCTTCTAAATGTATTTGCAGTTAATAGTCTTTGAGAACCAGCACGGAAGTTTCTTTACCTATGCACAATTGGTTCTCTTTGAATGAAAGGTGATACTTTTTGCATGTTATTTGTTTACCGTCTATTAAAATGGCTCCATACTTTCACCGTTTCCGTGGTATCACTGCTGCAAGAGATGGAAGCTGTGTCTGACCTCTTCCAACACAGTGGATTGTAGGTACCAGCATATGGCAGAAATACAAGGTGCAAACCTACAGCTGTAACAGACAGCTGAAGTTTTTCATTCCCTCTGAACAGATGTGTGGGGTTTTCCGGCAGAAGGTGGGGGGGGAACAACCTGAGTTTGCACTTTATACTAGAGCCATCTTACTATCTATCCAATAGTTGTCACGTTTGCTTCATTGCAAATTGAAGCTCTGGGAATTAAAGAGGGAGGATTTCTGTCTAGACCTCATTGTTGACAGTCTCTGCAGGACACGTCCAGCATCCTAGGGAAAGAGGCCTCTTCCTTGAAAGCGCAAATGGAATAAGGCTGTAACATCTCCTGCTGGCCACGTGCCATTTCCCTTCTGTCCTGCTTTGCTTGAGAGGAGTTCAATTTCTGTCTTCTCTGAGTTCTTATGATAATATAATCTTGTTTGGAAGAGATAAGTGTAGCCATTTCACTATTAAAATTGACTGTGTACAATTTTTTTTTTTTTGCCTGAGAGTCAGAAAATTGGACATGATTTCTGCAATGTGCTTTGGGAATGGTTGGCTATTGATTAATCCTCCGTCATACAGATTGTATTTGAAAACAAGACAGGTCTATAATTCTTTTCTTGACTGACATTTCTGAACCAAATAAATGAGTTTTATTTGGGTTTTTTTGGGATGAACTGTTAAGTAGAAAATGTTCTGGTGTTTTCCCCAGGAAAAGAACTAGAAATCCACAGCTATTAGGAGAGCAATCAAAATGGTTTTGCTTAAGTGATGCATGGCTCAATCTAAAGTGAATTTGGAGCTTCAAAATGTTGAAGTTCATGACTCAGTCCCATCAAGCATATTCAAGAATGAATAATGAAGTCCTCACCTTGATCTGAGTGCTAGGAAGGCATTCTTAGTACTGCACGAAACTCTCTACCTGAGGCTAACCAGGCGAATGATACCACACCAGCAGTGCATGGCAGAAGGAACACAGCGTTCCTTTTGTATTCACCATTGTGTTGCTTTTGTCAGTTGAGAACTGCAACACCCGTGTATGCTTTATACATGTAAATTGGGGGTTTTTTTCCTAGAAATTGTAGGTGATAGAGGCTGGAGTTATATGGCACAGATAACTGAATAAGCCCAAAACATTCAGAAATGGTTTTGTAGATGTACCTGATGCACCACATTATCTCATCTTTACTTTTGCCTTAGTACCAAGTGTACTAGCTGCTGTTCTGTAGCAGTGTTGCAATTGTAGCAAAGCTCAAAGTTAGACTTGGCAGAAGTCAGAGGTGATTTTGTTATAAAACCAACTGGTTTTACTTGCTCACAGCCCCCTACTCACATATTCACAAGCCTTTTGAACTCTTCAGGAGTTTACAATGAATAGGAACTTTCATTTTGCCATCCCTTCCTACTTTTGTGAGTCATGAGGGTTTACTAACAATCTTTTCTCTCTATGTCTGGGTATCTAAAAGATCCAGCCTTGTTCTTCCTCTTCATTACCATCATCTCTTAACTGCTGTCCCTCTTTTTAGTCAGTCCATTATTTCCCCTACCTGGGTGTCCTCAGAAGCTGCATGTGGATGTGCTGTGATTTTGATGACCAGCAGAGCTGGATGGCAGCAAAACCTTCTGCCATTCCTTCTGGTGCTTTCACACCTCGCCATTCCCACTAATTCTCCACAGGCCAACCTTAATACTTCTATGACAATTCCCTGTTCTTCTGTGCCTGTTTTGAGTGTGATATTTTTCTTCTTCAGCTACAAATTTGCAAGTAATTTTCTTTGGTAGTGCAATACTTTTATGTAATAATGATGAGTTGCTCAATGGTTTCTATCATTTCTTTAACACTATGCTAATAACCTCGTTCTCCAAATTAACTATATCATAGGAGGGAGTCTCCTGGTCCTGGTAAAAGGAGTCATAAAAGGTTACCAGCCCTTCATAGTAGCAGCTTCAGAGTTCAATCTTCTGCAAACTGACAGGAACTTATTTGAATTGAGCCAGATTTGGAGATCCAAATCTGAGGACCTGTTGTCTGAATGACTTTTGCTACCCATAATAAAAATGCTTGCTGACATCCTTGATAGTTGGTCATTAGGAAAGTGATAACTGAGGTAGTGAAGCTGGAAATTCAGAGCTTCAGGAGCACAGCTTTTATCTCCTGGTCATCCTCAGAGCTGAACTAAATGAACACCCTTAAATAAAGCTGAGTTCAGAAGTGGAAGCCTCAAGAGTCTGAAATCAAATGCAAGTAGCAAAAAGTTCCCTGAGCCCACTCAGCTCAGGTGGCACCGGATACCCATCCAGAAGGAGCCAAGCAAACAAAGGACCAGCTGCGTCGTCTGTCTAGAGCTGGGTTATATGTAAGGCTTTTTGGAGCAGGAGGAGGGGAAGTTCATCCATTATTAAAACACAGATAATAGAAACTTTATGCCCCACTGGTCTTGCATTAGACAACATGAACTGAAATATGAGGTCTCTGCTAATTCAGTGCCTGGTACTCCTGAGACCAGCTCCCATGTGAGGGGGAAGCAGACAGCACTTGTCTGTCTTACACTGCCTGGTGCTGATCCCAGCCACCTGAGAGGTCACTGCTCCTTCCCTGGAAATGGCCTCCCATGACAACTTCACTTAGCTGGAAAAATAAAGCTGTCAGCAAGGAGGAGAAGATGAGTACCTACATGAGCCCACACCATGGCCACAGGATGTAAAATCAGGCAAAATTAAATGATCTCTACTCATGCCAGATCAATGTGCTTAATGTAAAACACATCTCTGACCCTGTCCTTCAGCAGGCACTCTAACAGTACCATTCTCAAAACAAAAGCCTCCTGCAGAAAAGCTTCGTCCTTTCCAGAGGGTTGGAAAAAGACGGATGTGTTTACATTCACTTCTTGAGGAAGGCACTAGGATGCCATAGGTTATTCCCAGTGAATAAGAGCAAGCTGGAAAACCCCATAGTTAGCCTCTCTCTCTGGTGCCCCTATAACTTGATAAGATATGGACCTTTTTCCTATTCAAGTGTAGGCTTTGAGAAACTCTACCCCCTGTATAGCTACAAACAAGTAGAGGAAAGAATGCTAAACCTAATGGGGCTAGCAATCCATGCTTGATGGAAATATTTGATGTGAGAAAATCTGCTAACACTCCCTCCCCCCAAACACAGCGTTCAAGCCTCCCTGTTTGGAAGTTTCTTAAAGCAAACAAAACATCTGTTTGGGACACTGAACTGTGGGGTGTTTGTGATTCAAGGATGTTTTTTTATCATTTTATGCCATGAAAGGCCAACATATCTTCTCAAACTGAACCATTCCATTCTGTCCTGCGCAGTGCTCAATTTGTTTTGGTAATCTGTGATTTTGGCTGAGGTCCCAAACCACTGGCAATGCAAGTCCTTAGCAGCTGACTCTTTATGGTAGTTTTGGATACCAGAAGCTTAAATAATGAAGTCCATATTTTTTTTCTTTTCAGTAGGAAAAATAAAACCATCTGAGTGGTATTTAAAACAAAAATAGATTGAGAACTTCATCTACTGCAAAATTTGAAATGTTTTCCACTTATTTTTAATATTTTCAAATACGCTGGTTTCAATTATCCAAGAAAAAATGAGCCTGATGTTCAGATAGCAATATTGTTCATGTATGTCTAGTTTCTGCATTTTACCGAGGGCAGTAGTAAGAGAATTAGAAGAAAACATCTAGTTATTTTTATTTCTTATTCACAGCTCTCTTCTAAATGGCACAAGTTGAGCTTTGAGGGGGGTTTCACTGAAGTGTTGCAATCAGAGACACTAATTGTACCCAGTGTATATCCCATTAGAAGCAACTACTGTTTGAAGCATTTCAGGATGTAGGAACAGATCTCTCCCATGTGATTAGACATAGAAAGCCTCCCTTGTTCTCTCGGAGCTGTGTAAAATGGACTCCCACTGCTGTCAGAGCATCCCTGAACACGCACTTTTCCTTCTCAGGGAAGTGTAATGCCAGAGAGCAGGCATCCAGGGATCTGTCTTTGATTTCAGGAGAAGCAGAAATAAGCCCTGTTGCCCCGGTGGGTCCTTCCTTCCCTTATTCTCTATCTCGCTCAACTTCTGAAGGATACAGTGTTTGAATAATTGGCTTAATCTCAAGCTTCTTTTCCCACCAGCCTCCCCACCCCACCAGAGTGGTTTGTACTTATGCATAGGGACTGTATGACTATTGGTCCTTTCCAGAATGCATTTCTAGGTACTTCTCAGAGCTCTGATTCATCTGCATTTCTACTAATGCATTAAATGATGTGGCCATAGCCACGATGTGTCCTTCCTTTCATTCTTTCCCCAGTGGGAGAGCTGCATGTGTGGAGGTGAGTTTTGCTATTGGGTTACAGAGGAAAGGGCGGCTGGGAAGATTTTATCTTTATGGTTTTCTTTTCCTTTTGTTAATATTTATTTGTAATGAGTCAATTTTAAGAAGGCAAAGAACTGAAAAGAGATGTCTAATGCTGCTCCTTAGTCCTGGTAGAGTTTATCCCTGAGTGTTAGATGGCCCCTCCTAGAAGTCTCTTGCACAGTCTGTAGTTTCCCCTAGGAGGTAGACAGGGCAACACAGAGAGGTGCAGTTCTCCTGCATCTGCTCCAGACGGGTTACACTCTGACACTGAATCAGAGCCCTGAAAGAGATGTCAAGTTTGATTAGGTATTTTATGGCATGTGACTTTGCAGACCATCCAGCAGGTCTGGTAACTTCCCCTAGCCAACGTTGGTAAGAAAATGTTCTATAACATTGAGCACAAGCTGTGGTTTCCATCAGGTCATTGGGTCTGCGGTCAGCTGCAACACATGGCTTAGTTTGTAGGTTTGGTGACAAAGGTGTGTTACTTGCTTTACTGGTAGATGCTGCCTGGAGCCAATAGAGTCAACACTGATTCTGAAAAGCTCCTGAATTACCAACTGGCTCAGTCAGACATGTGACAGAGGGACAAGCCCAGCCACCTGCACCCAGCTGGGTGGAAGCTTGCTGTGGCCTCACACTGTCAGCAGAAAATTCTGTTGCCTGGCTCCCTGCAGTGTGTAATGGGTTGTCTGCCCTTGGTGAGCTGTTCCACCCGTCCTCAGGGGTCAGCTGCAGGTGGCGACAGTGGGGAGTGTGCTTTACTTCACGTCTCTGGGGAATGTTATAATGATCATTTTCAGCCTCCATAATTGGTTTTACACTCTGTAGGTTATTTCCAGAGGAGAAAAAATGTCTGGAAAGTATTTAAGACAAAAGAAAGGTTAGCCTTGACATGTGGAGAACTCACAAAGCAAGGGGAGAAACATCTTGACAGGCTTTGTCAAGGTTGCTTATGGCTCAGTGCAGAATCAGGGACATTAGCATTGGTAACAACCTTGTTCAGTCTCTGTTCAGTTCATTCCCCCTCCAGTGGAAGATCCATGTTTTCTCCAATTCCATCCTTTACCTCTGCATTGGGAAATTGGGTGATGGCAAGCAGTTAAAAAGCACAGCAGAATATTTCCTCTTATTGTCTTCACCTTCTAGCCCACAGAGCCTGTAGAGTTCACGCTGTGTCCAGCCAGTGTCTGCTTCCCACAGCATCACTCACCAGCTCTCTCTGCAGACAGCCAGGAAGGGGTGGCATTCTTTGCTGCTGTGCAAGGAGACCATCTTTGGTGATTCTTGTCAGCACTTCCCTTCACTCAGCCTGCAGTTGAGCTCAAGCTATTCTTTCACACATTTTTTTCATTTATGCAGGTAAGGGTAAAAAACAAAACAAATTAAGTAGATTCTTTTTCCCCAGATAGAGAGGTGATTAACCGACACTGGTAGTTGCCAAGCAGGTGTATACCTCAGAGATGATTCTAGTGTAGAGAGAAGCTGCCAATATTGCTGGTTTGTCCATATTTTCAGTATTTTCCATGTGATTAATTAAGGATAGACTCTTTTCTGTGTGCATGAAATTTCCTTTCATAAACCAGTGAAGTTTTTCCATGGACTGAACGCCAATTCTGATCTCACTTACACCTGTGTAAACCTAGACTAACTCTACTGGAGCCTGTCCATCTAATCTAATCTGCCTGTTTTCAAGTGTGCCAGGCATTAGGGTATCTGAACACCCGAGCTAGTCCTCAGACTTAAACGGGTGTCGCTGGGGGTTCAATCTTACTTACCATGTCCTGTCCTTCATATATAATTTATCAGCCAGAATGATGTTAGGTGATTTTCACTCTGAAGTAATCATCAGTCCGGCAGCCAGATGATGGATAGGTGGAAGGAGAGCAGATGGTATAAAAGATTAATCAAAAAGCGAGAGTCCATGCCACTACCAATCCACAGCTAAAGATCCTCTTGGGTGTGAAAAACGCTAGAATAATGGTGAGGTATTTGTCTCCTGAATTTGTGCTATTACTAGGAAATCCTTTCACACTGCGCAGGGCTGAAAAGGCTGGCAGCTTTTTTGGGAGCCTGGTGGGGTAGGTCTCACCCACAAGCACAATTGCATCGGGGCAGCTCAGCCTCCATCACACTCTTCCGCACAGGCTGCCTCCCTCTCACATACTATTTGCTCCAGCACAAACACAACCCACACCCTGCACCATTCCTCCCTGGCCATTATTTCCCATTAATCAGTAGCACTGCTTTCCACTCACAGGCCTTTCTCTCCTTTGTCAGATCTCCCCTCCCACCTCTCTGCCTCCTCCCTGGCCAGGTGTCTCCTCTCCCCTCTGGGTAGGGCAGGTGTTAGTGCTACTGCTCTACTCCCTCTAGCAATGGCTTTTTACCATACCTTTCTTGCAGGCAGTCCTCCTTCTGCCAAAGATGCTTCACCTCCTCTATTTTCATTCTCTTTCTCTGGTTGTTTTTTCCTGCTCGAGCTTCTTCCTGATTCATGTTTCCCCTACAGACACTTTAGGTTCTCCTAGAAGATTGCCTGTGCACTATACAAGAGCAGTCAAGTTTGAGGAAACTGTGGTTTGCTGCCCCAAACCAGGGTGGGACAAATGCCAGGATGGAGACGGAGCCAGGCAAAAGGGAGGAAGGACAAGGGTTAGGATAAGGAATTGGGAAGCCAGGCCCATGATCAGCCTCACTGTCCCCACTGCCACTATGAAAGGCAGGGCAGAAACAGAGACTGATGCTGTGAAACTAGACCTGGCTGTGAGATTTAGGCAGGACCAGAAGGGAACTGCCGAAACTGCTAACAAGAAAAAGCTGTAAGTGATGTGATACACTAGATACACTAGACTAGAGCGTAGAAAAATAGAGGCGAGAAGAAAGTGTAGATCTCATACCTATGGCTCTGACTGTTACCTTATCATCAAACACTGCAGCTGCTGCTTTTTCTGCAGCTTTAGGGCAGTGAGAGGGTGTCCTACTTTACTCCAGACATCACTGTCATTTCAGTTGCTCTCCTGCAGACTCAGCACTGTGGCATGCTTGGCTGATGCCTTCCAAAGCTGTCTTCACAGCACGAAGTGCAATAAACTTAAGACCATTACCTATACTGGGCTACTCATTGCAACTCTGTTGAAGCTGGTAGGCATTAGCATGAGCCAGAAAAAACTACACCTCAAAAGCCTTTGGGTTTGCAGGAACTTTTTATTGCCCCAAGCAAAAAAAAGGGGTGGAATGGTGTTGCACCCTTCCAACATAAACCGGAGCTGGGCAGAGCCCATCCGTGCGCTGGCTGTGCAGTCCTCCTGCAGCGTTTCCTATTCAGCGATTTAATTTGGTTGCCATTGGCCAGCTTTAAAACCTGGTGCAAATCGGTGCAGCTCTACTGAAATGTGGCTTTCAGCCTGTGGTCTCTCTATCCCTAGGACTGTGGGCTGCTAGAAAAAGTTTGCAGAAGGTAACTAAGAAAAGCAAACCCTACTGTCAATAGGCTGAAACTGCCAATCACAGAATCACAGAAACACGGGTTCTTTTTCGTCTACTAGAACCGTTTTGGGCTACCAAAAAATGAACATGACTGGAGATCATGAAAAGAGTACTATTTTACACCAGCTGAGCATCTGTCCCCGCGTATTCATTGAGTAAAAACTTATTTTTGAAGAGCTGATCAGGATATAGTAAGCAAACGTTAGACCTTAGGCTCAGCGTTCTGTGTGTATTTTTCAAAGGATTTTGAAAACAGCCTAAAATGCTGTCATATACACCATATATCTGTTTGTAAGCTGGCCTGGTTGAGTAGTAGGGTATAGAAAAACGCAATTGGAATCATTTGAGCATGATATTTGGGAATTTTCTTTTCCACATATTGCTTCAGGAGTCCTATCTCCATCTCTCCTAAGTGAAAAATGAGTATTTGAAGTAATGTTTTAATATGGTTTTATTTAACATAATCTCAGGAGAAAAAAAAAAGGCATATAACCTTTTATTAACTTCAAAGTAGTAAACGATCTTTCACTCAATTCCAGTAGTGTCACATTAATTTATCTTTTTCTGAGTTCCACGAGTTTTGTGTATTACATAAGTAAGCACAGATATGTTTTTTGCAGTATTTTTTCTTCTTTCTTCTTTAGTGGCTAGAAGATGTATATGCTGTTTTGCTGAGGATTTTGAGACTTAATGTTGTTCTCTAAAGCAAGAAAACCCAAGAAATACAAGGTGTTTCAGAACAAATATTCAGAATGTCTGAAGACAACACTTCACTTAAGGATGTCCAAGCGGCTTGCTTGGAAACTGTCACATATTTTCTTGTCCTTCCTCCTAATTGTAATTTAAAAAAATCACTTTACTTTGTAAAGCATTTTGATTTTACAGAACTGTATGTTCCAATGGAATACAGCTCCACACAAACCTCTTTGAATAATTCTGTTTCATTGTAGTGCTCTGACCACAATGTTCACAGACAACTGTGAATGATTTGGAGCTAAATTCAGATACCTAAGAGAGGCTGGAGCTGTTTGGATTTGGAATCTAACTTCTGTTTGCGATCAACTCTGGCTATTCCACTGATATTCTCCAGCATGCAGAGAAGAAAAAATATCTTTCTTTTGCAGCAAGTCCATCAGCCAAGTCCTGCTTGCTAGGCTCAAGTAAGTTCCAGTGACTGCATTAATCTCCATGAACGCAGTGAGGTAGGCAGGGTTCAGCCTTGGGTGAGAAAACGATGCTTCTTTCATGAAGCTGTTTCCTCCTTCCCTTAGTTAGCAATGGGTTGTGAGTCGCTGCTTTCTCATTTGCCCCAATCTTTTCCATTCCCAGACTTCAGGGAGAAATGTGGCCACCCTATAGCCAGTCATTAATAAATAAATACGCCATTTAAAAACGTAGCTGAAAGATCACAGGGGTAGCGGAACCTGATGTACTCTGCCAGACGAGGGGAAAGCGAGTGAGGCTGCTGCAAAGGGAAAACCATTTTGTAGCAGTGATTCCATGTATGTTCTGTCTTTAACCTTTCCCCTCTCTGAATATTTGCCATGTGCAAATGACATGTGTTTCACATAGGTCTAAACCATGCCATATTTTTATATAGATTACCTATGTGTAGCAAGTACAGTCTGTGATGAAAAGCAGAGGTTTGTGTTAGTTCTTATCAACATATGATCTCAGCAGTATCTAAAACATATGCTACTTACCATAGCATTTGCATGTGCATTCATATGTTTTTGTTCCACTCGGGTTATCTTAAAGCCTTAGGGCCTGCCACATTTGCAAATGTTTGACTTAGACGGATGCAAAACTGCCATATGAAAACACAATTGTGGAGGAGAGGAAGGGGGACACTTCAAAAATATGGATTATCTTCCTCCTTTCCTGTCAGTTCTGTGCCTGCATCTGTGTTTATATGCACATGTTGCTGTCACACATTTACCTGGATTTACTTTCAGGACAAACACTCCTAAGGCTATATCTTGCAGCACAATGTAAGGCAGTTCAAAATAGGGAATCTAAGCTGCTCCTCTCACTTGAAATACAGGTGAGGATTGCTATTTTCCTATCCCTACACTTAAACTTTTTTCACTGTCATATATGAACCTACAAGCTAATTTCCCCCATTATGAACTGGTCCATCCATGTGCACGGGAACATCCACTTTGGAGGTTACAGTGAGGCAAACTTATGGTGTTTTCTCTTCATGAAGCAGATGCGTTGACAATTCATAAGTTATTCATGCTCATTGCCCTCAGGGATCCATATATATAAGCTAGAGAGATATATTGGGTGCCTGTGCATCTCTTATGCCTGCATATTATATGGCCCCCATAACCATAATCATATTTATGCTGTATCATTTATGCTGTATCAATTTATGCTGTATCATCATCACAACATGCTTTTGAGAAAGAGAATTGCAACTCTTCTCAGTTTTCTCAGGGCAAAAAGGGCCCTGAAGGACCTGAGCTGGTCACCCCACATCTCAAGAAGTTCATCCTGGCTCTTTGAAATCCCAGACTAACCCCAACTCTGTTGTCTGTTGGGACCTCTGCTGCCTTCTGTGCCAGGATGTATAAAATCTCCTATCAAACAACTATCCAACAGAAATCAGCAGGTCCCAGCTTGTCTGCTGTAACTCCAGCTCTATGAATCGACCTTGCTCTTTTCTTAGAGGAAATTGCTATGTTTAGTATGTCTCACTCAGCTTTTGCCTCCCCTTCAGCTGCCACTGAAAATTGCTTGCTGGTACTGGGCAAGGGACAGGTCATGGGTTTTAACATCTCTATCACTGGACAGAGATATTGCTATCAACTGTTGGGGTCCATTTGGTTTGGTTTGCATTTTGTAACAGCTTGAATGCATCCTGCAAAATAAATGTATGCTTGGGTGCCTTCTTAATATAAATTTTGTGTGTTACGTGCATTATTCCCTGTGCTTTGTTTACTCTCAGATTTGCCTCCCCATCTAACTCAGCTGTGGATGTCCAGCTTCTGATTTATATAGAGCAAGAGATGTACTAGTTATCTCTGAGCCTAGCTTGGATGCTTCTGTGGAAAAACTCTAGGGAAAGCTGTGGATGCACTGTTGAATTAATCAGGAGGAGGAAGTGTTCTTGGAAGAGGCAGTACTTCCTTTCCATGCAGGATAAGATGTGGCCAGATGCCAAGGGTGGGGAATGGGGGCACGATTAAAGACCTAGATAAAGGAGGAAGTTCTTTTCCCCATAAAAGATGAAGCATTTTCCTAAAACTTGATTTCTTATGCCACTTGGAAATCAAGCTGCTTCACCTTTTTTTTTTTTCTGTTATTTTTTGTTTTGTCTTCTGCTTCACTTGCAGATTTTCCCTCTAACTCAGCAGTCCAGCCAGTGGGAATGAAATTTCCTTCCTCTTTGAAGCTTACAGATGCTAGATTCAGAAAAGGGTAAATGAAGGAAGAGTGCAGGCCATGCCCAGTTTAGGCTGCAATGTAACCCCCCAGCCATGGATGATGGAGAAGAGCACTGTAACCCTTTCCAGCTTTAGTCTTGGTATTACACCACTGACATCACCAGAATTTGCTTCACACTCAAATTTAGCCTCATCACTGCACTGTTATTTACTGAAGAACAATAATTTGCAGATGTACATGTGTGTGCATATGCATGCACAGACACACACACACACACAGGGATTTGTGGAGACTGCAGTGTGTTTCATGACTCCAATCACTACCAGGTGTTTAAGTGTAATAGGGTTACAGCCCATCTGATATTTATACAGCAGCGGGACAAGACTTCTCCTCACCCGCCGTGTAAATCCATTTGACTTTGTAACTGTATGACCATAGATCTAATGACGTTGCCTTTTCCCACCCCCCTGCCCCCGCCATCGCCTTGCTCTCGCTGCCAGCTTGGATACATTTCCTTTCATTTTCATGCCGAGTATGTCACCGTTTCACAACTCAGTAAATCAGATCGCTCTTTTGATTCCTCCCACCAGCGCAGCTGTACATCAGAGGAGCGTCCCATGTCCCCGGGGGTGGAATGCCTGCTGTGGCAAATGAACAAGGAAGCCACCCTAGTTCTGCACTTCTATTTGCTTAGCCTCTATGTAAAAACACATATACACGTTTGTTTTTTTTTTTTTTAAAGCATGCAGACATCCGCCGGAGCTAGCATTGTTTTCATTGATTGCTGCAACTGGAGCTCTGGAGGCAGCAGTACTGATCCATATGGAAACAAGGTTTCCATAAATCTGTCAGACTTGAATTCTCTTGCAGAGCCTCATCCGGTCGCTTGCTCCTATTTTCTTTTTCGTGTTTTCAATTCCTGATTGACTCGAGTTCAAACAAGCCACTTATTTGGCAGTACCCTTGAAATAAAGGTCTGGTTTAATTGTGCCTCGGAAAGCCTGGGAACATAAGGTTTCCTCATGCGCTTGGAAAAAGTATACTCGCAGGTACACGTGCATCTGCTGTCCCACGTCCTCTGGCAGACACTGGGTAGAGCTCTCCGGCATACCTCTTTTTAGCATGCGGGGGCTGAGTGCTTTTCAAAGCCTCAAAGCCTGGGATTAGACTCTTTCTTCTGTTAAGGAGTGGCTATTAGCATTTGATCCCTTCTGTCCTGCCTGCTGCTTTTATGCTCCATTGGCGCTGTTTCAGAAATGACATTATCATGGGATTGAGCAGCTCAGGGGATTGAAAACGGGTGGCAGAGTCTTTTCCCTCCCAGTCAGGAGTTCATCGCTGACCTGTGCTAATACTGGCTGAACGACATTAGCATCTGAAATGAGTTAGAGGTCTCCTTTCCAATCCCTACCAAACACATATCTCGTTGCTCCCCAACACAAAACTTTGCTTTACTGGGCCCCTTCTGAGGGTGTTGCAAAGACACCACAGCTAGAAGCTGTCCTTTTAGAGATGGTGGCAAAGCGGACTGGCCAAGTGGTGTGAACATAATACGCAGATGTGTTCTCCACTGTTGTCCTCTATCTGTCACCAGCACCAAAGTTGCCTTGCGCACCCTGGGCTATGGGGGAAGCCTCATCATGACATTAATGAGGGACACGATGAAGAATGAGAGACTATGCCAGACTGAGAGAGTTGCTTGTAAGCAGAGGTGTTTGCAAGTTAACTAAAATGTCTGTGTCCAATAAAGCAAGAGACTGTAGACTTTCACCGCCCATTCCTGTGTTTCTGAGGAAGGTTATCACTGTGAATTAGGAGGAAATGACGCTAATTCGTTGTCACCTTTGGGGATCAGAAGATGATATGGCGATAAAATCAAAAAGGACTTTTTTCTTCAGCTGGAGCAAACCGCGTGAAAGAGAATTTGCCTTCCATATGATACAAGATGCTAGATAGATACCACATGCCTGACCTGCTCTAAAACCATCTGTCATCAGCTCTAGGCAGCACCCATTTATCTTGGTGGAAGAGCTCCTCCGGTTTGTTTAGTGGCCTATATTCATAAGCCTAACAGCACTGCAGCTGGCTCCAGCAGCTTATTAGTATTGTTTGCTGTAGTTTGTTGTTTAATTGGAAGTACTGATAAGCAATCTAAAACCTAGGAGCTTTTCGAAGCCTTTCATGTAAGAGTGACATTGGCATGGAAGTACAAAATCGAGACTTGCAAAGATACAGCTGAGGGCCCTGTCCTTCACTCTTCCCTTATCTTTGTATTTTTCCCCTTTGGAATGCAGAGCAGCCTTTGAGTTCTTCAGCTGTGGTGGGTTTATTGTACAACTTTTTTATATCTAAGGAGGTTTATTAATTTAATTTCTACAAAGAATTCATATTTCAGGTTCTCTTCTCCCCTGGCAAGCATCAGGGTGTTAAAGCCCCTGCATCCCCCTGAAGGCTCATTCCTACAGCTTTTCTTCCCTCCCCTCCTCTCCCCAGCACTGAGCATTGAATATAGAGACAAGCTAGCTTTGTGGTCCATTTTTATGGAGGTTTCTGTGTCTGTATGTGGGGACCAACTGAACACAGTCTGTCATGAAACCTGTCACTCCTTGAGGAATTTGAGGAACAACCGGACAACCATGAGAGCAACCACGTTACTAAATCCTGGCATGCAGGAAGGAAAGGGATGGAAGAAACCCAAA
Source organism: Nycticryphes semicollaris (assembly GCA_013400055.1). NCBI lineage: Eukaryota > Metazoa > Chordata > Aves > Charadriiformes > Rostratulidae > Nycticryphes > Nycticryphes semicollaris. Next base: position 554,477 of record VXBJ01005108.1, read on the forward strand.
GGCTTTCTTCAGGCTGTGTCACACATGGCCATACATGGTGTTGCTACCCAGGCAACACCACGGCTATTTGCCTTCCCCCTGCCTTTTTCTGTAATGTTCTCTCCATGTGCAATATTTGCCTCCCTCCTTAGTTGCCATGCTACTGTTCCTTCCCTTTTAATCCCTGCTAAAGAGTCAGTTCTCCTGCGATTTCCTCAGGAAATGAAACAAACTTGAGTAAGTTCTTGAGTCCTCTGCCCACCCCCTTCCCCTTCTGTATTCTGCACATCTGCCTATTAGATTATAAGTGATTTGTAGAGAGGCTTAGCTTTAGCTGGAATCTTGTACGTTGTCAGCCTCATTGTCATCAGTAAATGCACACTTTACCTAGGCTTCTTGCTTTCTTCTTTTCCTTTTAAAAATGAAAAATCCCTTGTAGCTCTAAAATAAAACTACAAATCCACAAAGGTTTAACTGCAGTGCCTTAAACAGGTCCTTTATCCACCGTAGAGTTTGAACTGTGGATACTATCACTTGTGACAATCTAACAGCAACGCTTTGTCCACTGGAGAAAGTCTAATTGCTGTCCATGATGGCAAATAAATCCATAGAGATTTTCAAGTTGAATTTCAGATTTCAGACCTGCTGTGTTTTACAATGCACAGCAATGTCTCCACAACACAGATTTGTAAGCACATGCAATTTTCTGGACAAAGCAATATATTGTCTCTTTTTATCGATATTTATTTATTTGTTTTCTGTAATTGGGACACCTGTTGAAAGAACATTTGTGTGCTCCAAAATGGAAAGCAGACAATCTGCACTGTGAGAAGTTGAGGCATCACTGACAAGCTGGTGTGACCAGAGAGGAAATGTCATTAATTTGTCAGGATGTTAGTCTTGATCTTGGAAGATGTGCTCCGCTTCAGGTTTCCTGTATGAATATGAAAAAATCCCTTATTCATCAAGCGTCTTTGGGCACTTCAACAAGACTTAGATTTCATTTGTAAGAAGTTTGGAAATCTGGGCCCCAGTCTCTCCTTGCCTAAGTTCCCCATATGAAAATCTTGCTTCGTCCAATTTGAACTCAGTTGCTGACTGACTGTCAGTGTTTCACACTAAAAATGTGACTTTGCACTGAAGCAAAGCTTCGTTTTAAAACCCAGTGTTGCTGGCTTGGGGTCATTTTTAAATTCTGCATGATGGCAGAGCAGCTTGTAAGAATACGGACAGCTCAAGTCTACCTTGAAGCTGCAGGGGTGTGAGGATGCACCTAACCATTAGGTTGACCTGCACCACTTGAGGCAGCCAAGGCTAAAGCAGAGACCTGGCAGTCTGGAGACTCGAGCTCTCTTTTGCTGCAGTGGATCCGAGATGACTCTGGGCAAGTCTCTTAATAGTTCTTTCCATGCATCAGCAACTTTTTTTTTTTTTTTTCTTTTTCAAAGAAGGTGGGAGGGTCACAATGACTGTGGGTTTGGGGCTTAACTCCAATTTGTGCAGAGATCACCCAGGGTTCATTTTTGCATGAAGAAATCTGGTTTTGTTGTAGAGCTGGTGGATATCACCCATGCGCCCCGCCATCATTTTGGAGCAAATGCAATGACTGGCTTGTTAGGGGAAGGCTGTACCTCCAGTTTGTTGAGGTGCATGGAGTGTTAAAGGGCTGACATGCAGAGAGCTTGCCCTGCTAATGGATCAGGATTTTTATAGACAGAAGGGATATGCTGTAGTTGGAGTGGTAAATCTGTAATGACAGACGTTCGTTCTATATTTGTGAATGACCTGATTTGGCATGCATGCAGTTCATTCTCCTGACAATAATGGAAACATGGTGTGAGACAGAAAGAGGAATAAAGCTGTGGTTAAAGCGAAGCTATAAATTTATAGACGTTTTGGTTTAAAGTATTTTCCCTACCTTAATTTCTTGCCTTGTTTAAAAAAGAAAAAAAAAAGCAAGCCTCTGTTTGAATAGTCTTTGAAAAGCTTTCAGCTCTCCTCCTCCTTCTTTTTCCTCCTCCTTCACCTCCCTCCTAAGCTCCAGAGATGAGTGTAAGACATCTGTCAAAGCTGTGGTAACGGATTTCTCCTGATTTGCAGGGACCCTAGGAATCTGTCAGAGCACCCCCGGCTGCTGCAGTCGGTCTTGTTGCTGGGTGATAGCTGCCCTGTGAGGCGAGAGTCGGGCACTACTGGGAGACAGACTACTTTGTCCCAACGTTAATTTGTCCTTGAACCAGAGAGAGGGGAAGAGAAGATTTCCCTACGAAAAGAGAGTTTGGAGGGGAAGACACTGGCAACTTCAGGAAACATTAGCAGAGGCTGTCATGCCCTCAAAGAGGAGATCTTCTTGCTTTCTGCTACATGTTTCTCCCTCCCTCCTTCAGGAAAAATTCCTAAACTGCTTTGGCTCAGTACCAACTATTCCTTTGGCCTCCCAGCCAGGAAAGCTCACTGGGGATGGAGAAATTGCCATACACAATGGGTTTGAGAACTAATAACACATGCATGCGGTCCAGCCTTGAATTATATGAAACACGGTGCATAGCTTTCAATCCTGTTTTGTCAGAGGCCTTGACTGCTTAAAAGCCTTCCAGTCCCTCTCCTGCTTCTTTCCCTCCCCCTGAAATAAAATAAATCCCACACATTTTCTCTCAACTTCCAGCATGTGTGACCGTAATTGTGTCTCAGATGCTGGCAGAGCGCCCGATCTGTCAGCCTCACCCGGGGATGGGGAAGGAGCTGGGGAAGGATGCCTGCTGGATCGGCTCGCCTGGGAAGGGACGTGGGGGCCGGGGCGCTTGCTCCCCCAGCCCCATGGAGCAGTGGGAGGGCAGGATGCTGCCGCTCACCTGGGACGCATGGGGGTAGGTGGGGACCTGCCTCAGTGGCTGCTTCCTTCTGGGGGGAACTGCTTGGGGCCAGTGGGTATAGCCAGCAGCAATTAGTTAAATCAAGGGGCCAGCTACAAGTGAACTAATTACATTGGTGCATTGTACGCCACAGCTTGTAATTCTTCTACCCCGTGTTAGTACAGATGGGTCCTCCCTCAGTAAATGAAGACACTCTCTGTGTTAGTCACGCTGCTGGATCAAGAAAAGTGCAGCGCTGGCTTTGCAAGGGACCAAGATGAACCTGCTCAGTACCTGTCCCTTTTTGTGTGGTCACTAGCACAGCTATTTATGCTAATAAAGATAAATAAAGTTGGTGATCGCACGGATCTCCGGAGAGGATAACTCTTGGAAGGTGTGTGGGGCCTAGGGGAACAGTTATCTGTCCTGATCATGACCCTGAGGAACTGATGTGATAGAAAAATCAATTTAATTTTGAAAGAACTTACCATTAAAAGACAACTTGTGGAACTTAATTGCTTGAAATAATTTGAACTTGAAGTAAGCACAATTCTGGAAAATCTATCAGAGATAGCCGAAATATACCAGGGTAGCACCTTCCTCTACTTCTTAAGATACTCAGGTTCAATGGATAAGGATTACAGGAGGTTTATGCTGTGGTCAGCAGTGAAATAGTTAGCCACTATTATCATTAAAATATTAGTAACTACATCACATGCACCTTCCAAGTGAATGCTACTGAGCTGTTCCAGGCCCTTAAGCCAACTTCTGTCTCAGTTTCCATGGTGGATGTGTTTCCCTCCAGATTGTCCTCAAAAATCAGGTGAAGGAGCAAGGATGCAGTGTGAGGAGTGAGGATGCAGCATGACTCCATGGCTGGAAGGGAGCAAGTGAGCAAGGACCAGGTGTCCACAGGAAGTTTGCTGCATGTGCCAAAAAAGGAACAGGAGGAGAGATGCTGGAGCTGCTGGATGCTAGAGCCTCCAGTCCCTCAATCTCACACTTAAAACTTCCAGCTAAACAGGACTTAGTCACTTCTTTGTGCTCCTACTAGGGGGATAAGGGCTGAGCTCCACAGCACAATAGTATTATCAATGCGCATTTCTGCAATCATTACTGGCACTTTGCCTTGGTTTACTGTATTTGCAGTAAGTCCTGGTTGTACACAAGGACACTTAAAAAACACTGATAACCAAAAGAGCTTATATCCTAAGGGAATACCTTGTTCCCCATGAGGGCAGCCAAGCAGTGGAACAGCTTGCTCATCAAGGCTGTGCACTTTCCATCTTCAGAGATTTTAAAGACCAGATTTGACAAAGCTCTGAGAAACCCAGTCAGATCCCATAGCTGGCCATGCTTGAGCAAGTGGTTAAACTGGGGACCTCCTAGGTTCCCTCACCCTGAATTAAGATCCTATGATCTTTATATAGAATCATAGAATTATCTAGGTTGGCAGGGACCTTAAAGATCATCTAGTCCAACCACCAACCTAATTCTGATGAAAAAAACATAAATCACTAAACTATGTCACTAAGCACTACGTCAACCTGTCAACCTCCAGGGATGGTGCCTCAACCACTTCCCTGGGCAGCCCATTCCAAGGATTAATGACCCTGTCAGTGCAAAAATTTTTCCTAATATACAATCTGAACTGGCCCATCTCGAGGCCAGTTACTGTTGTCCTGTCGCCTGTGACTTGGGAGAAGAGGCCAACCCCCAGCTCTCTACAACCTCCTTTCAGGTTGTTGTAGAGGGCGATAAGGTCTCCCATCAGCGTCCTCTTCTCCAGGCTGAACAACCTTAGCTCCCTCAGCCTCTCCTCATAAGGCTTACTCTCCAGACCCCTCACCAGCTTCATTGCCCTTCTCTGGACCCACTCCAGCACCTCAATTTTTTTTTTGTGGTAAGGGGCCCAAAACTGGACACAGTACTCAAGGTGGGGCCTCACCAGAGCCAAGTACAGGGGGACAGTCACCTCCCATATGATGTTGTTTATGTTTTATGTTAAAAAAACAAATACTGTGCTCTATCTGTAAGCAGGTACCCGCCTATGAGCTAACTTGCTGATGGCATTTCCTCCTGTGCAGTGCCCTATGAAGGAAATAGTATGCATATGGGTGTAGGCAGTATGGTTTCTTCTCATTTGCATCTTGGTGACCAGGGCAGGTCAACATTAATTATGAATATTTCTTAGGAATATTATTTTTAGCACTTTTTCCTCACGGTCATTAATTTATCACTCACTGTTAAGTCACACCTCCAACAGTGGTTTAATACAGCAAAGCATTTATTTTTTTATCTGGTGCAAAATGCATATTTGGACAGCCTTTTTTTGTTTTATCTGATGATGTTATTTTCTTTCCTCATAGACTGATGCTTCCTCCACTCTTCCCCCTTCCTTCTTCTCATTTTCCCTTCCTCCACATGCCTCCAGTGCCAGGATGACAGCTCTAAGGCTGCTGGCAGTCTGTTGGCTGTTGCAAATCAAGGACTTTAATCACAGCATGATGCCATCATGTGAGCAAATATGATATTGATGGTGTTTCCTAATATGTTATATTTTAAAAATGAGAATGTTAGAAATAAATCTTTTAGGAGGATTTTACATATTAATGCTTGGTAATTGGAATATGTGGTATACTTTTTGCATTTTGAATGTTTAATTGATAAGGATTATGTGGATAAAGATCTATAATTAACTGATAAACATTAAAACATTAACTGATAAAGATTTATATTGTTCCTGAGGAAAACGATAACAGTTTTCCCTCTTTGGTGCACCCTTTTAAGGAGTGATAAAGGAAGAAAAATAAGAATGTGGCATTTAATGTGTCTTAAATGTAACATGCTTTATTGTGCTATAGCTAAATTAAGGTAATTAAACTTTACACAAACTTTTAAAAAATTATTTTCAAAAAACGAGAGCAGTTAATTTCAGCCTAATTGTAATACTTTATTTTCTGGGAAACTATTCTGGATCTAGAATTGCCATAATCATGGTAGCCGATGTTATCTATCTGGACTTCTGTAAGGCCTTTGACACAGTCCCCCACAACATCCTTCTCTCTAAATTGCAGAGATATGGATTTGATGGGTGGACTGTTCAGTGGATGAGGAATTAGTTGGATGTTCACATCCAGGGCGCAGTGGTCAATAGCTCAATGTCCTCATGCAGATCGGTCCCTTGGGGGTCCATACTGGGACCAGTACTGTTTAATAATTTTATCAATGACGTAGTGGTATCAAGTGCACCCTCAGCAAGTTTGTGGATGACACCAAGCTGAGCAGTGCAGCTGACACACCCAAGGAATATGATGCCATCCAGAAGGACCTGAACAAGATTGAGAAGTGGGACCATGTGAAATTCATGATTTTCAACAAAGCCAAGTGCAGAGTCTTGCAGCTGGGTCAAGGCAACCCCTGGTATCAACAGAGGCTAAGGATGAAGGGATTGGGAACTGCCTTGTGGAGAAGGACTTGGGGGTACTGATGGGTGAAAAGCTGGATACGAGCCAGAAATGCATGCTTGCAGCCCAGAAAGCCAACCACATCCCAGTCCACATCAAAAGAAGCATGTCCAGCACGTCAATGGAGATGATTCTGCCCCTCTACTCTGCTCTGGCGAGACCCCACCTGCAGCAGTGCATCCAGCTCTGCAGCCCCCAACATAAGGACATGGACCTGTTGGAGCAAGTCCAAAGGAGGGCCACGAAGATGATCAGAGGGCTGGAGCATCTCTTCTATGAGGACAGGCTGAGAGAGGCAGCTCTCAGCTTGGAGGAGATTAGGCTCTGGGGAGACCTTATAGTGGTCTTCCAGTACTTAAAGGGGGCTTATAAGAATTTAGCAGGGCCTGTACACTAGGATAAGGGGTAATGGTTTTGAACTGAAAGAGACTGCATTCAGACTAGATATAAGGAATAAACTTTTTACACTAAGGGTGGTGAAGCACTGGAAAAGGTTGCCCCAAGAGGTGGTAGATATCCCATTCCTGGAAATGTTCAAGGTCAGGTTGGACCAGGCTCTGATCAATCTGATTTAGTTGAAGATGCCTCTGCTTATTGCAGGGAGTTGGACTAGACAACCTTTAAAGGTCCCTTCCCTCCCAAACTGTTCTGCGATTCTAGGATTTGATGATAATCAAGGATCAAAGCAGACAGTTTTCCTTCTGTACTTCGCATCCAGAACTCAACAGAAGCCATACCTTGCATAACAAAAGATCAGAGACTAAAGGCTGTGCAGCCTGTCTTCATGAGACTAAAAATTTGCTCTTATATGAGGAAGTCCATCAAAGCTGGTCAAAAGTTTGTATGTGACAGGAAATACACTAATTTTACAGGCAGAGTGGTTAAAAGGATTTTCCTACCAAATCAAAAGTAGAAGTAGAACTAGAGCCATATCCCACCAGCGGGAATTCAGTGGAAACGTCTCCCTTGACTTCGAATCTGGGATTAGTATGTCAGACCTCAGTGCCTCAGTCCTACTGATCCTACCATGGACCCACCAGACTCTGCAAGGAGACTGCAGCCCTTAACTCCAAAAGGCGATGGGGTTGGCTTGTTCATTGATATCCATTTGCTCTTGATGGTACACTGAACCTTCCATATGATTGTGCCAGAGACAAATCTTGCCTACCTTTTTTAATACATCTTGTATGCAACCATTTTCAACCACTGATGTTTTCCTTTTCTTAGCTTTTTTTAAAGGCTGTTCAATACAGATGTCTTGAAATAATACTCCTGCAGAACAATGCTAAGACATAATGATCAGAACAGTCCTAATGATGTTGCTCCTTTAGCCTCTATGCACTAGGCATTTGTAATGTAGAATATATTTATGATCACTTCTCCCAGCAAAAAGAGGTAGTGATTATTAGTAATGTATAGACTGTTTACCAGGTTTTTCTTAACATATGTGTCTTCTGCTGTGATAACCTACTTTTGAGTCAAGACTTTTGCATTCATCTAGGTGAGTTAATTATCTTTCACTAGATACTGACCTCCAAAGATAAGGGCCCTTCCCACACCAGCAGAATAAATAGAGGTATGATAATCATGTGATTATATCCAAACTAGTCAAAACCACAGTCCCAATATATCTGCATACAAGGGCAGCTTTCCCTCAGTTTTTGCTCTCTGCTGACAAAGAAACACAACACTAACTCCTTTGATTTTTTTCTTAATACAAAAAAAGTCTCCCTTGCTTTGAAACATTGCTGTAGCAGGACTATTTTCAGCTAATTTCACCTAGAAACGTTTTTTTTAATTCTTAGTAACTAAATGATGTGCCTTATTTGTAAATCATGTCCAAGGCAGGCAGCTACGTTACCTTTGATCTCCCTACCTGTGCTTCAAAACTGCAACCTATTTGGGCATGCTCAAGTTTAGCTTTCTCTGGCTCTGCAGGCTAGTGTAACTTCAGTTGGAGAAATAGCTTTAGGAAATGTTGATTAAAAAAAAAAAAAATCAGCCATACTGCTCTGCTAATTACATTGGCCATATTAATGGCACAGACTGCTCATTTTCAGGCTCTGTTGGAAAGATTACCCAGAGAGGTGTTATTCTCTCAGTACAGTGTCAGATGTCACCCTGTGGGATATTAAAGTCAAGTCAAGATTGTGTTGAAAAATATTTTTTTTTCTTCTGTACAGTAAAACATACAGCACTACAGCACATTAAAAAGAAATCCCTTTGCAGAAGAAATGTTAATGTGGGCTGCCAAATGGGAGAGATTTTCCATAGTTCACTGTTAATGTAAGACCTCAGCTCTCGTGGAACATGCTGTCCTCTAATGAACAGCTCCTTAATGAGAGCAGAGAATCAGAGTTTCACATCTATACGAATGACAGCAAAGTTTGGAAGGTGTTGTTTCTGTTTTTCTTTCTTTTTCTATTTAGTACAAGCACTAATTGGCCTTAAATAAAACTGGGTAGAGCACAATAGATTTATGATATTTTTTGTGAAGCAAAACCAGATCTCAGGCATTCAGAGAAACAGGCTCCCCTTTTATGAGGTAATTATGATTTAGTGTTTACTGTCTCCCCGTTGAGTCTGTGGGTTGCCTTTAAAGTGGCTCTGGGATGAATGTCAAAAGTGGAATTTACAGTCAAACCTTTTCAACATGTAAAATGCAGCAGACATTTATTATTTTCCTAAGTAATATTTCTTTTCTTCTCTGCTTCTACATTTCTTTTTTTTGAAAAAACACCCATAAATTGTCCCCAGTGGACAGGTTGCTGCATCATCAGAAAGTGGTTATTTTGGAAGAGTTTTGGAAGGTTTCTGAGAATTTAGGTATTTCTTTTAGTAGCTGCAATAGTCATATTCCAAAGTTCACTTCCGTTTTCCACTTGGAAATCAAGTTGTTGTTGGTTTAAAAGGATGTTATTGAAGTATAGAAGGTGACACCTTCACACAGGCTTGCTATTAGGTTTGCTTTTTGTTTCTGGGAGAAGGTTTCTTTTAGTGTTCAGTCTCACAGGGCTGTGAACTAGCCCTGGGACTTCAGTGTGAGCTCAGACTGCCACGCAGCGCTGGGCCAGCAATATCATTCTGGAAGGGCAACTAGACAGCTTGCCAACAGCTCTCAACCTGAGCTTTTCCAAAGGTCCCAGGAAATAAAGCAGTATGGCTCCCTCTTGCACCCTCTGCTCTTTGTCCATTGAATTAACCTGCACATTCAGCGACCCACCCTAAGAGCAGGCAGGAGCTCTTGTGCTCAGCAAACCCAGCACCTTAATTCACATCTGCACATCTCTCCTGTAAGTCCCTCTGAAAAAGTGTCTCCACATTGCTGTTTTCACGCATCTGGAATTCACTTTTTAAGCCCCTTGTTCTTTCTTTCCCACCCCTGCTACCCAATTCAGAAATTTTGAGTAGGATTTCGGGGTGGTTCAGGAAAAAAGTCATAATTACAAACAGGGGGAAAAAAAAAGAAAGGAATTGCTAAGAATTTCCATAGCATGGCAGTATGTACCGTGCATTTCAGCTGCAGAGTGAGAGGAATTGTGGGCTACATGTGAGTTTGGCAGGGCTGCAGGTGTTCAAATCATGCATTTGTGCAGTCTAGGAGATTTCTTGTACTTTACAGTCCTCCAGCATACAACATCTCCAAAAGCCCACTGGCATTGAAAAAGAGTGTTTCAGCCCTAACAGAAAATATCAATACAAAGCCCATGAAAGCTATTATCCTTCAAAATAAAGATGGAAACGCAAAGAACATGGGCAAGCAGTGAATCTGCATCAGCTCTTGATTGTACGTAGTTGAAGATGAATCTAGTGTAAGATCAATAAACCCAAGTACTGACTCATTAAAAACCAGCACAAAATTCAAGTGGTTTATCTGTGAAGATAACTGGTTGTATGAGGAACCATTGATCAAAAAATGTGTTCAGTGCAGATGGAGGGTGAAAATCAGAGCTCTCTCCTACTATCCTCTGGTATTATTTGGCAGAAGTCATTGACAATTTACACAGCATTGCTACACATGACAGCAAGTGGTCAGCTGATGAGAACTCTTACAGAAACCCACACCACCAAGAACCTTCATCCCTTCAAGGGAGAAGTGAATGCCAGGACTTCAGGCTGCAAAACACAGCCCAGTTTACATATTGTGGGGTGATGCTGCAAGCACCCACCTGCAAAACCCAAGGGCATTGAAGGCCTAAGTGGGCTACATGTGGTTCACTAGCTTTCAAATAAAAAGGCGTGGGTGGTTTCCAGTATTTTCAGTATTACAAGCCTTGGTGATTGTCAGTAACACACCTATCCATTCATCTCACATTCAGTTTGCATTTTGCCACCACCCCAGTTATGCAACCACCAGCTTGAGGAGCGACTGCTGACTATAGAATATTTTGTGACAAACTTTGGTGCAATTACTTGGAGGGATGGACAAGTCAAACAAGACACTTGCCGAGTCAATTTTGGAAGAGCTTTAACAGCTGACACATCTTGGAAAACATTCTTTCTGTGCGGGACAGGATAACCAACAAGACAATTAATGGTGTTTGGAAAACCATGCAGAAGAGATCACTCACAGATCTGGAAGGTCTGAGGAAGAAGATGATGGTGTCGCTCAACGAGTAAGCCTTGGTTAGAAAGCTGCATTTCATGAAAGAGTTAAGTACTCAAGAGTTACCTAAGACTGAACCCTCTGAAGAAAAGTAGAGAAAGAGAGACAATGTTATACAAACTTGGAATAACAGTCAACAGTTTAAAACCTTTTAAAATTATTAGTGAAGGCATATAGCTAATTCTCTTTGTGTTAGAAATAGACATGAACATGAATTGAAGCTTGAAGGTAAAGATTACCATGGTTATTGCAGTTCTTCAAGAAATGCATATACATAAAAAGCAAAGTTACTCATGTCATGTTTTTTAAAGAGCCTATTTACCCCTGATGTTGCCTTTCCTGTTTCAAGTGGAATTCAACCTGTTGCACCTGAACCTGTTTTACTTCCCTATTCTCCACACCTGTGCCTGATGATGACCTTTATTGCCATCCTGTATCACCTCCCAGTAGTACTAAGGGTATCTTTTTTGTCTGTAATGTGTGCGTATGTGATGGCTTTTTCAGGTATGTTATTGCTACCTTACATTTATTCTCATGTAGTTTTATCATCTTGTAATTAGCCATTGCATTTATACTGTCTTTCACTTCAATGTGCTTTTATGATGATAAGTGCATGTGGGGTGTCTTGCTGAAAGGAGTCGAAAGATATTCCCCTTACTTTCTGTTGAAATAACAGTTTGCAAATGCTGGCTTTGCTACTATGGAGTTCCCCTGAGAAGACACGTTAGTGTTGCAGAGCGAGTGCTGTATGCTCATCTCAGTCTTACTGAGCACAGCCCATCCTTACCTGCTACTCTCGCCTACCTCTTCCTAATAAACCTAATTATTTGAAATTTCTGAAAGTGTTGATGATGTGGAAATAAAAAAAAAAGTTTTGTGCTCTTTCTGTTTCCTTCCCTATCTGGATGTGAGGGAAGAAAAATTAAAGCTACAGTAGCTACTTGTTTTATTGAAAAATAATCCTTTATTTATTTCTGAAATAGTCTGAACTGTATTATATAGATTTAGCAATGGTGTATAAAATGGTGCTAGATACATATATGTAGTACATCAGTTCTTTATTTCTACATAGACCTAAAATGCCTGCTCTCAGAGGCATCTGTTTTGTGCAGAAATATACATCAGGGATGTTTTTGGCTGCTAAAATACATAGAAAAGCAAAATCCTGAAAATAGAAAGTATTGTAAGGTTTGTATATAAACAAAGGTGAATCTACGTTACAGAAAGCTAACAATGCAGCTGCTGTAAACCCTCAGGCTTCTGCAGAAGAATTCTAGCAAATCAGTGTGACTTTCATAGATGTTTCTGCGTACTTTTGAGTGTTGTTGATAACATAGTTAATGTGGCATCATATTAAAGACCAGCACTAAATTTCGTCTGTGGCGTATAGGTATTGGAATGACAATATAAAAAGATTTTCAAAAAAGTAACTCAAGTTGATGTGCTAACTAAAAAAATAATAATTCAATGTGCAGCAGGAAAAGTCTAATTTTAAACTATATTGTAAATATCCCTTCAGTGACTATACTGTGATAATGTATTTCACATAAGTATGTTTTTATTTTTTCCTAAAATTTGCCTTTATATCAAGTTTAAGGCAGAAGTATGGGTGGAAGAAGAGAGCGAGTATTTTCTCAAAACAGCTTTTCTGCTGCTGGTTTTGACACCTGTAGCCAGGGTAGGATAGATATGACAGACCAGTGAAACTGGTTTGTGGCACACAGACAAGGAAAGGCGTTCCCTTGAATGCTTAAGACCCAGCACACCTACTGTTTATTGTTTAGCAGAAATGTCAGAACTGTAGTTTGGTTTGGTTTTTTTTAAAAAAACAAAAAGGATCTTAGGGGCTGTTTAAATCAAGGCAGCTTAGCCTATGGCCAAAGAGGTAACAGCCCCAGCTACAGAACATGATGAGGAGCATGTGAAAGAGGTAGAAGTAGTAAATGAGAGGTCACATTGCAAAATACAGGGAGTCAGAATAGAGCTTTGGAAACCACATAGAGTGTTTTGAGATATACAGAAGGGAGGGGTGACCCTGATAAGAATACAAATGATGCAGACATGGTCTCATGTGTGAAGAACCATTTTAATTACAGCAAACTTACAATTTTGGAGTATCCTTTCAGAAAAATTTCAGAATGTAATTGTAGCATCTGAAGCAGAAAAGGATTAGCTGGCAAGTAGGATAACTCAAGAACAGAGTTTAAATTTACAGGGTTTTTTTTAAGATTATAAAACCTTCTTGAGAAGCCAGATTAAAACAATGGTATGTATTGTTTTCAGTACTTGCATGGTTAACTAAATCTGAAAACACCTTCGAGTACATCAGACTACCGTTTTTACAGTGTCCTAAAAAGACAGGGATTTTTTTCAGAAAACTGAACTCAGAACAAATATCAGAATAACTTTATACATTAAGGGGATGTGTTTCATGAGGGTTTTATAAGCATGAAGAGAAGGGCCTAAATAAGTGTCCCTATGTAGCTGGGGCCAAACAATGTCATTCCCAAGAAAACAAGTGGTATTGAATTTCCAATAACACATTAGGAAGGCAAGAGAAGACCTTGAGAATAATTATTCTTGCTGGCTTTATTCCCCAAGCAAGCAAAGAATTAAAGAAAAATAGCAGTGAACAGAATTTTAACTTTTTTTTTTTTTTCTTCCTTGCTAAATCAAAATCTGAAAACAAAAGAGGGGACAGAAAACCTTTGGTGAAACCCCGGACACAGCATTTGGCACTTGTAAAGAAAGCGAAAGAAAACACCACAAGTTTGACTTCCCCTGCACCCAGGGGAAATCTGGACCCACATTTGTCACTTTCCAGAAAAGTGCTCCAACCATCAGGCTGTACGTGGAGGGTTTAGGGGTAAGGAGTTGTCCCATTTCATGTGTGAGGGCGCTCACTGGCATAGGGAGTGGGACACCCCTTTGTCTGCATGTGCTCATCGAGGGGCTAAAGGAGCCTGCTCTTCCCCAAAACACCCCCAGCATGAGCTGCATGCCGTGGGTGTATACAGCCTGCACCTCTGGGGGCCAAACACAGCCTGGGTGAGCACCAGGGTTAATGCAGGTGGCTCTGCAAGGAATCAAATGCTTTTGTTAGCCTTCCAGAACAATCTGAATGCAAGCTGGGGTTTTTAGAGAGAACAACATCTCCCACTCCCCATCTTTTGAGGAGGTGGCGGGGCCCCAAAGAATATTTTCGTGCAAGAGTGAATCCCAGTTTTCTCTGGCCTTTGGAAGGAGGACAGCACAGGATAAAAACATGCAGAAGCACTTCTTAAAGGGAAAAAAGGAAGGGTGATCCATCACCCAAGCAGATGATCCCCAGACAACATATGGAATTGGAGCCTAGACCAGATGGGCAGGTCTGTGCTGAAGCAGGAATCTTTATATACCTACATATAAAAACAAGCAGAGCCTTAACCATTCAGCTGTATTTCCTTATAAGCAGGGTTTGTACATCAGTTCCACCGGAACAAAACAGGTATATAAAGTTCCCCCTGCTCTGATAACAGGACTACACTAGAGACAGACTTTGGCATTATGCAATAAATATGCTCCCTTCAGGAACAATATCAGATATTTGGAGTGTTCTGCCAAGTGGACTGGAACCAAGGGAAGTGTGCCAATTTACCTGGGCTACTTTTAAAGATAATTTGTTATGGAGGTTCTCAAAGCCTTTTCAGTTTCTGGTGTAAGGACTGTCTGAAACATCTTTGGGGGTTGTTTTTTTTTTAATTTATTACTAATTTTTCCATGAGGAATAATTAACTTTGTAACCTTAAGCCTGCATGCATGCATGTATGCGTGTGTGCCTTTCCTCCTCTTAAGCCAACACCCCTGATACATAGATAATTTATGAAAACAGAGTTGATGCTTTTTAATAATTAAGTAATAGATAGTAGGAGGAGACTTTTTCCAACAATGTACAGTGGCTTTGAAGTAGAGCACAGCCCTCAAAGGTTGGTGGCTGTGGATAAATTGCATTTAGAAAAAGAAAACCTGAAGAAAGCTTCTACCCTCACACCGTATCATTAAGTAAATTAAAACACTGAAAAGCTTCTTTTTATTTTGCAATGCATGCACTTCATTGCAGTAATGTGTGAGCAGTAGTCCTGTGGCAAAAAGCCAACTGACTGCCCCAGACTAAATCACATAGCATCAACATGGCCTATTCTCTCTAAATTACAGGGCAAACAATAACACAGGTAAAATTAGCCCCAGCTGTAATTATGCAGCACAAGTGTGTTGAGGACGTAGAATGATAAACGGCAAACGCAGAATGTGTTGTGTCATATCATGTAATCTCTCCTGCTGCAGAGCTGAAAAACAAAGGGAGAGTTGTGCCTTGTTTGTCTAACATGCTCTATATCATAAATTAGAAATCCCTCCTAATTAAGATATTGTTAAATTTCCTTTGTTAACAAATTTTTAACAATGTTAATTAGTGATCATTGATGACATTTTAACAATGTTAATTAGTGATCATTGTTCATCTAACAAACAATTAGGGTGATTTGCACTGCAGTTCTCAGGCAGAGAAACGCATCCCAGAGCCTTCCTGCCTTTTTACCCCCAGGCTGCTTGAGCCGAGGGAGGACATCTGAGAATGCTAATGCAATACGTAGCCACTCATTTAGCAGAAGCATTGCAGGAAAATCATGTCTGGCTTATGAACACTTAATAGTTCAATACAGCTGTAGCTTCATAAGGGTGTTCTCATCACACAAGTGCTCTATGAGGTCACTTGGGCCATTTTTGCACTAATGGAATATAATACAATACAAGGTACACACAGACATGCATTTCCCACTATTATATTCATTCTTGTCTAGCTGCATGGATGGCAGTGGTTCCCAGAGGCCTGAGGTTGTCAGGGTGGTTGCATTTTTACTGTGATGTCATCTAACTCCTGGTCTATGTGCTGGTGAAAGGAGTAGCAGCAGGAACACCTGCTGCCATTGTGAAAACTTTGGACCAAAAGCATCAAAACAAGAGCCTCTATCAACTCTACAGCACTAGCCTCAGAGCTGCAATATCACGTTGATTTGTAAGAAACGTCCCTGAGAAACAAGGATGCGTGCATCAGGAGTTATGAAGTGGCTTGAGAAATCAGCTTGTCAGTTAGACCACAGGAGCGTAGAAATTGGACTGCGCTTCCTGGCACAGACAAGCAGAGGGCTACGGGCTCTGGCAGATGTCAGGCTTGATGCACACTTCCTCTCCACAATGGTCAAAACATTATCTCCAGCTGGAGCTAAACCACCTATCTTCTACCCAAAAAACTTCAGGGGAAGTTGGGTTAGATGCTAGTTCAATTAAATATTTTTTTCCTTCTTTTTCTTTTTTGTTTTTTTATGAAGACTTGCACTGAGGGAAATGGACAGTCTGGAGGTTGAGTGGTGGGATAATATTGCTCGAGAAACCTCCTACTATTGTCCTGTTGCCTGGCATGATCAGAAGCAGGGCTACCGTGCAAGCATTGGCCAGTAACGCAGACAAGGTGCTAGTAGCTCCCCGTGTTATCACTGTGCTTGTGCTTTTGCTCCAGACAAGGTTAGTCAGCCTAAGTGCTAAAACATTAATGTATGGTATTTGTCAATGTTCCTACAGCAAGTGTTGTCAGTGGAGGACCACCAGAGTAGCTGTGGAATGTGGAAGGCTCTTAGTATGGATTTCGCTGCTGGGGGTGTCACCGTGCTTGCCATAGCACTGTGGCATAAGTGTGTTTTTCTGTGAGCCTTGCCTAGGCAAATGGGCTGGAACCCAGCTGCATTACAATTTCTTTTCTCGCTTTATATTTGCCTATGGCATGAATACTTGCTGTCCACCCATGGCTTAGTGGTGTAAGTTTATCCATCTTTTGTTCACGTTCATAACTTATCCCCTCGTGGTATGAACCCAAAATTGTTTATATGTTGGCATACGTAAATGTTTCTGCAGCAAATAGTAGGTTAAAATTGGTGCCAAAACCTGTGCAACATCCTCTAAATGTTAACTGTGGATTTGGAAAACCATTGCTTATGCCAGACTGACATAACAGATACATTATGGTATTGTCCAGGGTAGTGGGTAGCCTTGTTATGATTAGATTATAAGGGTGAGCCATTAATCCCTCCTTTTCCTGATTAGTATTGACAAAATTGGAGTGTAAACTAACACTAACCTGCTTACTTCCAGCTATGTTCTCATGAATATAAATGTATCAGTCCATCAAATTTACATTTATAAAATGCCCTTCATTCAAGGACCTCAGAACGTAAGAGGAAATCAATATAAAAATAAAATGGTTAGCCTTGGTTCAGTAAGAAAAGTTAAGCTTAGGAATTTAAGATTTTCTGTTGGTGTTTTACACTGGTGTTGAGTGGGATACACCTGAGTTATGTCTTTCACCTCGCCACTTGGTCTTGCTGATTTTGTGCAAACCTAAGTGCTGATGGAAGTAAAGGATTAGTATTGCTTGGAAGGATAATGCTGTGTACCCGTTTTTCCAGCAAGGTAGTACTCTTTTTGACTCGCCATTCCTTGTGCATGGAAGTATGTACCTTTTCAGTGAAACCTTCCAGTTGCAAAGACTTTGTGTTTCAGCAGAGGCTTCCAGGTGCTCTAAAACAAGTAGCAGTTTTAGAGATTCTGCTGAATGGCTGTGAAACGACTCACCTCACTTTCTGCACAGAAATTAAATACTGACCAGTGAAAAAGCAGCCAAATGTACTGTGTATTATGCCAGTAATGTGCTCCCAGTTTTCCAAGTCAAGAACTTGCAACTGGAATCCTAATAGCACATTTTTTAAAGAGAAAATGCCTTTGTGTACTGCAGGGCCCATCTGTTGCAGGTTTGGACAGGAGTATCGGACTTTAAATATACACATTTGGTGAGGTGGGAGAGGGAATTGATAAACACTTCACTGTATTTCTGGGTACCTTTTTGTCATAAGGCAAGGAAATTTTATTACCATTTGTATTACGGATTATGATTGTCAGACATAGATGGGAAAGTCAAAACATATTTTGACTTCCATGGGGACAGATGGAAATTGTAAACTGATTTTCACCTTTAAAAAATGACCAATCTCATTGTTAAATTAGGTTAATTTGTTCTGTTGTTATGACTGTGCTGTGTTCTAGATTCCCAGCAACTATCATTTCTTTTTCCAAAACAGAAGTTGGTACCCCTAAGAGAAAGTGGAAATATTTTGTGAAGATAATACTGGCAGTATGTTAGCTGTGGGGGAGAGAGTTATAATCTGAGATCTGTTTGCATATGTAAGTGATGGTAAAGGGCTGCATTCCAACCATCCTGTGGATTTACACGTTTCCTAATTTTATGAGTCTTCATAAAGTCAATTGTTTATGGTATTATGATGTGACTCAAGCTCTGGTTTCTAAGCAGAATATTCCCATGAGCCACAGCAGACACATGGGACACTTCAGCAGCAGAGAAAGGCTAAAAAATTCCCTTTGCTCTCAGACTAACTGACTTTCTCTGGTGGTCAGAAGTCATCAGTAAGCATTACTTATGCAGGACCTCTATGAACACTGTCTTGTGTTGTAGTACTAAACAAGGCTTCCCTTATGTTAGGCAAAGGTAGCAACAAAAGGCAGTAAGCAAAGGAAGAAAAAAATTTCCTTGTGTTCTGATCTGCTTCTTTTCTATTTCAAATAGCTCATGTACACCTGCTGCCGAAAATCTGCTGGACTCTTGTAACCATCCTGAGGTTTTGGAGATTCCTGAGTTTAGAGGGGGTGAAGAGCAGAAGGAAGGAACAGCCTTTTTTGCCCAGTGCATCTGCCCTATTTATCTGATTTCACAAAAGAAAGGTGAACACCATGTATGTAGATACACACTCTTCCAGACTACACAGAACACTGAACATGTAGGGAGTAAAACAACCAAATCATAGAAGAGTTTGGATTGGAAGGGACTTTTAAAGATCATCTAGTCCAACCCTCCTGCAATGAGGAGGGACATCTTGAACTATATTAGATTGCTCTGAGCCTGACCTTGAATGTTTCCAAGGATGGAGCATCTACCATCTCTTGGGGCAACTTGTTCCACTGTTTCACTACTCTCATCATAAAAAATGTCTTCCTTATATCCAGTCTGAATCAACTCTCTTTTAATTTAAAACCATTACCCCTTGTCCTGTCATAACAAGCCCTGCTGAAACATTTGTGCTCATCTTTTTTATAAGTTCCCTTTAAGTTCTGGAAGGATACAAGAAGGCCTCCTCAGAGCTTTCTCTTCTCCAGGATGAACAACCCCAACTCTCTCAGCCTTTCTATCCTCCTGTTCTCACTGGGTATTTTAGTGACTTGCAATGCATGGATGCTACAGTGGAGATGTAACACCAGCCAGTCTGCTCTGCTTAAATACCAGTGGCTGCAGAGGGTCTGCTAGCCTGCCGGATGACTAGAAGCTTCCCTGGATACTTCTGGGTCCACTGGGCATGGTTCACATGCACTTTCACGCAAACCCTTCACAACAGCCAACTTAATTGGATTTAGCTGCTTTCACTAAGAACTAACAAGCCATTCAGAAAATGTACTTTAAAAACCCAAACACCAAAAAAACCAAACCCCAAAATCCCCAACCAAACAAACCCCTCCCATAACAGTGCTGATTCAAGTAATTTGCACATTGCAATATTTTATGACAAAGCTTACATTCCTGGTCATTTCCCAGTTGAAGGATAAAGAAATAAATAGCAGCAAAAGCTGAAGTATTTAGATCCACATCACAGGGAAAAACGTTGATAAATGGTCAAGAAAATTCCAGTGGGTGGGTGTATTTGTTTTCTTAAACAGGGACAGATAAATAGTGTAATGTAAGAAATCTATATCAGCTTTTTTCTATTTGTACAGAGAACTACATCTCCTTTGAAATTCTTTAATCAGTGTCAACTGTACCTCATAGAACAATCAAAAGATGTTCTAAGTTCTTATATTTAAAGCTAGATACATAAATAAACTGTCTGAAATATAAAAAACCAACATGACACGCACAGCCATGTTGTCTGCTCTCTGCTGTTCTTTCTTCTCTGTTGGCTTAGAAGGCTGCTGCATGGGAAAACATGTGGAACGTTCTTCCTGAGTGAAATATTGGTATTTTATATTGCTATGCATTTTATGAGTGCATAATTTGCTTCTAATTCCTCCCAAGTGGCACTCTCCTGTTTTTTCTCTCCTCTGCTCTGCTCCATCTTCCTCATCTCCATTATCCTCTTCCTCCCTGTTCCCACTCTTACTTTTGTCACCAGTTTTTTATCTCTTCAGACCCTACTGCTACTTTGTTCATCCTTTCTTATCTTTTGGTGTCCTACCTCATTGCCCTTCTCCCATGCGTGATGCCCGCTCTTCACCAGATCATTCCCTGGCTAGGTCCCAGCTCCCTCCCTCTCTGTCTGTTGTTCTGTGGTCATCCTTTTCCTGCTCCTTTCTTCTCTCTGATTTTATTTTCCTTCTGCTCGGATGTATGAGCCATAGCTAATGACCACCTGTCTTATCAGGAAGGCAGGCACTTTAGGAAGGCCTTAGTTAGCTTTATGGTCCATGGGCTGCCTGGCACCAGCCCATAATAGGTTTTACCAAGCCAGAAAATTAAAATGTAGCATGGAAATGTTCAGTCCATCATATTATTATGCAAAGTGTCATCTAGTGGCTCATCTCATCAAGAAAATTGCCCAATGCCATCATAGTTTTCTTCAGTATTTACAGTCCTGGTCATTGCCTCGTTTCCAAGCAGGAAGGATTTTCTTAAATGATAAAAATATCCATAATGAGTCTGTGCTCTAAATTATACTCAGGCATGCAATCTCTCACTCTCATTTTCAAACCTGATTGTCTAAATGAAGGCACCCAGTTCTAAATTTTAATTTTCAGACAGGCATTTAGGCACCCAAATACCCATTTTTAATCTCCTAAGTGCCAATCTGAGCACTCCAATACGGCAGGTGAATGGGCACCCTCACCGAAGCTGTCAAGTTCAGAAACCTTGTTCTGTCTCATTGAACACAATTACACTGCAGTTCACTGTACCGTGCCCACTGGTGTTCTCCTCTGTGACACTGCTACACCTCCTCCAGAGCTCACCACTTGGCTGGCTACTGGCTCCGCCGACATGTCTCACACTGCAGACCTTGGCGTTGTTTGACGGGGAACAGGGGGAACAGAAGAGAACGGAAAGATATTTTAGAACAAGAGGGAATGGCTTCAAGCTGCAACGGGGTAGGTTGAGACTGGACATTAGGAAAAAGCTCTTCGCAGAAAGAGTGGTCAGACACTGGAATAGGCTTCTTAGGGAGGTGGTCGAGTCACCATCCCTTAAAGTGTTTAACAGTCGTTTAGATGTGGTGTTGGAGGATATGGTGTACGGGAGAATATTGTAGAGTGGGGTTAATGGTTGGACTCAAAGATCCCAAAGGTCTTTTCCAACCTGAATGGTTCTAAGATTCCATGATAATGTGCATGCTTTTGGCTTTGCAGTAAAGTTGCCACTTTTGGAGGAGGCAGCTGCTGGGTCCCACACACTGTAAGAAGAGACAATGCTCAAAGGATCACCCCACAATCTAAGTTTGCAGTGTGGTCTCCTTTGCTGGTCTTTGACTTGCTCTTGGTCTGTAGCATGAAGGACTGTTGCTCTGCTTCGAGCAACTCCTGAGCTAGTTTAATAACCTCTCTAGGACCATCCCAGCTCCTTTTACCTAAATTAAATCAGCCAAGTGCTCCAAGCCAGGCACACTTTAAAGTATTTTCTTGAATTTTTGTCACAGGAGAAGGGTTCTCTGCTGCCTTTCCAACAAAAAATTTAAAAATCCCTAGCACCTCACTGCTCCTGGGCAATGGCCTGACGGATTCCAAATGGGATTGCAAAATCAGAGTTTTTTTGGTGCAGGTGCACGGCAGAGGAGCATGGTTGGTGTGGGCAGGCCCTGGCAGGCAGGAGCTGGCAGCTGCCGTCGGGGAGGCCCGAGTTGCCCCAAAAGAGCCCCGAAATGAAGCTATAAAACGCGTCGGTAGCACATGCGGCACACCAGAGTCGAGGGCTCTTGCTGCAGTAGTACAATGCATGGGGAGATATGCAGGCGTTTGTGCCGTGAAAGCAATCATATTCTTTGTTTCCCAGTTTAATGGAAGCCTCTTCCAAAGCACCCAGTGGCTGATTTAAATCACAATAAGGCGCTGACTCCGGTTCACAAAAAAACAAGGAAGCAGACATTTATGGCTTAAATCTGGTCTGACACCTGACCTTAACTGTGACTGCCGTGCCAGCAAACAAAAACAACCAAAAAAAAAAAAAGGCTCAATTTAAAGCCTGTTCTTGTTAACTGGGAGTGTTAGATATAACTGTGAAATTCCGGCTTTTGTGGGGTTAATTGCATAACTCTTTGCTGTGCTTTAACAAGATGTTTTGTAGCTGAATAGCTGTGATTTCCTTTGTTTCTTTCTGTGGGCCGAAGGTAGTTTAAGAGGGGAAATTAGCCATTTAATTATTATGAGTGCAGGAGAAGTAAAAAGACCATATGGTTTGCTGTTGAAATTAGTCACAAGAAACTTTTTTTTTAAATAATATGTGATATTTTTAACAAGCAGATGTGAAGCCACAGCGTCTCCCACAAAAGCTTTGCCAGGCTTATCTATTGTACCAAGTGCTGGGAGAGGGGGTGTATTTTTAGCACAGGGGTCACTTCGTGGAGGAAGAAGGTAAGGAGGAGGGGGTTGCAAGGCAAGTTGGAGGCACAGCTACAGACAGGGGAGGGACCACTGGGGACTGGCCACTGAGCCCAGCACTTCTGCACTTCATCATTGGAGGTTTTACTCCCCAACCATCACTGTAGATGATGCCAAGGCCAGACTGCTGCTGCAGGGTATTTGCTTCATTATTCGGTGCCTTGAGCATCTGAGCCCTGACCTGGACCACTGCTTATGGTCCCAGCAGGCACACATCAGCGTTTATCTATCGGCATGCTTCCTGTCCTGATTTCCCCTCCAGTCCTTCATGGGCAGCCCTGGAGACTTTTTTTTCTGTCTTTCCTGGACTTTCTCACCTTTCCAGGCTAGTCACCAGCACAGCAGGCCCATGGTGGCGTACCAGGCAGCACTTGCTTTCCCAAATTACAGTTTAAAAGCAGTAGTAGGAGCTCTGCAGGCGCCAAACGGTGTTACTCAGCAAGGCTAAATGCCGCCTGCCTACTGATTGGCATGAGATAAGGATATGGGGCTGGAGGAGATGCACACTTGGCCTGAGGTTGGTGGGAGCGGGAACCAGCTGCCTCTCACAGACATATGGCTGCTCCTCCTTCCCCTTCCTCCTGGGGGCCATTGGAAATCTTCGTGTGATATCTTTGGCACCTGTTGCTTACAGCGTGTTGACCCCTGTACCTGATAACACAGATCCCATTGCGTAACTCTGGAAATTTATTCCTTGTGTGGGTTCTCAGTTTCTTAGCCAGCTTCATGGTTGGTTTTTTTTTTTCCTTTTCCTCCATTTTAATCTCTTTTCCTTCTCATCATTTTCCTTCTTTCGAGGGGAACTTTCATAAGGGAAAATAGAGTGATAGCCTTGCCTTTATCCACTGTTTATTGCCAACTGTCTAGATACAGAGGTTATGTTAGAAAGGCACAGACTTTTTCTGTAAAAGTGGTGCCCAATTTTACTTTGTATTAAAATTTTGCAGAAAGAGAAATAATAGAAGAAATTAAGACCAAGGGGAGTGACTATCGCTGTATAATTCTATAAAAGAACTTCAGGACATTTGAATAACAATAACACCACCAGGTTACTTTTGCACTGGCTCCTGGCCAGACCAATAAAGTACCACCCAGCAAGAAATACTCTGTTTTCATTGCTAACCCATGCAATCCTTTTGAAGTTGGTGGTTTTGCTTGAAAAAAGGGTAAGTCAGGGCAGGATTGGAGCCCTTCAGGAAATTTTTAACAAAGTGTTTGATCGGTGCATTGCTCATGCTGCAGTGCAGGAACTCAATTAGGTTGGCATTTACTGTGTCCAAGAACACGTATGCTCCTTTTCAGGTCTCTCTGACAGCAGAGAGCTGTTATGCTGTATTGAATTCTAGGCAGTGCTCCTGAACAGCACTGCTTTTTCAAACAGGAACTTCAGGGAGGTATTGCAGCTCCAATGCTTAATTTGAATCATGTTGGCTAAATTTGTATTCTGTAGCATCTCACCTCTCCTTTGCTGCCCAGGGGTTTCTGATATGCCTGTAATACAGACAGTGAAGGGGCCTGGTTTACTTTTCCATGAACTTCAGGAATTATTCAAGTCACCTTATCAAGATAATTCAATAAGGTCTTCCTGTTCAAAATCACCCAATTGAACAGCCTACGATGTCTGTTCCTTCCGTTCCTTTCTTCCTGCCTTCCTTCCTCCTTCTTCTCTGTTTCTTTACACCAATTCTAATTATTTGACACTCAAATGATAAATGAGTTTCAAATAATTAGAGGTGGTATAAAGCATCGCAGTCAGAAGATTTATACCAGCTGAGCCGTCCGAACAAAGAGCCTTCTGTGGGTATCGTTTTTCTCTTTGGACTTTGAAGCCCTGTTCTGCTGTCTCCACCTTCAAAGAGCTATATCATTTTTAACCCACATAATTTTATTCCCCTTTTTCATACCTGGGCAATGTCACAGGCCCTTATTAAGGAGCAGACCAAATGTCAAAGTTTTGTTGTAAATCAGCAGGAAGCCAGTAACAAGTACGGGTGAGAGGACTCAAGGGAGGCCCAATACAAGAACCCAAGTCAAATGTGTTGTTGCCAATTCATTAGAAAAGAGTGCTGTAAAAGATAAACCACCTCCAACTTTCTTTAGGACAACTTAGTAACAATAACAACATTGGATTACTTTTCCATGGTCCCCTGGCCAGACTAGTCCTGTCATCTGGAAAGTAAGGTAAATCTGCAAACTTCTGCAAATATTAAGCAGGGTTTTTGTCTGCTGCTAAGTTGCTTGTGAAAAGTATGTATTTTTGAAGTCAGATAAATAACTAAGCATGTGTCCAGGACAAGGACATGCTGGGAAAAACCTCTGAGAGAAAATATGTTATTAGCAATCCTCTCTTTTCTCTTACTCCCCCGGTGACTCTGTATAAGCTTTGTAAGGAGCCAGACTTGCCCGATCATAAACCAGTACAGCTGAAAGCCCTCCCTCTTCCCCATGAAGCTCGTGTGGGACTTCATATTCCAGCTGTGGAGTGCTTCTGCCAAATCAGGTTTCAGAACAGTGTTTTTGCATGCTGCTGTCTAACAACTATTGAAAGACAAATTGCAATGCAAAGATGAAATGTAACCTGTATGTTTTGTTTTGTTTTCCTTTTAGAGCAGGACCCTCAGCTGAAGGTGTATGTTCATATGTGCCTATGTGAGGGGAGGGAGACTGAAGGTGGAGAGATGGGTTTAGCACAGAAGTACTTTGGTGGTGACCCATGGAAACTCTGGGTTTTTTCCTCGGGGGAGCCTAGTCAGCTCTCTAGTTTCAGTATATGTGGTGGCAGCAACGGCAAAAATACCTGTAATGCAACATTTTTTGTTTATCTATAAAAACTAAGGTGAAAGGCAAGGGGAACATCTACTGTGACTTCCAATACCTTGACTAAGTAGCAAGCGAGGACAGCTTCAGCTTCTTGGAGAGAAGGGATATTAGGAAGTGTGGCCCGCAATCACATTGAGCCTCTTCCTTAAGGCCTTATTGCTTTTCCACCTGTTTCTTTCTTTGGTTTTTAGGCTGTAAGCTCACTGCCATATGTGCCAAATCCTCTGAAGTCTTTTGTAGAACTACTAGCATGTAGAACGATGTATGAGCGGGCACTGTCTGCTACTGGAGTAGGTATAAATGACTATCGGTATTTTCACAGTGAAAAAGGGAATGTCTTACCGTAAGACTTTATTTTTCTACTGAACTTTTGTATTGTTCTTGCCTTGCTTTGCCAGCTGCTGGCAAATCAGAACTGAGAGTGAGTTTGTCAGAGGGATGCATCTTTGCTCTCTCCTTCCTCGGGATGATGCCACAAACTCCCCTTCAGGTCTCTGGAAATACTGTGTTTATGCAGCTTAGTGCAGGAACACAACCAGAGCTTTTCCTCTCATTTTTCAGCCAGGAAGGATGAGCAACCACACATCAATACAGTGACAGAAATAGAGCATTTGTGAATGTTGTCTGAAATGTAGGCACGATGTACAACAGTTTCGATCACAGTAAAACAATTGCCATGAAGATGTGCTATCAACGTTTGATTGACATCATCACTTTAAATTCTTAAGTAGAGCTGGGGAGCTGTATGTCCAGGCAGACAGTTGAATGGAAGAGAGATGAACCCATATTTTCAGGTGTAGCACCTTTTGCTATTTGCCTATTGCTTTGCCATACAAAAATATATAATCTGGAGAGAATGTAAAACAAGACTATAAATCAGAGTGTACAGAGTATTTCTTCTTAGTGCAAGAAATCCAATGAACACACACACACACAAAAGAAAATTCTTCTAAATTAGGCCTGTTAGAAAGCAGATGTAGTAAAAAAGACTGAATTAGAAAACACAAAGGAAGTGAGGAAACATCAGAGACATATGACTAGCCTGTGGACTCTGCTGAAGGCAAAAATTAATTTCACACCAGGGAAGGGATGAAGCAGTCTGGCAAACTATACCTGCACAGAGGCAGCAGTGATGTTAAAAAAAATGAGAAAGGGGTACAAAAAAGGAAAAAGGGAAGAGGGGGAAGAAAAAAAAGAAGATTGTCTCAACAGGACAAATGCATCTAATGCCACACTGATGCCTTGTGAATATAGTCCTTGGGAGTTAGCATGGTTGAACTACATGTCCCAGTAAATGGCTGACTTGCCTGGACTCTGTTGCGTGGATCAGCTATTTGTGCCACAACTATTTGTCCAACAATTGCATGTTATAGATGAAGAAGCTCAAAGAAATTCATCTGGTTGTACAACAGCTTGTAAGCAGTGTTGGTTAAACCCCTTACTGAGCCAGGGTCTCTATCTCCAAAGCCTTTGCAAGGGTGATGGCTGTCAGTTATCTCAAGTGGTACCCAGGGGAGGTCGCTAAAGTCTCCATGTCTGGCAGATGCTGCAAACACCATTGCTGAATTAATATTTCCATGGGCTGCTGGCTGGTGTGCCAGCACAAGACCACCCTGACAAGGTGTGATCTAAGAAAAAATAGGAGGATGCTGAGGAAATTTTGTTAGCAGAGCAGTGCAAAATGATTTAACTCAAAAGTTTTTGTAATCTTGGCCAAATGCATTTACAACATCCAACTAGTTCTCTAGTTAGGTGGTCTGGAGGCTGAATTCATCCTGGGGGACAAAATATGAAATATTTGGGAATTCTGGCAGGCTCCACGCAACTATTCATGCTCCTTGTTTATCTCGCAGTGTTTCTTTGCATAATGAATGGGAAGGGGTGAAATAAACACAGCAATGTTTAAAACAATAGAGCAGCTTGGATTGAGACATTACTCACCCCCATTTAGATTTTCAGCAATGAGGCAAAATGATTGCTTTGGAGATAATGGTGTTTTTTAGGTTGTCTGTGCATCCAAGAGCTCTTTTTCTGCTTGTGGCATCACTTGGAAGGGAGTAGAAATGCCTTCCTAGACTTAACTCCTCCCTAAATTTGTTTCTCTAGACTCAAAGTGCTGCTTCTCTTGCCCTTGCAACAGACAAAGGGTGCCCCAGACAAGAGATCCATTGCAAATTCAGGCTGCTGCAAACATGTTCGACCAGCAGTTCAAGACAAACTTCCCATAATATTTTCGAAATCGATGGAGATGGTTTTTACTCTGGGCAGGGAAGCGTCAAAAATCCTCAGCTTGTTGATGGACATGTACAAGGCTCCCACAAGACTGCACAGAAAACAGGTAAGGTGACAGTGGGCAGCGCTTGGGAAGACGTAGTGGCATTCTGGGTACGCGCAGAACAAATAGAGCTGCTTGGTGAGACCAGTTAATGGCATCCTTCCTGCACATCCCTTGCCCTCAACACTGCTCTCCTGCTTAAGGGCTTTCTGTTCAAAAGAGATGGGTCTATTATTGTTTAAGTCACTTTCCAGGGGATGGGGCTTCTCTTTTCTCTTTTATGTCCAAGTAGCTGTTGGCAAGAGGGAGCTCAACCATCTTCGTTTTCCATTAGTTTTCTTTAACTGAAAGGGAGTTTCAATACTTGTATCAGAGTCCTGTCCACAAAACCATATAGTACAGTTTTAATACAAACCTGTTAGACCAAATTCTGTTCAGGCTTTAGGATGATGTGATCCCCCTGCCTTTGATGAGTGTGCGCAGTGCATAAATCTGCATGAAATGTGGCTCACTGTCTACTTATTCACAAGCCCAACGATACATTCGGCTTTGAGGGAGCAAATCAACACCTTGCATATGCATCCAGGGATTTAGCTAAGCACATCGCCACAGACAGACACCACTGCTCACGTACCCGGGGTAGGGTCTAAGTGCACAGTTATTGGCCACTCCTTGCCAGATCCTCCCTTGCAAGGAAATTATATTTCCAAAATTGCAAATGAATAATTAATATCCTACCAAGTATTGCCCTCGAGGTGCTCTGAGGTAGCCCCTGATCCTGCAAACAACTGAATCTTTATGTAAAGCAGGTTGCAGGTTCAGGGCATTCCTTGCCATGTCAAATAGTCATTAGCTTTTCAACAATACCAGGGGA
The DNA here is from genome assembly GCA_013400055.1 of Nycticryphes semicollaris. NCBI lineage: Eukaryota > Metazoa > Chordata > Aves > Charadriiformes > Rostratulidae > Nycticryphes > Nycticryphes semicollaris. Next base: position 583,083 of record VXBJ01005108.1, read on the forward strand.
ATCTCTTTTTTTTTAATTTTTTTTTTTTTTGTCCCTGCTCACTTTTGCGCACTGTAGGGCACTTGGATGCTCATTAACATACATGTCCCTTCCAATTTCACTCTCATTTGTGCTATGTTAACAGCTACTTTTTCATCTTTGCTCAGACAAACGATGGCCTTTGTAACCAGGAATAAAATTAGTTGCAAATGGAAACCTGTTTTAATGAGGCCAAATTGTTATGTAACTCCAAATGTGTACAATATTTTTTCTCTAAATCTCCTTTAATTCTTATTATTATTAGTATTAATTATATCTTGTCATAAACAGGGCCTAGAAATGCTCACTCTTCTAGCAGAGTACAAAATAGAGCCTCATGCCAGAGCAACTTGTTAATAAGGTAAAAAAAAAATAAATAAGAGGGCTGGAGAGGGGGAAGCTTCTTTTGTCTAATTTCTCCAAAACTTCTGATTAAAATATATGACATCACTTGGATTTATATAGGCAAATTTGGCAGCTCCTCTCTATTTACTGAAACTGTGACATAAATCAAAACTGAGACTCTCTCCAAGAATGCGTTATTTGTTATCAGAGTAAGTATGTGTTAGTGACTCACACATGAATAAGGTACTTCTGTTACAGCTGTTTATTAGAGAGTTTTCTTGGCTTCCATTTCTTGCTCTGCCACTGCCTCACTTCATAACCTTAGGGAAGTCTCAATGTTTTGATTAATTCAAATGATGTGCGTATGTATATGTCTGCACATACATATAAAACCGTGTATATAGTAATTTCCTGCTAAAAGAATGATTCAAAATCCTGCAAAAGACAAAATGAAGATGACAGAGAGACGTTGCTTATTACCGTTCCTCCTTTTTTCAACTGTACACATACACCAGAGCTACTCAAGCAACATCCAGGCAGGTATGGTTACCACCCATGAATCAACCTGAATTTTTAGGTGAAGCTAGGTCAGAAGCAGCTACCATCTATCATAGCTCTCCCTTTTACCACCACCCCAAAACCTACTTTTTCATGACAACAAGAAGAAAAGTATTGTTTTTTTTATTAACCCAGCAGTTCTTGCCCAGAAAGAATTTGGAAAACTGTGTGTTGTTACAGTGCCATCTGGTGATTCCCCTATACCAGTGGGTGCAGCTCTCTCATCAGGCTCTCTCGGGCAGCATTATTACCATTCTGCATTACTTAGCCTACTTCTGTAGGCATCTTGTCATGCATGATTATTTTTTTTAACTCTTTAGCATTTTAATGTGTTGGAAAGTTCAACAAACAGCAATCAAAACATTTTCCAAATGTACTCTTAATGAAGTTTATCAGTAGCAGTTTGATTTTTAAAAAAATGGAAGGCAAAGTAGTACTAAAGAGAGTGTTTTCTAATCATTCACAATTCATCAGGAGTGTGATTGTACTGGTGCTGCATGCCTGGACAAAGGCACATGCTCTTCTTGGTACCCAGGAAGTGCTCTAAGTATGTTGTTAACATCCCATATGCATTTGCGCGGCACTTGGCTTCTTCAAGGTGGTGAGTGAACATTATCAGCTGCCACTTCTCAGTGAGTCATGGAAGCTTTATCCCTGTACTACTTGTGGGAAAAATAGTTGGAGATGCTTGTTAGAGATAAGTCTCAAATAAAGCTGTGATTAGAGCTGTGGATGCCCTTTTCTCTTTTCCTGTCTGAGAGCAGGATGTGTTGTCCTTCAGGGTGTGCCTGTTTGTGGCATAATCTGGTGGAGTGATGCTGCTTTGGGGCTTGGCATGCCTCTGCTATCAACTTTTCTGGTCACTTTGCCTCTTTCCCTCTCTCCAAAGTAGGAAGATTGCTCTGTTCTTCTGTAAGAGTTGAGTGTTTGCATATCATTTTGTTTAATAGGCAGTTAAAGGCTTCCCCTGATATGGGGGACTTCTGAGGATGGTCTTATGAACAGTGTGTAGTCCTTGTGCTAATGTGGAGTAGCTACTAGTAAAATGTAGCACAAGAACTTCTGAAACTTCAGGTCCTTGTCTGAGATGTTCACATGGCCCCAGTGATTGTTTCCTCCACTTTAATAGATTTTTAAAAAAACAAAACAAAAAAATCCTGTGGCAGGCAGAAGACCAGCTTGCCCTCTAAAAAACATTGTGTGTGTTTTATTAATTGAGGCAGAGGCATATGAAATTCCAAAAGTTGAGTTTGATTAGTTATTGAAAAGCAGTAACAAATTCCTCATTTCCCTTCCCTCTTTTGGTAATCTTTAGAGGAAGGAGGCCACCTCTCTCTCTCACTTGCTCAATTATCCCAGAGGAAATGCAGTTCTCTCTTCTTCCATTCAGGTATTAGCCTTTGTCTCCTCTGAAAAGGAACAGCTCTTGTCCATCCTAAATGTCTGGAGTACCAGGTGACTTTGCTCACGTTCAGCTCAGTTCTAGCCTGCTGCGAATGGGGACTTGAGGAAAGAGGTGTTTCTAGTCTTTTCCCAGATCTCTCTGAAAAGTCAGTTAATGCCCACTCTTTAAAGAGCCTGCATATGAGGGTATCACAGCTCAGGGTGCCAATTCCCACTATTCCAGGGAAATGGCATACAGTTGAAAAAACTGTTCGTGTAGTTGCAATTGGTATTAACTGAAGGGCATTTTTGGAAACACATTCCCAAGAGCTAATAAAAATATATGGTATATATGCTTCAAAAAGTGAAGAAAGCAGTCAGAAGCAAAGAAGGTGTGATATCTGCAGGCAGGGCCAACTCTGAGAAGAGTTTGCTGTTTAATTGGCCAAGTCAAACAAGATACAATTAGGGCTAACCTGGTCCCCTAGGATTCATAAAGCCTTACTTGGAAGTTTTGGGGAGATGGCAGGGAAAGAGTGGCTTTAATTGTATCTTGTTTAACTTGGCCACTTTAATCACACTTCTCTGACTTGGCTTCTTTCATAGATGTCACACCTTTGAACAGCTGACTAGCCTTTCTTCTTTTCCCCAACATAACTTTTTCTGTATATTAACTGCTCTGAATCAGATAAAAACCATAGTTATACAGGGGGGAAGAGTTTCAATTTACTATATAACCAGATACGAATAATATTTTTTAACATAATGACTCGGGTGCTCTGCAGCTTAAATTCTGGAGAATAAAATGCTGCTCTGCCGGTCAGCACCAGCCAAGAAGCAACTCTGCTGCTCATGTGGAGACTCATTGCATACTTCTGCTCTACCCAGGGGCAAAAGCCACTTCCTGTACCTTCTGGGCTACCAGCTGCTCAAGACAGCCAGTAACTGAAATTACTGACGTGTTAACTTTTCCACCAGCAGGAGACTGTGGCAATCCATATGTGTGATATGTCATGTAAGGTGATTGCTGTGGGCTTCCTACATGTGCCTACTTGTTAGATATGGCTGAGATAGTTAATATTGGAAAAGCGGGGCTGGGTGTCAAAATCCAAAAACATTTCAGTCCTCCAAATGCACTTCACTGTGGCTGCTCTGCCACGCTGCAAACTTCTCCGCAAGCCTGTGCAGCTGAAGGGCTTTGACTACCAGGTCTTCTCCTGTCTCTATCCACAGCAACTGCACATATTTTGGGAGATGTGGTCTGAACAGCCTAAGCCATGGGGGAGAAAGGAAGCAGGAGACTTTTGGCTAACCTTTGCCTAGGGCCACCATTGTAGGCCAGAGAAATGTTTGTCAGGAAAGACTCGGAGCACAGCTGATCCTGCCGTGGGGCAGGGCTCTGGATGAAGGTCTCTTGAGTGCTGTGAAACTCTGTGGTTTTAAGATTTAGAGGCATTTTGGCTGGGACTTTTTTTTTGGTCCAGTCTTTCCTTTCAAAGGGAAACTTTGATAAACTCAACCTTTCTTTGTAAGGAAATTAGTCATAAGAAAACTTAAATTTTTCTAAGTGATGCTGTTTTATAAAGAAATAACAAATCTCCTTCCAAAACCAGGGATCAAGTTTATCAGTTCCTCATGCCTGGTTTGGGCACTTTAAGGCTTATGGTGTCATTTAAAGCTATAGCTAAGCTGAACTAATCACCTATGAGCTGCTTAAAGGGGCAATGTTGCTCCTCCCTTACCTGTCTTGACCCTGGCTACCCATCCCCTGCCATCTGGCTATGTCTGAACCTGCAGCTAGCCACCTCAGAGGGCTCAATCAGCACCAGGTGCCACTATTCTTAAGGCACACTTAGTTTTCTCCCAGCTGGGCCCCTTAAACCAGCTCACCATGAAGTCAAAAGAAAGAAGAGCCAGGAGCCTGCAGACATGAACAGCAGGGAGGACAGAAATGGGGATGTAACTCCATGGACCACTGTAACACAAAACAGGGCACTTAATTAAGTCTGTTAGATAAACTGGCCCTGAGAATTTGGCAAAATCTGTCCTACTTCCAAAACAAGGCTAGGCTATCTCCCCACCGTCTTGCTGAATGCCCCTCCATTTAAGCCATAGGGCAGAGGCAGTTTGGGATTGAAAAAAGTGCTATGTTTGCTCTCCTCTCAAGAGTGGCTTTTTTTGTAAAATGCAGTGCATCGGTCATGTGAGCAAAATAGCCAAAGGTAAAAGAATTTACAAGCGCTGCTGATGGAACTGCGTTTATAAAAGCAGAGTGTCTCTGGATTTTTCATTTTCTCTTCTTTGTTTCCGGGCCGGGGGAAGGGGGGGGGGAGAGAGGGGGAAGGGAGCGCAGCAGAAGGAGGAATTTAAATATAAAGCCATAGAGATTGTGAAATTTAGCACTCGAAAGTGTTCCAGAAGTTAGGCAATTTACCATTGCAGGAGAAATCTTATGTGATACACAGGGACTGTCTGCTTTTATTTCCTTGGGTTTTGATGGACAGATAGGATTTTTGAGTAGATTTGTCATTCCCAATGGTCTTGCTAGATGGATGTGTGTGGGCAGAGGTGTTGCAGTGAAAATGAAAGGTCAGTATGCTTACAATATGTGTATACAACACACACCCCTCCACCGAGCCTCCTAGTAAAACAGGGTTTCATGGAATTCTCCTAGATGTACCTAGATAATTCAAGCCAGCATTTTTATACTACACTTATTCTCAGGAAGGGGAGCGCTCAGCAGCCAGACCCGTTTTTGTTGGACTCAAAGCCACAGCTCCCAGCTCCTTCTATTGTTCTTCTTGTCAGTGGCAAACTTTGGGACCCCAACTTAGAAATGAGAAGAAAAGCACCCAGCTGAAAGCTCCAGCTCAGTAGCTTGGAAGGGGGGAGGGTGGGGAGGAGAGGGCTTTGAGTTGCCTAGTGGTGTTATCTCTGCTTTTGCCTTGCCTTTTTTTTTTTTCTTCTGGGTCAGTGTAGCATGAAGCAGGACGAAGGGAGAGCAGACCTGAAAGCAGTGGAGAGGTGCAGGGGTCACAGAGGCACCCTTCCCGTGCACCATTGCCGCCTGCTCCGGAAGGGCCTTATCTCACTGGCCCTGGATCAATTTGACTAATCTATTTTATCTTGCCATCTAATCTATCTGTTTCTGCTGAGCTATCCATCTGCCTTGTGGTATTGATCCCAACAGTTTCGTAATTGTATTTATAAAATGCCTTTTCACCCTCCTGGGAAGGGGGGTTTTGTCTAAAGGCAGATGGGATTTAAGAGGTGGAATTTGCACACTTTGCTGCTCCTGATGGCAAAGCTCCTGGCACCCGCTACAAGCCCTCCAGCCCTCCATTTCTTCCTCCTCGTGCAGCCCATCCTCATCCTCCCCCCGATTTCAAAGCACTGGAGACAAACAGGTACACAGGTCAGGGGAGTACAGGGCAGTGTGCAGTGGCAGAGAAATGACTGCCAGGAGCAAATCCATTTGCAGAAAATGGAGTGGTGTCCATCTCCAGCCTGTTGCAGAGGAGCTTGTTCCAAGACAAAACACATCTGTTTCCAACAGTTAGCTAGAGCAGGCTGAGACTGCCAGATCACTTGAGGGGGGGGGGAAAAAGAGTAAGGGAAGAAAGTGGGATATTTGTGATTTGGAAGGAAAAGGCTTTATATCCACATACAAAGTCAAATTTAATCCAGAGATGAGCAATGTCTACTTCCAAGCATAAACAGATCCTTAGAGATGCTCACAAATGTCCTATGGATAAATATCAGCACAGCAATGTGAGCCTTCTCCTGAGTGGGAACTGGCTGCCATGCAAAGTCCACAGCAGTTTGTTGTGGTTCTTTCTGTTTGTCCCTGTTTATTTAGGAACCAGTTCTTTGTACAGGATCGGGCATTTTCTCAGCTGCATCGTATTTAGAAATCAAAATTACTTCAGTCCTAAATTTACCTACATTGGCCTCCATGCTTTAATCGCTGAAAACACTGAAATCGCTGAAACAAAGTTTCCTGCCTGATTAATACGTGTGTGTGCATGTGAATCCATGTCTATGTCTTCTCCTCATTTGCCATCTCTGGAACATATCACATCTCGCCTCTGAGATATGCAGGGAGAATAAAGGACACTGGGGTCACATCGGTCTCTGTTTACAGACTTCTTTCCAACTTCATAAGCAGGAAGTGGTTTGTGATTAGCTTTTTTTTTTTTTTCCCCAGCATAATGCTTTTATCATGTATTTATTGTGCATGAATAATGAGCTAAACAGTGGAGACCTATCACTTCCACTCAGTGGTAGCTCCAGAACCCTCAACACAGAAAAGATATGGACCTACTGGAGCAGGTCCAGAAGAGAGCCACAAAAGTGATCAGAGGGATGGAACACCTCTGCTGTAAAGACAGGCTGAGAGAGTTGGGATTGTTCAGCCTGGAGAAGAGAAAGCTCTGGGGACACCTTATATGTAGCCTTTCAGTACTCAAATGGCGCTTACAAGAAAGGCAGGGACAAACTTCTTAGCAGGGCCTGTGCAATAGGACTAGGGGCAATGGTTTTAAACTGAAAGAGGGTTGATTTAGACTAGAAAGAAGAAATTTTTTACACTAAGCGTGGTGGAACACTGGAACAGGTTGCCCCAAGAGTGGGTAGATGCCCCATCCTTGGCAGCATTTCAGGTCAGGTTGGATGGGGCTCCGAACAACCTGATCTAGTTGAAGATGGCCCTGCTCGTTGCAGGGGAATTGGACTAGATGACCTTTAAAACTCCCTTTTCCAACCCAAGCTATTCTGTGATTCTATTTCCCTGTGCGAAGCACAGTAATTTCTGAATTGTGTATCAGATAGGCATGGGGATTGCAAGGAATGCTGCAGGCAATGGTGGGTAAAACCCAGGTCCCAGTTCAGAGTATTGGGAAAGGCTGGCTCATGAGGACACAAGAGCACCAGGCTGCCTTGTGCAGCAGAGTCTGTTTGCCACCCTCTGTTTTTGCTTGCTTACTAGCAGAGGAAGAGTTTTGATTTTGCTGTGTTAGGAGATAGCCTTTGAATCTAGTGTCTATCCAAGACCGCTGGGCAGTGTAACTCCTAGCTTAGGATCTGCAATATCTTGGGTATTGCAGCAAGGGATCCTCATCAGGCTAAAGATGCTTTCATTGACACCTAAGAACCCCTCTTAAATGCTAGCAAATCTCTTTGCTCCTAGAAAGGTTATACGCCCATTAAGTAGCCTTATCCCTTTGCCAGCTCTTGGCAGAGCCATGGAAGCTGCCAGCCAGTGCATAAAGGGCTATCTCCAGCCCCAGAGAAAAGGGTCACATCACTGCATCTGTTTACGACTCGGTCCATCCTCAGTTGTCTGCCTTCCATTAGCAAGCATTTAAAAACATTATTAAAATCTTCTGAAATCATAACTTCCCAATATTACCAGTGGCCTTGTTCTGAAAAGTGGAGTCTGTTACCAGCAGACCCCCAGCAGCTTCCCCTGATGACTCAGCAGAGACTGATGGTTGCTTCACTCTGGAGGGGGCTACAGCCAATGATAGGGTGGGACTGCAGCCAAATTACACTTTGGCTGTTCCCGCTTTTGTCTGAGCCACAGGGACCACTGCAGTGCTAGGCAGTGTCTGAGCCCTGTCCTGCGTGCCCAGTCTCGCAGAGCCTTTGCACTCTCCAAGAAGTTCAGCAACTTCTGCAAGGTGGGAATTAGTGTTTGCATTCCCTCACCCATGGACGGCTGGGCTTTTTACTCTCTTTCAGTTCTTACTATCTTTCTTGGCTAAAACAGTTTGGATACTGTTTCAGTATTGTATTGCTGTATTGTCAACAAACACCTCCCCTTGGCTCACATTCTGGTGGTTCACCTACAAACAGCAATGCAAGTTCCTCAGGTACCTGAGTGAAGCTCAAGCTCTCCAAGCAGCAGTGAAACAACAAATTTAGTGGCCAAGTGGAAAAGCTGATGCAGGCAAAAAACTTCATTACGTGGGCTGTGCAGTGGGGTGGGTGACATGGATGCTGGGCTCTTGTCAGAGCTGCTTTTCTGAATGTGACGTCAATTCTGCTGGTACAGGCACATCATGGAAAAGGTGATTATTTCTGATTTGGTGAGTTAGAGTAGATGGCTTCCCTTTATCCAAATCACACTCTTCTCTGTGTCACACATCGTAGCAACCGGGCAGGAACATAGTAATTCCTCTTACTGTTGTAGCCATGGATTTAGCTGGAACTTTAGTTGCAGATCTCTTTTTTGCCTGTAGTTGATTTTACTGGTTTGGCTCTCTTGACCACCACCAGCATGTTGCAGCATATCATCACAATCATGCTGGCTCACCTGGAGGAAGGCTTTGGGAGCAGAGCACTGAAATATGTAAAGCAACGTCTGCTCTTTTACTTAGACAATAAATCCATTGCTTTATTATTGCTGTTGGGAAACTTGGAGCCAAATTCTTTGCTGGCAAAACATTGACTTCAGTGGAGTCTGGCCAGCAGAGTTTAGCTTCCTGTTTTTGTTCCAATTCGAAGAGTGTGCTCAGCCTGGTTGTTGTTGTTGTTGTTTTGCTTTTTAGCTGTTTTAATTTAAAATAATTACGTGTTGTGGGTTGGTTGGGGTTGTTTTGGGTATTTTTTTGTGTAATTTCTTCTTCATACGTCATTTTGTTTGTATCAGTCAGAAACAAACAAACAAACAAATGATGCTGTTGCTACATATCCTCTCCTTTGATCAGGAGTTATGAAACCTGGTGTCATCCAAAGGCAAGGCTAAGCCCAAGCCGAGCCACTGACCTGCTGACAGGTGCCTTCAGCCCAGGGACCCAGGGATGAATCTGTGGCTGGTTCTTGCAGAAGACCCTGTGCCCTCAGCTGGGTTTTCTAGTAACACTACAGCTCTTCACTAACCCCCATCTAAGCCCCTCAAAGAGTCGCAGAAATGTAACTTGTGACTTGTCCAGGCAAGTCCCGTACCTCAGGTACCTGGCATTAAGACAAGATGTTGTTTGCTCTGAGACCTATTATTAACTTGCTCTTTGTACACAGTCTGGCACCAGAGGGCCCTGGCTTAGTTGGGGCCTGTAGCTATTCCTGCAGTATAAATGTTATTTATACAGTGCAATTAAGCTGAGGTTTAATATAAACTGCTGCCAGCACTGGGGTATGTACCAAAGTGAAAGGCCGTCTTGTGAGACATTTTGGAGAACCAAAAGCACAACGTTATAAATGTCCGTTAAACAAAGAGACAGGTTCCTGGGTAGAGGTGAACCGATCCAAATAGCCAATGATCTGGGCTCTCTCCTGAGCAAGCTAATTAAACAGTGGTGCAAGCCAGAGGCAGGAGAGTGGCCATCTTTGTCTTGTCTCCTGCGCTCCTAGCCAGTGGCAGTGCTGCAGGCCCCCCTCTTCCTTGTCCTTGTCTAACAGGCTTGGAGAGAACAACTCACTGTGTTTCAGGACACCAAAACCAACCCAGCTAATGCTCTGTAAATGCATGTGGGAGAAGACCTAAAGCAAACACACATAATCATCACATCCAACTATTTGTACGGTTCTTGCGTCATACTCGGGGCTGGATTCCCTGGGGCTTTCTCCATTCCCCCCACCCAGAGAAAGGACTCAAAGGAGCTGTCTTTGCCCCTGCAGAGGCCCTGAGCACCAGGTAAACTGTGGGGCTTCTCCATCTTCCTGCCTTGTGGAACAAGCAAACAGCTAGAATCCCATGACACAGGCCATATGAACTTTTGGAGTGTTTTCACTGGTGCAGCATTGATTTTACTAGGATCAATATAAATATTGCTTTAGCTTGCAACTGCTAATTATATCAACATAAACTTAATTTATAGCGATGATCACAGTCCTAATGCTGTGCTGCTGCCAGCCCTCACAACTGATGCTTCAAGACATCATGTAAACCCAGCCATTAGCAATCAAGTAAATGCTCCCATTACACATTACTGATACTGGCTAAAGAACTTTTTAATTGACTTCTTACAATTTATGGCAGATGGTGCAGACTGTGCTTAAATTCAGGATGCTTTACATGTTTTCTAGCCACTACTTCTTAGATAGTGGTGTTATACTATATAATGTAACATTGCCTCCTTGAAATTGAAAAGACCGAGGTCGTTTCACTTGGAAAGAAGATAAACAAGAGGGCTCAAGGCAAAATTCTATGAAAGAATGGACAACATAGAAGAAGTTGAATGGGAGCATCTCTTCCTCATCTGCTAAAATAAAAATGCTGAAATTGTCATTGAAATCAAAAGGTAGTAAATTCAAAAGTGGTAAAAAGGTTTTTCCCCATATACGGAATGCAAAAACTCAGCAGAGAAAATTACTAAGGCCAAGAATTCAGCAACTTTCAGATTTGGATTGCACATTTATATGCAAAAGACTATCAAGAGAGGTTATACTTAAAGGTAATGCTCCCAGGAAGGAATATAAAGCTTTAGGGTCCCGTGGCTTAAATTGCTCTCTAACAAGCAGGAGTTAGGATGACATCTTCACAGAAGCTGGATTAGAGAATAAGGGTTTCCTTCTCCCTTTCCACTGATGTATCTAGCAAGTGCCATAAAGTGAATAAAAAAAAAAAATTAAAAAAAAAAATCACATGGCTTTTAGTCCTAAAAGTTTGAGATAAGGTGCTGGAAAACAGATGCTCCACTGTTGAATGAAAGCTAAGATAAGCTTATTGTATGGGGGATTTCCAGTGCTCCTGTCCGCAAAGAAACTCCCAGAGGTATCAATGAAATAGGGTTCTTGAGTTGCACAAAAATATGTCAGTGAGCCAGAAGACAAATTATTGTAATAAACTTGGGATTTGAACATTAAGGGGACAGTAAAATAGCATTTAGGCTACTGTGGGTTAGAGGCAGAAATGAGGGGTGGGTGGAGCAGGGAAAAATCCGACTAGATGAGCTGAACAGTAAGATTTGTGGGGTTTTATTTACCAAATAAATCGCAGTGACAAAGTTTCACACATTTGAGCAGCACTTGGAACATAAAGTTCCTGTGTAGTCATGCACCAAACTGACAGAGCTTTTGGGTTGTTTTCCATGGTAAGTATTTATATGTCTATAGATATATGTGCATCTGTGTGTTGCTTATCTAGAAAATGTATATGTTTATATTTATACATAAATTTCTATATTACTTATGTGTATATATATTGTTTATATGGCATCACTTATATGATGCATAGTCATCATATCCAAAGCTAATTTATTCTGCCTAAACCAGAGATTTAAAATGGTACCTAAATATATTTTTTGCAAGTACACTGTATCCTACCCAAGACTTATCCATAGCTGTCAATACATGAGACATTTTACAAAAGACAGATCTCCAAATAAGCTAGTGGGCTTAAGGTCAACAGGTTTTGGAAACTGCAGGTGATAATTCTAAATATTGTGTAACTCTGAAGTACTGGAGTAGATGTAGGTAACATCTTCCTGTGAGATGAGCACAGGGGATGGTCTCTGCCCTCACCAGCGATCTCCTGTGTAGAACTCATTTTTCCCTCTTACAAAGGGACATAATATAAATGTAAAGAGATGTTATAAAATGTACCCTTAAAACAGAAGCAATTAATATGAAAGCATCCTTGCTAAAGAGCCCTTTCAGATTAGCATAAATCTTGATTCCCTGCTAAGATTTATTTCACCAGTTTATAGAGTGTTTATTGATCTATACTTAGTTTTGTAGAGGGCTCTGCTAACCGTGGTTTCATCTACAGTTGCGGATTCAGATGAATTGATTAGAAATGTATCCAGACGAAGCTGTTCACTTTGCATGGTTTTATCTGCATCCCTGTCACACAAAATAGTCTGCATGCTAAATGGCAGCTAAGATCTCGAGATGATTCTGTTTTGGCAGATTTTCAAGAAGGTTTCTGTGTTTTGCCTACCTGATTTGCCGTCTGTTGAATCTGATGACATTTGTTAGCATGCAGCTGGGGGAATTTTAAAAAGTGCATATTACAAGTGTGCGTGCTGTTCTCAGGTGGCTGCACATGTGTGTGCGCTGCAGATACAAGCTGAATTCCTCCAGAAGCGTTCATCCCAGTCTTGCTGACTGGGACACTCAAGTACATAACTAGCTTGTAATGCGTTACCTACTCCCAAATTAATTGTGCTTGCACTGGCGTTCAGCTAGTATTCTGTGTTTGGGTGTAGAGTGGAAGGTTGCTGCTGTGTATAGGGCATGCTCACAAATGCAAGCATTTTCTGTGTAGCAAGATGAACTTTATGCTGTAATTATCTGATTTCCAGGTTCTGTCACTGGGGTTTTTTTAGGCCTGAATACCCTCTCCTGGCAACAAAAAAAAAGCTCAAGCAAGAAGGAAGTAATCATTGTAACAAATCACAGTAAGCAACACTAGGGATTTTAACTCCTTCTGAGTTTAGCGATGTTCAACAGCACATTTAATGGCACAAGACGCTTGCCATTATAGTGAATTTCCTGTTCTGCAGGCATAAATCTCTGCTTGCGTGCAAAGCAACAAGGTTAAATAGCTCTTCAGATCATTTTGCATTAAGCATATGCTGGCAAGTGGATTAGAAGTATCATGCGTGCAAAGACTAAGACAATAGTGTTGAGAGGAAAAAATAGTTTCCAAGTCAGATCACTGGTGTCTTAGCTCTTCTTAGCACCTGATCCACAGTTTTGTGCAACTTGGGGGTTTTTCCCTGGAGGTAACAGTGGTAGCCATGTTTTGATAAGATTGAAAGGGATCCTACACTCACCTTTTTCATCATCTTTGTGTTTCTGGATCAGTTTAATGACCTCCCTTAAAGCTAAAGCTATAAAACTGTGTTGTGTCCTCTAGTTGTGCTTGGCCATTGCTTGGATAAGAAAGTATAATGGACATAAATGTCCCTCCTGCTAGGCAGCCACTTCAGAGTAATTTGGGCTACAGATTTACTCTGTGCAACTGAATGATTAAATTATGAGTGAGACATTCTGTTGCAAAAAAAAGTGGCACCCTCAAGGCTTTAGGCTGACACATTCACCATAGAAAGACAAAGAGAGAAAAATATTTGTTTCATTAAAATTAAGACTGTTTTTCACCATGACATAACCTTAAAATGGAGAAATTCACTCATTAAAATAGAACAATTTAAAAACAGTTAGTTCCACAGCATGATGCACCCCACAATATTATGCCAAATTATACGATAGGAAAAGTTGCAATTGAAAAGGCTTAAAAAGCTTTAGTATAAAAAATTAATTCCCAACTTCCTTGTCTTCATTCAGATGCTCTGAAAGGTTACAGCTGAGTCAAAAATGCCCTTAGAAGCAGGATAATACAGATGAAATACAATAGCTGAGATAGTGTGACAAGAAGATATCCCAAAACTAGCTGCTTTTTTTATTCTCTTTTTCTTAATAACCTACAATAATTGAATTGAACTGCAGTTGAATTGATCTGGGAATTAAAAAGATAAATTTCGAAGTGTCCAGTGGACCTACAGCAAGTGTGAAGGAAACACTGAAAGGACAGTCTACAAATTCCAAAGCCTTTCTCTTCCCATCCAACAGCAATCCTCATGCACACTGAATCTGGAGGAACAGAGCAGGTTCTCACATGGCTTCCAGGGGAGCAAGCGCAGCACCATTCTGCCATCAAATGAGCCATCCCACAATTTAACTGACTCATAAGGAATTTTCACGGGAGAGGATCTGAGAGCTGTGGGATGATGAGCACTAAAAAATGTTGGGAGAGGTGTTCACTGGGGTCACTCACACAGCCTTACCAGACTGGGGAGTTGGTGAAACAGAGGTCAGCTTAGGTTGACTGCTCCTCCTTCTCTCCTGCTGTTTTTACTGACCTGAAGTTCCTCCTAGCAATAAAGAGACTGAAAGCCTGGAGATGAGCTGAAGGTCATTAGCGGTATGTGATCTGTCAGCTCTTCAGATGCCACCAGTGAGTGGCCTGCAGATCATGGCTTGTGACTTGCAAGGGAACCAAAGGGAAAGGAAGCCAAAGCTTTGTTTATACAAAAAAAAAAAAAAAAAAAAAAAAAAAAAAAAAACCAAACAAACCCAAACCTGCACCACTTTCAAGAAATGAGTTTAACATGGATCTAGTTAAACCAGTACAAACATCTTAATTAGATGTGCATAAACCAATTTAATCCTTTGCTTAAATCAGTTTACAGTGATCTATCAATGCTGTCTAAAAACAGTGTGTGTAAGGATTACACTGGTTTAAATGTCTACATTAGAGGTATGCACCAATTTAATTAGATTGATTTTAAATAGATTTTATTGTGTAGATGCAACTTTTCATAATTTGGCTTATTGATATTGTACTTAATTTTAAGCAGTAAAGGTATGTGGAAAGAAAGAAAGAAAGATCTTGTTTTAGAGTAAAAAGGGGTTAATGAATAATTTATTCTGTTTATTCTTTTTATAGATATTTGGTAAAAATACTGGACTATTTTGATTTTACATCCTCTTTTCTTTACAATTCTAATGAAATTATTTTAATGCCAATTAGAGACATTATACCAATATTAAGGGCAGGGCTTGTGTTTTTACGTCAAGGTGGCTAATCTGAGATGGCTATAGTAATGTAAATCCCTAGAGGTGACAAACACAAGTAGCCAAGGTTAGTGTGAGTGAAGTCAAAAGATTGCCACTGTCCTGAGAAGTTCACAATGTGAACACAAAATGAAGCAGATACAGGCAGATGGTGGAGCCCACACAAACCATTGCACAGTATCAGTCAGAATGACAAGTAGAGATCTCAACTGTCATTTAACAGTTCCCAGGCTTTGCATAAATATCAAGATAAGGAAGAGCTTTAACGATTAGAAAGGAGGCTAATGAAGTGTCAGTGTGGAGACGTTTTTTATGCAGAAGGAACTCCTGGAAGGAGTACTGGTTTGAAAAATTACAGTATTTTGATACTGAGCATGAGTATGAGGATGGTCAGCTCAAACATTTAAGACAGCCCACATTCAGTGCAATAGAAAAATGGAAAATGGTGGAAGAAAAAGGGATGAGATCAAACTAATGGGCAAGGATCACTAGCTCTCTATGAATGTTTTTGTTGAGTAAGAGAGAAGAGGCCAGAGGAAAGTACCTTGCAGTGATGCAGATGCAGGAGAATTTTAGCAGCATGACGTGGCACAGAGACACCATGCAGACAACATACATGACTTGGCCATAGGTAGGAATCAAGAGTATGGAGAGTTGTATGCTGAACATGATACCCAGACAGCAGCATACAGGTCTGAGCAGAGGCTAGCATGACAATGACTAGAGTGAATGAAAATAAGCTATCAAAAGAGTTAAGGAGCTCTGTTTTCTTTTAATTAGTTTACTTTGAAATGACAGCTGAGAGAGGTGTAAGAAGCAGGGTGGCTGTGCTTGTGAGGTTGACAGACTGGGGTAACAGACACTGACCTGTGAATTACCCTCACTCATGTGATTTATGGATGACTTATGGGTCAAGAAAGCTCAGGATGGAGCAGTGCTCCAACCTTTGTCCAAGGCAAGGTAGTTAGAAACTCTAGCAAGAAATGGTTCTGTTGAGTGCAATGCATGACAGCATCCAAGATGCAATTAGAAGAAAACAGCTCCAGGCAGTGGTTACTGGATGCAAAGGTAACTATATTAGGCAAAGAGGGGGGAGGAGAGAGGGCCCCTGCTTGAAAGGGAAGAGTGATCAAAAGTCAAGGTGCTTCCTAAGGTGGGGCTACTGGACATCTTTCTGCAAGGAGAGGAAACAGCCAGGCAACAGTGAGAAGAGGGTACAGGAGGTGGGTGGAGGGGCTAGAGGATGGAGGAGGCATGGATCTTGTGCCCCTTCGACACACAAAAATGCTCCAGGACCAAAGCTTCCTTTTAGTAGCACTTCATAGTTTGGGGGTCTGTCTTCACATCTCTAGCTTTACCCAGTTGTAAATAAACACCTTGGAAAACTGAATTAGGTGTAAACATGATTGTTCTGTGAAACAGAAAGGTCTGAGAGGTGTGAACTGCTCTATATGCTCCCAGGAGTGGCTAAGCCTGACACTTAAATGGCAATTAAAAGTCAGCGGTTGTATTGGTCTTAGCTGATCTTGCCAGCTGAAGGCTCTGGTTAGAGCAGGTACCCCACAGTTCAGGTTGCCATCCCAGGAGATAAAGCCCCATATTTAATGCCTCTGGCCCCGCTGCGACAACTTCCATCTTCTTCCCAACTGCTCACATGCATGGTCTGTCATGATGCCTATGACACGGTGAAAATGGGGTGACAGCAGAGAATAGTAGCAAACAGAGGGACGGGAAGAGCACTGAACTGGTTGTGTTTCACAGTTGCAGCTAGAGCTGCATGGGGAGCTGGGGGTTCACCCAGGGATCCAGAGGAGATGTGTAGGGCAGCCCTGTCTGTAGCTGCCTCCCCACACAGGGATTGGGGCTGGACCTGTGGCAGGGGACAGGGCAGGGCAGTGTCACCTGCTGCGGAGCCACAGGCAGTGGCTTGTTTGTTTTCAATGGGAGTTTGATTTTCCTTCTTTCCTCCTCTTTCTTCCTTGTGTTTAGATGCTGTTTTTCACATGTTCCTCTGTTAAGGCTATATTTAGGGCTTGTTTTCTGATTTGGCACTGCTTAGGCTATCTCGGATAGATATTTTTACTTTTATTTTTATTTCAAGCATTTGATACCTTTAAGCATGTAAATATCCAGCCTAATTGGAATGCCTAAACAGTCACTTCCCAAACTGCCAACATGTTAAAATCTGTTGATGTGTGCAGTCCCGAAGTTACCATGGTGACCGTCTCCATCGCTAGGGAGACATGCCAGATCCCCTTCAGCTTGTGGAGGGCATCCCTTGGCTGAAACTTTAGGGAGCATGATTATCTCCAGCTCCTGAGGCCAAGCTTGCAAGGCTATAGTTGCGTCCTGCTGGTCAACGGGAAGGGGAGGGAGCCTTGGCTTGCTCGCAGGCTGGAAAGGATGCTCGTACGCCCAGGTCCTGCTGCATAGGTGGTTCAATCTGAGCAGCCCAAGAGTGGCATCATCACCCTGACTGGGGAAAGACACATGCAGGAGCATCATGGGACAACGACATATATCTGAATTTCGGTCACAAATGGATGGGAAACACCTCAAGTAAATGAGAAGGTCCATCCCTGTGTATTGACAGGTGCTGGGCAATAGCACTGTGCAATGGCGAGAGACTCCAGTTGCTGCCCAGCAAGTGCTGTGCCTGTCACTGCCGCTGCTGCTGAGGCAGCTGCAAAAGGTTGCAGTTTGAGGACAAACTCACCATGGCTGGTCTACCTGCAGTATGAAGGGATGACCCTCTGCAAAACCTGAGTACGTTGTGGGAGAGATGCTGTTAGTAAATACTTGTTTATAACAAACAGAACCACCTTTTCATCCTTCAATTTGTTCTCCGAGGCAGTTCCTTCTAGACCAATTTCCACAAGCCATTTTTTTTTTTTTTTTGGCCCTATGAGCTACAGTTACATACTACAATAAGGGTTTACATGGGTTTCATGGTGTTTTTGTTCCTTTTGTGGCAAGTATGAGGAATATGATGTTTGTAGTTCTTTTTTTCACATCCTTTTGTCCTTCTTTTGTCTCAGGATTTCTACCCCCAAAGGGTCCACAACTCTATTGCAAGAAAGCATTTGTAAAGGGGCTCGAGCACGTGCTGAGTTTCCTGAACTGAGGCTTCCGTCGAAAACATACAGTGATGGACTTAGAGCTGACATCCACAGTTTGCTGCAGCTTCCTGGGTATGGGAATTTGTTTTCATTTTGCGTTTGAACAAAATCCAAGAAAAGCAGTGTGGCTGTGCAGAAAGGTTTGCCTTTTGTCTCGCTGCTTCTGTGAAACTTGCCTGGGCTTTCCATAGAGAGTGAATAGGTTTTATGATTACAGTGTCCAACATCAGACAAAATATATGAGAACTTGTGCTTTTAATAGCTTTTGTATTCCCACCATCTCTGACAATTGCAATCCATGTAATCATGAGGTTTATTTTGTAAAATATCTATATTTATTTATATACGTGTGTATGTAATCCATATACAGACCCTCATTTTCACAGCTGGACAGATAGAGTAACAGTCATTGTGAAAGTATGCTCCAGCAACAGTCACTCTTTGGCCCAGTATAATATACTCTCCAGATCAATTTTGCAAACATCATCATTCAGAAAATGTATCAAAAACCTCCTTGAAAAATCATGTATTGGCTTAAAATTCATAAATTTATGTTTAGAAAATAAATAGTCAAACTTCAAAACCAGACTGCTATTAAAAAAAAAAGATAAAACTGCACCTTGAAATTTTCAGTTTGTGTGAGTCCAGTTAACTCTGCAAGAATGAAGGTTAGAAATTTAAAGATCACTGATATTCTTATGAAAAATAATTACTCCAGCCACAAATGCTAGGAGCTGTTTGCTCTTATTCATTTGGGCAGCTACTAACTACATGTTAGGGTGATAGTGAGCCAAGGCCCAGATGAACAGGAGACATTTAACCCTCTCAGCAGCCCAAGAAATGCTTTTTTCATGCTTCTTGTACCAGTGCACTTCTGTTAGTCTACTCTATGTGACGATTACTACCCCAAAACTCAACAATGCTTTGTAATAATTAGCTTCTGTTAGGGATTATGGCAGGTTCTTCACAAGCTACCTCTCTTTTACAATGGTCACATTGATATGCCCTGGTAGCATGTGAGGAGGAGCATGCAAGCACTGTCACTTGCAGCCTGACCAGCTCTGGTCAACGTTTTGACTCCAGCACCGAGGGAGCTGTGTTGGGTTTCAAAGGACTTTCTCAGTTTTATTTTAGTAGCTCCAGGCTGCCTTTGAGTAACTGGGTATTACATTGTCTAAGGTTCACAGGAAAAATCAGCTTTTTGTCTTCATGGGATGGTGGGTTGGTGATTTAACCTTTTCCTTCAGTGGTCTTGAATGCCTTCACCTCTAGCAAGTTCTCTCTTGTGCTGTCCTCTGAGTGGTTTATCACAGATCTGCCTTCTCCAGTCCTGTACCCTTAATAAGCATTGCTTAAATATGTTGTTCAAAATTCACTCAAGATGCTGCATCAGTTGGGAAATGTAGTGCAGTTTTCCAAAGGGCATGCCAAAAATTCCACCTACTTGGGCTCTCAGTTTCCCAAGATGGAGGATCCTTGCAGAGTGCTCTGCGCAGAGGTGGCTCAGTATTGCAAGGGAAAATTATTGCAGTGGAGAAGGAGCATCTGCAAACCTAGTCAGGAAGAATACTTCTTATTTTCTTCTGGAAAAAAAAAAAAAACCAACATCAAAGGGGTTTAATAGTGTTTAAGTAATGCTTTTTTAAATGTGGAGATACTTGTTTTCTCACTCATTTGTAACAAAACCTATTACATGTATGACAGCGCAATCCATCATAAAAGCAATGAAACATGTAAGGTGGGAGGAGGAACTCATGACATGTTTTTAATAGACATTTCTTCCCTTCCCCCTCCAAAATGAAGGTATTTGTTATGACTTTTATTTAAAATGGGGAAAGAGGAGAGGGAGGGGAGTATGTTCTGAATTCACTGGAGAAAAAGGAAGATTTGTTTTATTTTATTTTAGTAGCTCCAGGCTGCCTTTGAGTAACTGGGTATTACAGTCCTGGTGCATCTCTAATTAATAATATCAACTGCCCCTGAATTTTCTTTTACAAACTAATTTAGATATGTCAAGGCCACAATTATTTTGAGAAAGATCTGTCTCTTTGCTTATTCATCTTTCCTCCTACTCCCTGAGAAAATAAAACTGTCAGCTTAAATGCCCTTTGAAGTCTGTTTTAGGTACTTGATTGAAAATTAAATACTGCCCTGCTGCTGTTAAAGTGGTCAAGGTTCCTATTCTTTCTTTTTTTCCCCTCACCCCCCACCCTGTGATTTGCAAAGGCTAATGAACCCTGAGATCTGGCTTATTTCCAAATACAACCTAGGATTGGTGTGGTCAGCTGGGCCTCTGCCACCGGCTGTGATGGATGTTGGGGGTGAGATGGCAGCACTGTTGGGGTTGATGGCAAAGCACCCAGCTCGGCTGTGCCGTGAGTGGGAAGGTTCTGACCCTGTGAGGTGCCCAAAGTCCTCTGGCCCTGGCTGATTTCTCAATCTCACGTGATCAAGCTCTCCCTTAGTCCCACAGAATCCTTAGATTTATGGGGAATGGCTCTGAAAACTCGTAAAGATCAAACTGTTTATTGGCATGAGTGGCTTACTTCTATTCAGCTGTGTTTGTGGAGGCCGGGCAGAGAGGGGGTGCTGGTCATCAGTCCAGGCTTGTGTTATAAAAGTTATTAGTTGTCAGGTGCCTCCCAAAATCCTACTCCAACAATTCCTGTTTGCTGGGAGCCTCCAGGAAGAAATAAGAGAGGTAAGAGGAGAAGGAGGGAGAATATTGACTCCCACATGCAGGCCTGGGGTACCCAAAATGCTTGTGCCTCGTAGGGATGGAGAGACAAGGAAGGGTGGCGGTTCCCTAACCAACACAAGGAATGGGACTGGCTAGTGGAGAGAAAAGGTACCCATGCTTGGGTTTTACAAAAAGAGATAGTTCTTGTTATGAAACAAACTGAACCCCTTTATGTGAGGACTTTTAACTGCATCGCTTTAAGTGGTTGTGGTTTTTGTTTTGCTCAAGCTGAGTTTCCTATTCAGGCAGCATGACTGCAGAGCACCCTGCCTGCCAGTGCCCTGCCTCCCATCCCGGGAGAAATGTGTGCTTCCTTCCTCCTGGTCCCTCCCCTCCCAAATTCAAGAAGGATCAGCAAAAATCTTGGCAGCAGGGATGCTACAGGCAAGCAATTCTCAGATGATGCATCAAGCATCCTCCACCCTAACCTCTGACTGGCACAGTTTATGACTTAAATGTTGACAAATACTTTTCATAGTCATAGATTCATAGAATAGTCAGAGTTGGAAGGGACCTTAAAGATCATCAAGTTCCAATCCCCTTGCCCTGGGCAGGGACACCTTCCACTAGACCAGGCTATTCAAAGCCCCATCCAGTGCTTTTCTGAAAAGCAATTTTTTTTCAGAAGCTGACAGAGCCTGACCAGAGCATAGCAAGCTCTCAGCAGAGCTTTAACCACACAGATTCATTTATTCATAGGTCTCAAGCTAGTATTACATTCCAGGTGATGATAAATGCCGTCTGGTCGGAGCGGTGAGATGGGAATTTCTAGCCCAGTCCTGGCTAGTCAAGGGTTTGTTATGGAGAGAAAGTCATAAAGGGGGGACTGTGGGATCTCTCTGCACAGTGGTGCTATCGCAGGGAGACTCTTGCCACAATCCAAGTGCAAGCCTGGCATCCGTCCCCCACTAAAGCTGCTGGAAATAACTGGAGAGCTCTTTTTCAGCTGGCTCCAGGAAGCTTGTAACCTGAACATGTGGGCTGCTGCTAGCCAGATACTAAAACACGCTAGATTTCATTTTTCTCCTTCAGACCTATGAGTTTCAAGGCTGCATTAAGGTGAAGAGCAACAATGTAGCTGTAAGAAAAACACGTTTTCTCTTCGAGCCTGAATTGGTGTTTTACCTGTGTCCAGCTCCATATAACAGAGTGGGAGAAACAGATACAGAATTAATAGACGTGTATATGCATAGCAGTGTATGCAATACGCTACCTGTGTAACTCCCGGTCCTATACAGAGCAGTTAAGTGTAAGGCACGCACTGTAAAATGTGTTACTGATGCGGATGGCACGGTGAGCAGTTTCCTATACCCTGATCACAGCAACCATGCACTTCGTGGAGAAACTTAACATTTAAAGTATACTGACAGCACTTGGCTCTGGAAGGCGAGACAGCAAAGCCCTTGTAGGATGCTGTTGCACATTTAGCCGTCAAGTCTGTCAGTCATCATCATCATTTACTTTCACTTGAAATTGTGTCCCTTTGTGCTCTGTATTTTGAACAATCAGCATGAGAATATTGATAAGAGTTTTGTCGTGATCACATTTCGTAGTTGAACCTGTATTTTAAATACATGAGAGGACAAACAAGGAAAATGTTAGTGTGTAATGTGTGGAGACCACCTTCAGGCATATCTACCCTCTCACTCCACACTTTCACGCTATAGCTCTAGTCCTGTCTGTTGCAAGGTACTACGATACCACGTTTCATTAAAGTCCAAGTTTTGCCAAATGAAACACAAGCCCCTTTAGATCCATTTTCACCAGTGTTTGTTTCCAATTATAAGAACATAGCTACTCTGTCAAACGTACTACCATATCATTGTTTCTCAGTGAAGCTAATATTTTTATGCCTCGATGCAAATAGAAAATAAAGACTTATTTACAGTCAATTTTCAACATGAAAAATGCCGCAACTCCCTTTTAGTTTGAAATGTTATTTTTCCCCCTTTCTAACTATTATTTTAGGAACTTAAACTACAGAAATGTGGCATTTTCCTGTCCTTTGCACATGGTGGTTTGCCTGTTGGATGGCTACAGAGCAGGATCTCTCACAAGAGTAGGGTGCTGACACAGACCTGCACAATGCTAGAATAAAAGTGACCTTGCAGGTTATGTAACAGGATTTTATTTTTAGTCATTTGAAGCTTTTGGTAAATATTTTTCATTTTGACAGAAACTTTTTTGTGTTGATCCAAAACATTCCGGTTTTTCCTAGGAAAGTGTGAGAAAAAGCCTCCCAACCAGGGTGAAATTTTTCTTCTCTGACCTATTTGTCTCCTCGGTTTACCCTCCCCCATTTTTATTCACAGGGAACTTATTTTTGTGCACTAATGTACATGCCTTAACATCTACACTATGAATAGTGTGAGGAAGCTGAAACCGCTAGGACAATCTCAGCCTTTTCATTTCCTGAAGTATATTTAATTTTAGGAACATCACCAGTGCGTTGCATTTATTGTATCTTCAAAAAAAAAAAAAAAAGCATCCAAACTTTTTGTTCTGCAAAACAATGTGTTCATCAAGGCTGCCATGGATCACAAATACATGCATGCACACGCACATGCACATCCCTTTTAACTTTGCATTTAGGCCTGCTGTGATTGAAAGTGAATCATCTAAAGTGACATTCTTTAAAGACCTTAACAGCTCAGCAACTGCCATAGAAACAGGGAGCTGCCACAAAGAGAATTTCCGACCATGTGTGCCTTTTAGACTGGTAGGAAGAAACACACGCTTTACTCAGGGCTAGAACTTGAAACTAGCTGGATCACCATCCAGCCAAATACTATACGTCCATGCTTGACTCGCCTTTAAGCAAAAAGAGGATGCTCAGTGATTTCGTGCAAAGGGCTGTCATGAACATCACTTTATTTTTATTGAACTGGGGTAAATCACTCCTGAACACAGTTACTCCCCTGCTTGGAGGAGCAGGCTCTCCATACTTCTTCTGTGTCTAAAAATAATACTTAAATATATATTTGTGTGTTCCCGTAATCTGTGTCTTAGGCTGCCATGTATATTATCTTTGTACATCAGACCACGCAAGTTATTTTTAAGTCCAAATTTTTCTTCTCTTTATCCCATTCCAAAAACAATAAACAAAGCTCATAAGGAGAAGGAATAATAACATATAACCTCCCTATAAACACATGGGTATCATTCCGCCTGAATTCCTCTCCTGCCTAACAGCCACCCCAGAGCTCACCTTCTCCTTCCTCTCACAGCTCATGGCCCATCCACTGGATGAGGCTTTGTCTTCCAGTAGGAACCAGCAAGTGCTTATATATGTTGTTCTGCAATACCTTGTGCAAGGCTGTGTTCAGCTGAAAGCTTTTTTAAAAACCACTGAGACACTGTCTGACCCTGTGGTCCAGCTAAGGTCACAGCTATGCCATGTAGGGTGCCTGTACAATAGACGTGGTGTTCCTGCTGCCAGCTCCCACTTCTCAGGGCCGGTACTGGAAACCGCAAGTGGAAGGTTATGAGAAAAATGTGTCACCTTAAGAAACAAAAAAAAAAATCTACCCCTCCCCGCCGTAGGAAAAAAATTGAGACACAACCCAGAACCACTGCCTCAGAGGAGCCAAGCACCCAGTAAGAACCCAGTATGTTCCCATCTTGTCTGAGAAAGGTGAGGTTTTTAAGCTGTATTTAGCAGGTGTGGGTGATAGCATTGCTGCAAGATGCATGCAGGACAAAAATAGGTGCGATTGTATTTCCTCCTGTTCGCCTCATAGGTGGGGAGATGTAGGAAGATTTCTCTCTCCACTGGGGTCGCAGCAGTGCAATGTTTGTTGTCTTCTGCCTACTGTCATGTGCCCCATAAAAGCCAAAAGAGGCCTTCTCTCTATTGAAAGAAGTACTTGGCATATTTGGAGCACATGCTGACACCAGTTGCTTTTCAAAGGCTCTGTAAATTCCAGCTCACTCTTCTATCCCATTTTCCATTCAGAGACACAGCAAGGGGCATTTGGCAGACCATGAAATAAAACTGCACGTGCTGTAATCCTTTTCAGGGTGAGGCTCAAGCTCTCACTCCCTCTCCTCCCTTTCACTCCCAGTCTCTTTCTGTACAAGTGTGACCAACTACAAGAGCACCTTGCTTGGATTAGACAAGGTCATGGAAAACGCTTGGAAAATCTAGGGCTTGTTATGAGCTCAACGAGCAGCAATAGTGACCTTACTAGTTTTAATAGCACAGGGGTTTAATTCCACCCTATTAGCTGTCTTTTGCTTTCCTCCCCCTCCTTCTGTTGCTAGCCAGGTTTAACTCTTTGCAGGCTTAGGAAAGGGTGACTACTCTGTCTAGCCATAACAGAAAAATACACAGTGTCTAAATCACTGCATTATACTTGCAGACAGGCAAAAAAGGCAGCTCTGTGATTTGTGACTGAGCCCAGCCAGGTTTGCAGTACATGTGCTGAGTGCTTCAGTGCATTTCTGGATTAATTTGATATTCCCCTTTTTTGGTACCTTAAGAGCCCGCTGCCCCACTTGGAAGATAAACCATGAGAGCAAAGAGCACATTTCTCAGCTTTGGTGTCTGTCAGGTCTTACCCTGCAAGGGGACCTTTGGAGTGCATCAGTGCAAAGATGCTGCAGAACGAGGCAGATGAAGCGATCCTTAGGAAAATCAAAGGAATGGAGAGAGAGCCTTCACGCCAATAACTTATGAGCTTTAGGGACCAAACCTACTTAGTTATTTTAAATTGGCTTTGTTCCTTTGACTTGGTTTCTCACTTAGGCACAGATTCGTGTGTTTCTGGGTCCTTTAAGGCCTCTGAGAAAAAAAAAAAACCCAAAACAAAAAAAAAAACCTGAGCTGGTTACCCAGTGTCTATTTGATGGGTGCTGGAGGCATCAGGTGGGCAGTGGGAGCAAGGTTGGAGGGGAGGGCAGGCTTCCCGATGTGGTACTGATGAGGTGTTGTGTTGAGTCATACCATCAGAGCCATCCTCCATGACATTAATGATTTATCACTATCGTTTGTGTTTGCTGAGCCCACCCATGAATGAAGTCACCATTGTGCAGGGTGAAGGAGAAGCTCCTTACCCATAGAGCTGACATCAGGAGGCGAGGTGGCCACAGGCTCACGGATGGGTAGAAATCACCCATGGGAGAAGCAGTTGCCAGGGGATGCACTGTTAGACAACTAGGGCAGCTGGGAGGTGAAGGCACAGATCAAAAGGAAGTGTAGAAATGCCTATGAGGAAAGGGAAGACTCGGGAGGGAAGGATGAGTTAATTACCTTAATATGAACCAAGCTGTATTAGAAGGGGTGCTTTTATTTTGAGTAAGTAGCTTTCCGGTATATGACCCTGGCAAGACTTCCTAGCCTTATTTCTCTAAATTGAATTCAAAAATCCATTCTCAATTTGCTTTCAGTAACTTGGAGAGAATTCATATCTAGATGCAAACCTCATGGCTTGGTCCAGTCCCTTGTGACTCTATCCGTTTATTTCGTTTCAAATTTATAGCTTTCAGATGTGGGCAAGGGATAAGGCAAAGTTGTTTTGTTAACTTAGGCCTGTCTTAGCCGTCTTCCTATAGAATAGTCTTCAAACACATATTTGTACATATTTTCTTTGTTTTAGAAACTTAC
The DNA here is from genome assembly GCA_013400055.1 of Nycticryphes semicollaris. NCBI lineage: Eukaryota > Metazoa > Chordata > Aves > Charadriiformes > Rostratulidae > Nycticryphes > Nycticryphes semicollaris. The sequence goes on from VXBJ01005108.1 coordinate 609,373, forward strand.
AGAAATGAGTTACCAAACACAAATACATTAAGGAAAATAAATCATATTTCTCCACATACCTCTAAATCAGTTTTTTATACCCAGAATAGGTATAATTTTTAACTGTCCTGGTTTTTAGCCAAGGAGCACAATGATGAGCCCCAAGGTGTGTTTACTTAATGTCTTTTGAGATGCTGTAAATCCATGCCTACTGGTGTCTCCTGTAATTCAGAGGAGCAATGTGGAAAGGGGAAGTGAAAATGCTGAGCTCAGCGAACTTGGTACAAATTTGGGCAAAGGATCAAAGATTCTGTTTTTATGGAAGACAGCTGATCAATCCTTATCTTTCATGTAGCAGATCTCCTTTTTCCTTCTTTTTTTTTTTNAAAATTTGACATAAAAAATAAATGCTTTATCACCAGCCAGAGCATGATTTCCACCAGCACATGGAGGTTTCTTTGCCTTGGTCTTTTCTAACAACCAGTAAATATCCAAACACATTGTTGAGCCAGATAAAAGACCAAAGTAATAATACCATATGAAATCAGCCTGGGCAGCTAGCTAATGAGTTGGCTTTCTTTTCTTTCAGAACTATGGGAATCAAATTCAGTTCTGCCAGTATTTACTGTCAAGTGGTCTACTTCAGATTTTAATGATCTCTTGAGACCTTGGCCTGACCCAAAATGTTGTTACAACTTGGCCCACCCCCGTATAATAAACTATAAACCTGTCACATGGTGCCCCTCATTCAGTAATTAGAAACGTCCTAAGGCCAGTGTTAAGTACTGTGCCTAAAAACAGGCCGAGCAAATGCCAATTTACAAGGGATTCATGGTCAAGGTGCTGAGTGAATTGCTGGCTGAAGAGGCAGACCACAAAAAAGAAATGAAAAGAAACCTTGCTAAACTCCCTTTGGGAAAATTGCAGCAGCCTCCCCTCTGCATAATCAACAGCTGCAGGAGCAAAAGCATTGCTCATCTGTTTTCCTACCAAGTGGAAAATACATACTGTATCCATCATGGAAATGGACAAGATATATAGGAGTATAACAATGCTATAGATAGAAAACATTTATAAATGGCTAGTTGGAAGTTACTTTTCAGGCAAAGAACCAGGGAAATAAAAGATGGTTGCAGAAAAGTGTCAAAATATGCTTAGAAAATTGAGGAGTAATGAATATACACTCTTGTAACTATACATTATGAATGTAGAATTAATTTATATTGCATTTCAGCAATGTTATACCCTACTCTACAGTTAATTATACTAGATAAATACCTGGGGTGAGGAATGTGTTGCTGACACTTGCAACTGAAGAAGTCTTATGTCATAAATATAAGGACTAAATTTTTGCAAGGTGGAGACAGCTTTAAGTATTTTCATAGTTAACCCAATCTCTACTGCTATTTCTCAGTAGGCTATTAACACTCTACAGTTCCAGAAGCTTTTCTGCTTGCAGACCTTGACACTTCCACCCACCTCACATGGACAAGATTAACGTCAATTAGCAGTCCTGCACCTTTTTTAACCCTGGGCAGCTCAGCCAGGTCCACAGGTTTTTGTCAGATGAGGTGATGTGGATTTTTTCTTTCCTTTCCCTTTAAAAGAAACCTTTAAAAAGTGTTTCATTTTTAACACTTCCTCAAGCTGTGGAGGTGTCCCCTTGTGTAGGAGCAGCAGCACACATGGCAGGGTGGCCATGCAGAGTGAAGCTGCTCCTCTTCCTCCTCACTGCCATGTCTTGCAAGCACAAGCTTCCACAAGGTGCTCTAGCATAAAAGCAGTCCCCAAAACTTGTAACAGTTTGAGTAGAACAAAGCAGTTCCTATTTTATATCCCCATTTCCAGAGTTTCCCTGGTCCCCCAAGGTTGAGGGGGGGATACCCCAGGTAATGGAAAACCTTAAGTATTATCAACGCTACAACTCTTGCCTGGGAAATCAAGCAGGCACGTTCACAGGGGCTCTTGCAAGCCATCATGTCCTCTGACAGTAGAGAGTTAACTGCGTTAACCCCACTAATCCTCTAACAAAAAACCTAAAATGCCTTTGCGGAGAGCAAAAAGGCACTAGTTGGAAATGTATTTATTAAATCCTTACAACCTAGCAGATCAGGAACAAATCCTTTCGTGCGTGTTTATACCTTATAAAGATGCATAAGGATCTCGCACATGAAATTTATTATTACTTTTTAGGTTGCCTCTGGGAGTGAGGGGGAGGCACGGCACTCTGCTGCATTTGGTGGTGAAGCCCTCTGAGACGGCTGGGAGGAGGCTCATGAGCAGGGGGGAGGAAGCAATTGGAGAGGAAAAGGTAGCTTTTAAAGCCTTCACCGGCAGTTGTCCCCCACCTCAGTGAGTGACATGTGATGCAGAGCAGGGCCATCATGCTTTTCCATCATTCAGCCAGGAGGCATGGTTGTGCATCGTTTGTCAAGCTGTGGCATACACCACTGTTCTGAAACCCTGCCGGCAGGCCTGGCCACACCAGCCTTGTGGAAAACTTGGAAACTGCAGGGAGACCGTTTGTTCTCATTGCCCTAGAAAGTGGAGACCATGGGAAGAGGCTGCTGTTTGCCGAAGTAATGCTGTTTTCCTACGTAATCCTGTTTGGAGCAGTTACCAAAAATGGAAGATAAAATAAGCATGTGATAAGATTCATATAAATCTCAGATGACTATTTGGAGATGCAAAAAAAGGTTCACTAAATGCATTAAAATATTTTTTCCCTCAGCAGCAGATAGCTTATGGTTTGAGTAAAAAAAAATAAATCTCCACATACAAGGTTCAAGTGTGCAGTAGATACAAACCAGCTCTCAAACCCAGTATGTAAATAATTTTGTTTTGTTTTGTTCTTGGGCCTGTTGCACATCTGTCATTGGCATTAGTAGGATGGGTTTGCTCCCACAGACATGGCATCAGAAACCTCTCCTAAGCTTCCAGTGTATTTTCTGGGGCCTCTTGGTGACAGTTTTCTAAGAGTCTTTCGCAAAAGAGCTTGTAAACTGACACAAAGTTGAGACGGTAGATTCCCCTAACAGGATTCCCTGCTGTAGAAATGTTTAGAGCTGGGGTTTGATGTGATCTGATTTTAATATGCCATTTGATTTGGAACTGGTATCTTTTATGTGATCTAATTGCATTTCTTCTGTGATAGTTCTATGAATAATTTCAGAATTAATATCCATCAGATTAGTTACTACCCAGGGTAGTACTTAATCTGCTTTTAATTTGAATGATGAGATTCAAAAATCTCTAAGTACCTTTTGCACCATTGCCCTCTGGGTTTGGTCCCTTTCCCAAGGACATCATTCACAGTGGTATCAGAGACTAAAAAGGTCAATGATAAGACAGCTCTTGTTTATTGGATGATGCTGGGTTGGCACACAGAGAAGCCAAGCTTTAGCTAACTGAAAAGAGGGCAGACACAGTCATAGAGAATGAATGAATGCATTGAAATAACTCCAATCTGCGGCATCTCTCAGAAGCAGCCAGCCTCCGGAGTTTGCTTGCTACTCTATCCCGATAACCCACTGAGAAGTCCACAAACTCTGTTGTCTCCTCATGGGGAAAAAACCAACCTCAAGTATCTTATTTTGGGATCACCAGAAACCCAGCAAGGCCAGAGGATCACCATACAAGGGGAGCTTATGTTTCCTGCCCTTCTCCATATTGCCCTTTTCTCCACTAGCTACTTGAAAATGGCAATGTGTGTCTCCAAGTCTAATGGTGTGCCAGCTTTCTTGGGTAGAAATTATTTGGAGAAATACTATGTAAGAGAAGTACTGCATTATTCCTCAGGTTTGAATGCTCCAGGGTTGGAATTAGGTGCTTCACACTCAAATAGGTCAGACGTCCCCAGCTCACGGATCCAAATGATAAGGTGGATGGGAAAAGGAAGCAGGGGGTTACACGATATATGGGCTTAATGGATGTTTAGATTGGCTGTAAATGTGCAAGTGCGTGTTTGTTTAGAGTTACCAGGATATGAATCAAAGAAATAAAAATAGCAATGCATTAAGGCTTAGAGAACCTCTTGGGAAGAAGCAAATTAATAGTTTAAAATGTAAATATTTTGACTTAACCTATTAGTCATGTTTGTGTGCTACAATGCGAGAGAGATGTGAGTTTGATGTAACTTGTCTCCTGTTTTCTGCAGGAACAACACATTGTGCTTCATCCACCAGCACCTTGTCTGACTGATTAAGTAGTGCTATTTTCCAGGTGACAAATATTTGTCAAAAAACTGTGCTTTTCAGAAAACGCTTGTATCTTCAAACTATACAGTATTAAGCAGCACTTCAGTCTCTCCCTGGGTTACTGTATTACCCTGTAAAAAAAAAATAATTCTAAACTATTTTTCCCAGGTTTTCTGTTGTTGGTGGGGGGTACTTCCCTGAGTCAGCCTGCGAATTCCCAGTCTTGGTTTTTCTTTTATTACCTTAACTACTGACTGAAATTGCTGGAAATAGTAAGACTATGTCTTCATTAAATTGGTGAGTTTCCTCTTCTCTTTCTACTCCTTATAATTCCCACAAATTTACTTAGCTCAGGTTTTTAAACAGGGGTGATGTTTAAAAAGTTTAAGAAGTTATTAATAGATGTTAGGACGTTAGAGGCATAAGAAGCATGTTATAGATTGTTTAAAAACATTGTCATTCAAAGATGTCAACATAGTCCTCTGTCAGTTTTTGAGATACTGTATCATTTTATAACAAGTATTCCAACACCTTCCTAAGATATTTATGAATATAGAACTAATACTAAATATGAACTATATTTGCAATGATTTATCAAATTCTTAGAACTGCTGATAATTTAAACAATTAGCTGTGCTAACAGGTGTACATCAAGAGATGATTGCAAAAAATTTGCTTGTTTGGCTCTGGCCAGCTTTTCTCAAGAGTGCTGCTCAGCCAGAAGAATCGACAGGAGTTTGCGCAGGGACAGCCCCTCATCATAGTATTAAAACATTGTAGTTGGGGGATGAGTGACTTTACTGGGTTTGTACCTGCTCCTGGTCCTTCAGGCAGTCTGTGTGTTGTTTCCTCCTGCTTCGTCCTTCCTTTGCAACTTACTACTTGTGATGCATACCAAGCACTTTGGGTACCACAAGGCAGAAGCCTTGAAGCACGTTCTTCTGCTTACTTAGCACTGTTAACTAAAGAAAGTCTATTAAATGAGCATACCAGTGTCTGCACTGGGCTCCTTATCTCTGTGGGCTATGGATGATGTCTCTCTGTGAGCTGTGTTGCTTTGGCAGTGCACCATGGCAAGAGTTGGAAGTGCCTAGAACAATTATTATAATTGTGAACATTGCGACTTAGACTTAAAATCCAGGATTGTAAAAGAGGCATTGCTGGGGTGTGGTGGTCCCAATTGTTGGAATTTCCTTTTTCCATTGGTCTGAAAAAAGTACAAGCCCATGATATGAAACCTGTCTACTTCCTCCATTTCTGCCTTACAGAACAGTTATTGTGAGGAATGTAGAGAGTTTTCTTCAAAGGAAGTAGTCTAAAGAGGTTTATAATACTTGTAGATGTATATTTTTTTATATGTCCCCAGATATGCTGTAAAGAATACATTTCATAAATGCTAGAATAAATAATGGAATTGAGAACAAAAAAAAAGTCATGGCATGTCACAGCTGTGTGTTTTGCCAACTTTTGTCTTGAGTGACCCATTCAAGGAGAAATGAAAAAAAGACTCCTTTGCCTGGGCTTACTTCCAGCCATTTGGCATTTTAACTATATTGAGGCCAATGCTCATTCTGAAAGTTTTAATTCTTACAGAATTTATAGACAAAGAAACGGTAGTAAGAAACAGAATAATGCAGTAGCTATATCTGGCAATAGAGTGCTACCAAAATTCATGCCTATTTAACATCTTTCTTATTTATTTTTTTACTAAAGTCTTTCTTGGATGTCTGTCAACGTACAAAGAAAATACACATTTCTGTAGTTATTGAGAATCTTGCTGTAGTATAAGAAATACTTTATTTCCATTGTCTGCTCCTGACTGGTTATTAGTTGGCTGAGTAACAGTAGACTGACTCTGCCTCTTTCTGCTTCTTTATTACTCTTTTGCAGAGATGCACAAAAAATACTTGTTTCACTTACTTTGTGTGAGCTTAGTGTTTCACTTTCTACAATGAAAGTACTGGTATTGAAAATTAGATTGAAGATTCCCATGGGATAAAGGATGAGGTAGGCAGTTGGAGGTCGAGCCACATCATATGAAAAGACAAGAAAAAAAACAAGAAAGTTTCAAAACTGGAGTATTATAGACCATTATTGACCAGTGCAGGAAGTCAAATGTGACTGTGGGGAGGTCAGACTAGATGACCCTTGAGGTCCCTTCTGGCCTGGACCATTCTATGATTCTATGATTTAGCTCCAGCTGCTATATCAAATCACAAGACTTTTAACACAGCTCTGAAATTTCCTTCCCAGCTTGCCTCTTTCTTTCTTATATAGTCCCCCAAAGACTTTGCCTGCCTTTGAGGTGACATGCTGATTTCCCATTGGAGTTTTAATTCAAATGAAATCACATCACTGTGACACCAGCACAATTAAATCATAAATAAAGGCCATGGCATATATTTCTAAAAGCTATTATGAAATATAGAGAGAGACATATAACGTGCATTAGATTGTTGTCTAAAAGGTTTGTTTTGAAAAGCTCTATTTAAGTCAAAGTTGAGTGCCCGTATTTATTACCCTTCTTTTTCAATCTTGTGGTTTAACAAACATGAGCCTGTGTTACTCTCTCTAAAATAAAAATAGGAAGACTGAGATATTAAATGTGATTTTTTCCTGGTCAGAGAGCAGGGGGCATGGGAATGTTTCAGATCTCAAGTTCCTCCACTCCTCTATCCTCTCCGTTGAATTGACATGTCTCCATAATTCCTTATTTAGCTATAGGCTAGGAGTGATCAGGGCAATCCATTACTAAATCTAGAATCCTACAAATTCTATTCCCACTAGGGCTGTTCTTCAGCTCTTACAAGCATCCTTCCTGTCCATTACCTCCCCAAAAGTACCTGGGATAATTGGAGGTTTTATTGTACCTGAAGCAGATTCTATTAAAATTAGACATGAAATGGAGTCTGTAGGAACACAGTTACTGGCATTAATGGGAATTAATTCTGGGAGTCTAGAGGCAGCCAAACCATGCAACGTGCCCAGCTCAGTAAAGAGCTGCACATGACAGAAAAGGGAAGGAGAAAGCACTCTCACAGTCTTCCCCTGGGGAATTTGGAGTCTGCATGGGACATCAGCTGCCCCCGGATCCTCAGGAAACAGCTTGAGCTTGATTTATTGCCGTGTAAATAGTGTGTGTAGAATACTCCTGTGCCAGGTGCCATCTTTTTCTACCACATTTTGAATAGGAGCCAGGCTGCGTTACTGCTATTTGAGAATAGCTGCCTCTGAAGGAAACGTGAGCATTTGCACCGTAGCACAGGCTCAAGGCAGGCAGCAAGTGCTGTGGCTTGCCATGATGCATGTGACAATGACATCATGGGAGGGGAGAGTTAACTGGCATAGACATATCAAAGTCTGGGCTCTAGTCTTACTGGTTTGAAGCTTATCTTTGTTTCCTAATCCAGCTGAATATCTTTCCAAGAGTATTTCTTTTCCTAGGCAAACTTGAATTTATTACATTTTTTCTTTTTCTCTGGGTAGCGAATGGTAAGAAATCAACAGGATTAAAATTGTCACAAAAATAAGGAAAAAAGATTACCTGTCTGCTGATGACCTGAAGATACAATTCCTAACCAGCAAAGGCCGGGGGAACTGAGACTCTTGAGTCTGTGGAGTCTTAACAATGGGGCAAGTGGGGACATGAAGAACAGCAGCTGAGGCTCCATGAGCTCTCATTAGCCTGAAGCATGTTGTGTGTCAGCAACATCAACAGACGGCACAAGAATTCAGCGCCTTTTGGCTCCAATCCTGCAATGGCTTAGTCCTGTACTTATGATGCACAGAGGAAGGTTTATAACATGTGGAGTATGCAGAAGACTTTATGGAAGAGAGGCAGTTTTTTCACCCAGAAATAAGCTTCGCTGCACAAATTTATGTGCCTCAGAATATCAAGCAGCGGCAGAGTTAAATGGAGCCATATTAATCAGCATGGATAATCTCATCATCCAGGGCTGGGCTGATGGCAAAGTAGCTCCAAACACATGCACCAAGTGAAATTTTCCTTTAATTAGTTGGATTCGATTACATCTCTCATTTAGTGGCCGGAGCAAAAGAAACAGACCAAGGACAGCAAGTAACTTTCTTGCTAATCTGGATCTTAAGTAACAGCTGTGGATGTGGGAAACCAGGTTGCCCACCACATTAGGCGGGGGAAGCATTGCTCTCAACATAGGAGCACAAGCACAAGAACCCAGTTTCTCACGACCTTTCTCCTTGCCCTGACCTCCTCCTTTTCTGAAAGAGAAGACAAAAATTTTGCCCCTCAAATGGATGTTCTGCTGCTGCTATGTTTCCATTAAAAAGTTAAAACCTTTTTATTTTTGTTCCCAGGAAGGCTGAAAACCAATTTCAAGGCCTTGAAAACTAGTGAGAAATGGAGCTGTCAGTCTTTAGCCAGCTTTAGATTATGATCTGTGAGCTCAGATGGGGGGCACGTAGCCACCAATACTATCCTTGTCTTTCCTTACATGAGACTATGCTCTACCAAGAAACATCAACCCTTGATTAAAATCGCTTGTAGCCAGGTCCTGAAAAATCCCTCAATGGTGAAACAAGAGGTTGCTTTTATCATCTTGCTAAAATTGTGCATGACACAGGGAGGCTTACAGGGACACTAAATATGGCATAGATTTGCCATTTGATAAATCCTGAACCAGTTTTATACTAAGTCTCTTGTCTTAAATGCTACAAATTGGGCCTAGTTTCAGCTTCATTTCTCATCTGTGTCATCAAACTGTTACCTCTTGAAAGCTTGCTTTGTTTTATACTAGTGACTTCAGTCCTTTTTTAGTGCCACTTTGAATAAAAACCTAGAAAAGGCAAAGGAATTTTCCATAAAAACCCCATAACATTTTGCAAACATTCCAGCTGTAACATATAGACTGGCTTTTTCAAAACCCACTGAAAGTCTCAGTGAGCTGTGCCTTGCGTATTTTTCCATCATTGGTTACACCAGTGATGTGACAACAGTGAGAGCTAACGACAGCTGCGAGATCACCTGATTTTGGCCAGATTTGCACATCACAGTGTTTAATGTAAGCTTTTCATTACAGTGGTCCTGCTGTCTTTCCAACAAGCAGCAGTTTCCTTTACATGACAACAGGGACCCCAAGTCCCTTGCACGGCTCCTGGTGGCTGAGGTATCATGATGTCAGCATCAGTGCATTTACTTCCTGAAATCTTGGAAAATTTCAACACAGAAGCTCAGTTTATGTTGCACTGATTTACAGTACCTCAACAAATGAGAATTAAGAGAACCAGTATCACTACTTGGTCTCACATGCACATATAACCACATATCTGGAGTATTGTGTCCAGCTCTGGAGTCCTCAATGTAGAAAGGACATGGAACTGTTGGAACAGGTCCAGTGGAGGGCCATGAAGATCATCAGAGGGATGGGATGGAGCACCTCTCTTAGGAAGACAGGCTGAGAGAGCTGGGGTTGTTGAGCCTGGAGAAGTGAAGACTACAGGGAGACCTTAAAACAGCCTTCCAGTATCTGAATGGAGCCTACAGGAGAGCTGGAGAGGGACTCTTTGTCAGGAAGTGTAGTGACAGGACAAGGGGTAAAAGCTTTGAATTGTAAGAAGGGAGATTTCGATTGAATACCAGAAAGAAATTTTTTACTGTGAGGGCGGTGAGACACTGGAACAGATTGCCCAGAGACATTGTTGCTACCCTGGAAGTTTTCAAGGCCAGGCTGGATGGGGCTTTGAGCAGCCTGGTCTAGTGGGAGGTGTCCCTGCCTATAGTAGGGGGGTTGGAACTTGATGAACTTTAAGGTCCCTTCCAACTCTAACCATTCTATGATTCTATGATTCTGTGATAAAGTCAAATACTGGAAAGAGTGATACAGGCAAGGATGTGCCTTTTCCCCCTATAACACTGTGGGCAATACCAGCCCATACCGGCAATATAAGGTAAAAGCATAGTTTCCCATTTGTTTGTTTGTTTTCCTTAATTGCTGTATAGCAGTCCCCTGACCATTACAGAAGGTACCATTATCCTTTCTTCACAGCCACGGATTTACAATGCACAGATGTAAAGAATAATCCAGGCTACACTGAAATCCACAGATGAACTCCCAGGCCTGACCTTGGCAGGGCTGAGGTTTCACCTAACATGACTTGTGTGATGTATCACGCAGAAGGGCTGCGGTGCATCACAGGACTGGGTTTGGGGAAAGGCTACATTTAAAACATTTGTCTTTTTTGAAATAGTATTCGATTTACAGGAGAAAAAGGCTTAATCTTAATTTTGGTTGTAATTTGTCAAAATACAACACGAACAACGAAGAATAAATTGGATATTTTGTTACATTTTACTATGAGATTTTTTGTTTGGATCTGTTTCTATAAAATCTATGCCGCATTGTTATTGTGAGAAACGCCTGAACTTCCTCTTGCTTTCCTGAGTGAACATGAGGAAAATTGGGCTGGAAAGGTCAGAACAAAATAATGTTACCTCAGCTTTTCAACATGAAGTACTCAACTTCACTACATCCAAAATGAAATTGTTCACACTTCCCGCACCACAAAAAATTCTGTCTGCTTCTAATTTGTAGGTGACAAAATTCCTCGTTATACTTTTTTCACCTTTTTCCCCACAAAAACAGAATTTCTGCTTCTCTGCCACCTCTGGCATTATGCCCCTGCCCTGAGTCCACAAAGCATTGTCCCAGCATTGCCATCCCGTGCTCAGAGGCCAATGGAAGGTCTCCTCTCTGTTCCACCTGGATACTGGCTGGCTCTGTACTCACCTCTCATAAACTACCTGGCTGTTGCTCACTGTTTGGGGTGATACACCCATCAAACACAGTGATGGGGACTTGGGTTGGACTGGTTTGGGTAGCTGTCATGGCCAGGCTCATCTCGCCCCTGGAAAGTAAGGAAGGAAGCACAGGAGGCTGTGTTTCTGGATGAAGAGCTATGGCCATAATTCCGTTGGGGATAAACCCTGGTTAACAACTTATTCCATATCAGTTAGTGCCAATCATTCGTGGCATCTGAGGGGCTGTGAGAGCTCTGCTGCTGTGAGCCTGCGTAGGATTCAGGCGGCTGACCTTGAGGTGGAAATCTCCCTATCCCATTATACACCCCTTGAGACACCCAGGCCCCCTCTACTTTGTTTTCTCTGCTCCCTGCCTTTTATTTTCATCTCTTGTTTTAGTCGTCTTAGCATGTCATCTGTGTCCATCAAAGAGATGCTTTCTGCGCAATCTAGCAAGTATGTTAATATGGTTTGTTTGTCTCCATATTTGGGTATCAGTGGTGGGGTTTGGGTTTTTGTCAAGCATTTCTGATTCAGTAAAGTTTATCTTTCAGGGTTTCATATAATCACATTAGCAGGGCAAACATTAAATACCAGTGGGGAAAGGGTGAGGAGAGGAGCTGAGGGGAGAGGGAGCAGCTCTATATATATGGCTTTTTTTTTTGCAAGGAAAATGTGGCTGAAGGCAGAAGATTCATTCAAACTCTCCAAAATTGTTTCCACACCAAGGCTGAGCAATAAATAAACTAAGCTAAGGATGAGTGAGTTCAGCCCTACAAAAGTTTGGATGCAAACATTCTGCAGAAACGGCCCAGAAATTGTATTTTGCAGGTAGATGGGGGTGGGGAGGGGGAACCCAGAGGGCTCCATTGCAAGAATGCAGAGCAGCTGGAAAGAATAAACCTTGTCAATATAAAAGGCCACACTCATTAGGAAAGAATGGCTTTTTGTAGGGGAGATGTGTGTTAGGGATTTCTGGGCTACTCATGTCTCTAAGTAAGGCTTTGCACTACAGCTCTCCAGAAAGCAAGGTGCTCCTGAGGCTGTTGGTGGCAGAAATCCTAGTTGCAGTGAGGCTGAGGCAGCTCTGCCATGCTGTAGGTTCAATTGAAAGACCTTTTGTTTGGGTTTTTGCCTGAAGGGATCAGCTTTGTTCAAGGTGAGGAATGTCAGCTCTTGTTTCCCCTTGTATCAATTTGTCCACATCTCATTAAGTTTATATGTAAACTTTGGGTTTTAAAATAAACAGCAGTAGACCCCTATTTCATATCAAATCATGTGTCTGAAAATGTACTATTTTTTTTTTTAAATTGGAATGCTTTTTTACACTTAGAAATGCCTGCTCTTTGGTAAGGCTCCTGATGTTTTCTTCTCAAGCAGTAAAACTTGCAGCTGGAACCACTACCTCTCCAGTTACCTACCTACTTCTATTCCTACCAAGTAGCTTTGTAGGATCTTGCTATTGCCTCTTGATGCTTTAAGAGGCAATTCTATGCTTTGGTGCTTCACTCCAAATAGTTTGTCAAAGTAGGTGATACCAGTGGATAATTTACTGCTGGTTTACTTGCTCAGCTAAGGAGAGGTGAAAAAAAGACAACCTGAGAAATAAGTGGATGATTTCATATGGCTTTCTGCTTATGCTGTGTAATTGCTGTTGCTGGAGGTGGCTGATGGTGGAGAAAAAAAAATTGTGAATTCCTGGTGAAAAATTAATATGTGGGAGTCTATAATTTCTGGGCAACATGATACAATTCCTAACTATTATCTGAGGTCTTTGTGGCAACTTTTCTGCTGCACCAGATCTTGCATAAATAGCTATCTGGAGAATTTTACTTGTAGCATGTTTTGTCCAGGTGTCTTCAGTGGTATGGAAATTAAGCCAGCTCTTGTACTCTGCCGATTCTTTATAACTGGCAGTGCAAAGTATCTTCTGGCCTGACCCAGCCCTTCCGTGACTCTGAATGCCAGCCACCCCTTTGCCACTCCTGCTATGGGAGGTTCTTGGGGTTCAAGGCAGTGCATAGTACAGAAAAACTCTGACATCCTGAACCCTGGTTACTCTTTCTGCATCATTTCCAAGTGAGAGGGGCAGATTTTCCCCTGGCTTCAGTCTAGGCAGTTGAGATTAAAAAAATCTTATTATATGAATCAGAAAAATCTTTTCCAGAGTTTCTTACTAATGTGGTAAGTTTGTGTTTGCTTGTTTGTTTGTTGGGGTTTTTTTAAATGTGGCCAGCTTTGGAAATGGTATATCCCTGAGTACAAAATCACACAAGTCAAAGGCAGGATAATGAAAGCCACACTTTCACCAAGCTGATGACATAAAAAGTAAGGAGGAGTATGCTAATACAGTCACAGGAGTTCTGACTTGGATATCTCCTCAATCATCTGCATCTAGAAAGTCCAGGTTTCATCTCTCTGGGTGTTAGGGATAAACATCAAATGTTGCAGACAACCACAAAAGCTTTTTAACATAGATTTAACTACTAAGTCCAGAAAGATGTTTTGGCTCTAAAAAGAAGGTAATCAGCAGCACTTCAGTTGAAACGGGCTGCTCTGTAGCTCAGAAGGATGCACAAAACCTTTTTTTTTTTTTTTAATTAAGAACATTAGCATAATGTATGTTGTTACTTTTATACCATGCATTTAGATTGGTACTGAAGAAAGTACTTGAATAACTTTAGGTCATTTGCAATGAGGAAAACACTTATGCACATTATATAACTTTATGTAGGTACTAAAACCATATCAGGTCTCTAGAGCATTTACTGAATCAAATTCAGTATTTATTAGTAAATTGTATGAAAAAGTATTTTTATATACACACAGCTTGAGTTCTCTAAAACCAAATGTGAACTAGAAATATTTCCATGACTCTTCCATGTAATTGAGAATAGAGAAAGAATGAATGGTTGGAAAGAGAATAAAACTAGTCCCCTGTAGCATATTATTAGCTTTTGGGTCCAGAAAAGGAAAATATGGGCAATAAATAGGACAGTCTGATGTACTTGTTACACCAAGAAATGGAAAACCAATATGAAAGAGAAAAATGCAGGTGTCTTAAAACTTTGTCTTGAAAAGTGTCAGCTGGTTATCCAGCTAGCTATCTGAAAAATGTCTTAAGTCAGGCTTCTGTCTGATCTTTGCACCTTTGCACAGCTTAAAGGAACACTTGGAGTATGTCAGTATCCTTTACAAAAATAAAGGACCACTAAGCCTGACACTTCAGAAACTCAGATTCCCTCTCTTGAGCAGTTCTCCATCTTGAGCAACAACCTATTAAGTGTTATTTGTAATGTGAGTCAAGGCATTTCTGCATACTGCTAGATTTTTATCTTTGCAGCTTCCACTTCAGCTTTGGAGGGAAAATATTCGTGTAAAATATTGCTCTTTGACAGATGCAGGGTATGATTCTCCTACATGCCTTGAATCAGGCATAAGTAATACCCATTACAGTGTTGTTCTAAGGAATTTGAACTTCAGTATCAGCATCTATCAGCCTAGAGGAAAGCTTAGACATGAGAGTATAAGGAGTTGTCTAAGCACTGGCAAGTTTCTGAATTTGTTCTTATATACAATGTAGAGAGCTCAGACCACCCTTACTTTAAAGCCATCAGTTGGAGGAGTTGACCCAAGCTTTCTTGCTTGCCCCAAAACTAGTTTTCAATCTTGGAAATGTACCTGCACATGTGCACACACCAGCCTTCTAAGTCTCCTTGGAAAGAGAAAATTTTGGGTACACTGCAGAGTCACTCTGTGCCCTTTTGGTTAAAAGAAAAACCACAAAACCTTTAAGGTAAATGAAGCAGCAGGTCATCCTGTGTGTTTTGGTGGCACTGAGCACTGCAGGGTCGCAATTCAGAATGAGGTCAGAACAACACACACTACAGGCAGAAGAGAGCTGGTCAGCAAAGTTGCTTCTGCTTTGCTGCAAAATATGTGGCTCACTTCTCTCGTGCCTATGTAAGTATGGGAAGTAAATAGAACAATTCCAGAGGAAGCGAGGAAACAAACTGGCCTATTTATGATTTCTGTTACCAATATACTCCTCCAACAGCTTGGCTAGATTAGACGTAATTGTGTATACTCTCTGGGAGAGTGGTTCTGAATCCTGTATTTATAACTGGTTCCTACACATGATGGCATACTTTAATATTAATTACTTTGACCTCTGGTTGGCTACTGGGTAAAGGGACGGGGCTTTTCCAGGAACATAATCCTCCTTGTTTTTCCAGATAAATGGCTTTTGTTTTAATTTTGTTTCTCTCCACTCTAGCACTTGCCTTGTTCCCAGAGTCCTTTTATAAGAGGAAATATTCTTTCTCTGCATTATTTTTTTTTCCCCTGAAAATCTCCCCTCAGACTTCCTCTTAATCAACAGAGAAAAGAAACTCTGACGTGCTGAAAACCAGCAAAAACCCAGGTTTCTGCAAGTACGCTACCAAGCTATGTTCAGCCACTGAAAAGCCCAACTGCCTGGCTTTAACGTGGCGCAGGCAGGGGAGGGAGGTTGCATGGTTCCTCTTTCCACAGAGGATTTAACCACTATTGGCGTGCAAAGTGTGTCGTGTCAATGTTTTAGCATGGAACTGAGGGTGAGGCAGAGGAGGCCACTTCACATTGTGCCAGGAGACTCGTTCCCCATTGCCTGTGCAGCAGGTCAGAGGCAGCTGCCTCGATGAAACCCTGGGCCTTCCCTGCCTTGCTGTTCCCCTTCCCACCTTCACTCTGCCTTGACTAATTACTGCATGAGCTCTTCAGGGCAGTCTCTGCTGCCATGTGCCTGGCACAGTGTGGCTCTGATGTGGGTTAGGGCCCTGGGGCACTAAATACAGTGGAAGTCATTAATAGGTCAAGAAAAAAAATTGAGGCATGCAATAAGGATGGAGAATGAGCAAACCCCTGAAAATTCCCAAATGTCTACTGGCCTAGCTCACAGCAAACCATTCTTTGAAATATAAGATCTTGGCTTAACTCTTTGATATTGCTGCTTTTTCCTGACCGAGGATCAGTGGTTCTGGACAGCCCCTCCACTTCTCTCTTCTATCCCCTTCTCCTTATCCTCTGATAAATCCTCTGGATGGGCCAGGGGTTTGGCTTGCAGGGCAGAGTCTCGTCTCCAGGAAGGGAACTGAGCTATCCACTTTTTCACTGTAATCCTCTGATCCACCAGCCCAGAGGATTTCAGTGGAGTAAATCCTTTATTTTGTCCAAAGGAAAAATATGTTTGATTTACTGTAATATCTGTGATTCCCATATTGGATGCAACCATTTAAAAAAAAAAACAACCAGGAAGCAAACAAAAAAATCCCTGTAGCAAAAACATTTACAATGACATTATCAAGGCAGAGGCTTCTCTAACTGAACTGGAAGTGGGGACAGGAAAGGTGCTGCATTGCAATGACTGTGTTACGTGCTGCATGAGCAGACGCTCATCTGCTGGTACCCATGAGGGAACTAATGTTCCCTTATTCCCCCATCCCTCCACCACCAGCTAATCTGTGCCTGCCCTTCTAATTTCCTGGCAACTGTTCTAATGTACAGGCTAATAATGTTTGCAGCAGTCCTGGGAGACGTCAGTGTGCAGGCTAGGTATGGGGTTACAGAGTCCAAAGGAGGATTAATTAGGGGAATTGTGTCATCTGGAAGAGCGGACCTGTTGAGAAGGCCTTCATCCAGGTGGTGTGGGCAGAAGTTCAGATAAGCACCCAAATATTTCTGTGAGGAACTGGAATGCTATTCCTAATTGAAGTTCAACTGCTACTAAGTCCCCTTGGTAATTTCTCCTCCTTTCTTCCTCAGACTCTTTTGTTGTTATTTCCGCCTACAACTTAATGAAAACACATTTGAAAGTAAAATGATGGATTTCTCAGGGACTCTGACCCTTAGGGGCAGCTATGGAGATAGTGCAGACGGAGCTGAGTACACAAGCTCCTGTTAATTAGAGCAGAGTGACTGATTCATAGGAAATAATTTATTCAATTAATTTAGCCTCTCTTTCTTTTGCAAATTATCTATGAAAAGTTTACAATTTTATTGCATTCAGCTTCTAGACAGAGACTGATTTCTCTGCATGTAGTTGACCTCCACATGGTTTGAAATGTAAGCTCTGGCTTCTAGTTTTTCAGCGGACAGAGGTACTGGAGTTAATGTTCTTTGTTGATTAAATAACTGCCTTTTAATATGTGCCTCAAAAACCTGATGTTCATTGTTGCAAATGTAGAGGTGACCTTCCATGAATATTATTAACCATGGCATAGAAATAGCTCTGCTGGTAAACCCATTTGCTAGAACAATGATCTGGAAAGTCTATCCAGCACTTCCCCTCCTTGTGTCTGACATGGTGTGTCTTTGTGAGCCTTCCCCTCTGACATGCTTGGGGAATTTCCACTCTTTCTCCTTCACCAGACCAGACCTGTGCAGAGTCCTTTGCTTAAGCTATCTCCACATTGAGGGAACATCTCCAGCATATCAATTGTCTGATCAAAGCAGCCACGAAGCACAGATGTTAAAGTCAAAGTTATAAAATTCATTGCCAATAATCTGATGCCTACTCACTGAAATCCTTGTCAGCAAGGTGGATATTTATTCACCAAGAAGTATTTATGATGCTTACTGTTTTTCACAGTACAGGTTACAGAATGCTTCACAAGCAGCAGAAAATCCTAAATCATGCCTCTAATGACCCTCCACCACCAAGCAGCAAATAGCCCTGCTCCATAGCCTTGCAGCATGCCTGTTTGTCTGACTTCCATACCTAGGGTAAATAAAATTCACACAGACGACAGGTAAGGGCAACTGAATTCACATATCTGCCCACCTGGGGTTTGGGCAGGGTCACTGCCTCCAGTGGACTTCTGCTACCCAGAGAAGAGGGATATGTGGTTAGCCACTGTCAGGCTTTTCTTCAGAGGCATCCAAGCATGTGGGTTGTAAACTCTGCCCTCAAAGTAACGTTAGTTTCAGTAACAGCTTTTTGCACTCCAACATCAAAAAAACCCCAAACTTTAAAAGAGCAACAGTACTGCATGAAAATGAATGCACGGCAGCATTCTTGTAACAGGTGCATAATATTTTCAGTAATAGGCTTGTGGGATGTTTATTCACTTGCCATATTCATTTTTCAGGTATTGGATTCAAAGGATTTCCCAACAGGATATCTGCAGAGATTAGTGAGCTAGGCAAATGTGCTTTGAACAAATGCATCCTTTCATCAGGCAGTCGTTTGGATAATTTCAGCATCAACATGCTCGCTTCTGGAATGGGTCAGCTGGTAATTGCATTAACTGTTTTTTCCGGCAGTCGTGTATCCATCACTTTATATCCTACAAGGGCAAAGTTTAGCCTGTGACCTCTTAGTCAAGAGGCACCTGCCCATCCTTGCCCATACATGTGCAGTTTCCACTAGTCTAGTGTTGCCCAAGGTAATCTTTCTTGCCTGGAGAGAGCTGGCTATATCAAAAAACCAAAAATGTGCTGCAAGACTTTGTCTGCACAGGTTGACAATGCGTTGTTTTGAAAAAATATTTAAGATAAATTGTCTTGAAAATACAAGAACACTTTATTCCAAAGTATTTTAGAATAAAGTACTGCTTGTTTTCATTTTCTTCTTCTTTAGAAGGTGCTTTTATTTTGTTTTTAAAGTTGAAAGTAAAATGAAACCTACTTTTAGCAGAATAAATTTATCATTTGAACATTTTTCTCCTGGAAATTTTTCTTGGGAGAAATTTTGAATGGATTGTCATTTTGATAGAGAACAGAAATTAATACTGAAATAAAAGGAATTTACGAAGTTTGAAAAGTTAAGAAGCGTAACTTTAAGATAATAAGTAGTGCAACAGACATATTGGAACCCATGTTTTATTAGCAGATCAACGAAGAAATAGGAAGGTTTGTTATTTTTGTTGAACAACTAGATGGCTCATTCCTTTTCTTGTCTACTGAATCCTATAAAACTTCTTGTCTTAAACACTGCAGACTAATAATGGAGAAACTAATCACCTTGGCTTATTAAATGGCCAGTTATCTATTAAAAATTGATTTTTTTAATTTAGGAAGATCAGCTACATGGTCTGTGAAAATGAGGCTTGACTTGGGATACTTGAAGTGGAGAACCATTAATCCATCCATTGATTTTTGAAAATGTGGGTCATCATATGTGAGGTACCAAGCTTAAATTTTGTAATGGCTTAAACATGTTTTTTCTGTGTCTTGAGCTGTAGAAGTACAAACAAAACTGAGGATTTAATAGTTAGCACATGATCTCTCAACCTGTTGTTTGCTTTTTTATCATCTTTTTGAGCCTTTTAAGTTGTGCAGAACTGAAAGACCATTTAATAAAAGAATTCTGGAGTACACCAGGGCTTTCCTGCTTTATGAAACTAAATCTTACCTAGTCTTCAGTGTGAAGGGAACCAGGGCCATGGAGACAGCACAGAAATAAGAAGGGCTTTGTGAGAAATAGAAAAGGAGTGTGGGTGAAAGCATGTGTAGAACTGGGAAGATGGCCTAAAGTGCTTGTGTTTTATTTTCTTTTTTGTGGGATCTATTTTGTTGTTATTTGTGAAGCATAATATTTTGTCAAAGCAATTGTACCCTCCCAGCGATCCCCTTCCCTTGTTCGCATCCTTGGGAGGTCAGTAGCTTCTCATGCAGACTATTGAGTGGAGGGCTAATGTTTGCTTCCAAGCACAAAAGATAAGCTAAATCTCTTTCTTGTGCTCATTATAACAACTCAAGAGCAGATGTCCTAGACTGTAAAGCTTGAGTTGAGTTCTGCAGGCCTTGGGAACAGTGAGGTATGATACAGATCTGTGGTTTGGGCTTGGCCTGTTCTAAGGACATGTGCCAGCTGCATGTGCCACATCTGGATTCAAGTCTGCATTCCCAAAAAAGCCCCACTTGGAATTCAGGGATGTTCCCAACTTCAGGGTTGACTTGTGCCTATCTCAATGATGTGGGAGAGGAGTGACAGCTTTCCATGTGTGGTTTTACCATGATGATAGTTTAAACAGGTAGGACGTCACCACCTCATCTTTCCTGGCCAGATGGCCTGTATAGGGCTATAATGTGTTGGTGCATCTTACCACAATTTGCCCTGGTGTCCCCAGGCTGGATTCTGCTGGGGCACCAGGGTCTCACACCCCACATGCCTAGCTGTGGGCAACCACCAGGAGGGAAGGCTGCTGGTGGGCATCCTGCTCACCATCAGGAACAGTCTCCTCTGAATGCCTCTGGTGTGGAAAAGTCTGTGTGCAGGAGGATTTTAGCAATGAGGAAAGGAAAGCCAGAGAGCACTGCTGCTTTCTATCAGGGTGAGTTTAAAGGCAACTTCTTGCCGGCTGACAGAAGCAGCAGCTGCAAGGAAATTTCCCTCCCCTGCTTTTTTTTTTTTTTTCTTTTTTTTTTTTAATGACGGCAACATTTTAATCAACTTGGGCTGAGCATGAAAGTTTGAGTGGGAGGAATAGCTGGGGAGGAGTGGAGGAATGGCTGGCTGCTGGCATATGTCTGAGCTGAGGGACGCTCTCTGCCTAGGAGGACAGTTAACCTACACAAAATGTTCTGGCTTCTTGCCCGTATCAGCTGCATCATGCTGCTCCAGTCTTTTGTGCCAGATCCCTGAGATGGTGACTGTCACTCTGACAGAGGGAGAGGAAAGATGGAAAGACAGAAAAGATTGGGTGCGGGGGGGAAGGAGGGGAGTGGGTGAAGAAAACCAACCAACTACCAGACCCAGCACCTCAACCTAGTAATAAGCTTGCTGCCAAGCCCTGGTCGAGCAGCAGTATTTTTTGGGAATGAGCGCCGGTGGAAAGGTAGTGAGCCAGCTGCATGCTTCTGCAGAATAAATCAAGGCTGAGCTGAAGGCCTCAGACAATAAAGTCAGCAGAGCTCCACAGTAATGGCTCCAAATGCATGGCATTTAATAGGGAACCTGAACTCGTACAGTCTAGCCATGAGTGAACTGAGACTAGGGCTAGAATTTTTTTTTCCTTTTAAACCCAGGTGGAAGAAATGTACTGATTTCTTGAAAAGAAAAATTTGTAGTCAGAAATGCTTTAATAACACTTTTGTTTATACCCAAAGTCTTTCTTATACAAGGCATATTATGATATCCCGTTTACCAAACCTGTCCCTGGTCTTGGTTCAAATATTCCAGTCTCCTTAGGCTAGGACTTTAGCCATCTCCTCCCTCACAAGCTTCACCTTTTGGAGAAGGCTGTTAGCTCCCACAGATTAGAAGTTCCCTTTCCAAATTAGACTGGAAAGCCAAGTGGTTGCTCTCCACCCTTACACTTCTTGTGTGGGAGTTGACAGATCCATGTCATTACCCAGTCCACAAAAAATCCTTTATTATGAGCAACACAACTGCCGTTCCCAGGTTACGCTGCACAGCTCTCACGGACCTCTCCAGCACCAGCAAATTAGCTGGATGTCATCAGCAGAAAGCAAAAATGTCTTCCTTTAGCCACAAGTGTCTTCTCAGCCCCTGTGGCTTGAGTTTGGAGCTGGCAGCAGCTTCTTTCTCCTCTGGGAAGCACAGAGGAGGGGCTGCCTGTGCCCCGTGAACACTGGGGTGGGAGCAGGGGGGGCACGGCAGCTTCTCCAAGCATGGGGGGAGCTGCAGCTGATCCAACAGCAACTGTTCAGAAGTGAAGAGGCTGCTGCAAAGCACATCTTAGTAGCTAAAAGCTGTGTGAGACTCCACTTTAAGACCCGGCTGCTGATCTCATAGCTCGCACTTGAATTGTGCTTTCAAGCTGTTCTCTGAAACCACTTATCTACTTCAAAAATATTTTTAATGGAACCTGAGATTCTTCAGTAGCCTGAGTTCTAAGGGAAAACACGAAATATAACAAGATTCAGGTCAGAATAACACATTGTTCCAGGATATTTGAAGATGAGGGAAGATATCTGAGGCCGTTTGAATGAAAGGACTTGAGGCAGAGAGACCCAAGGATCATTTCATTTATTTTATTTAGACTTAACACAGAAAAAGAAAAGTGGCTAGGGGACCATGAATGAGATTTTTAATTCTGCAAAAGCCCCAAATCAAGAAATTCATTGGAAGTGAATAGATAAACAGTTGGCCTAAGTATACATTAGGGAAGTACAGAACCACAGCTGCTCTGATTGCAACCACCACCTAATGTAGGGGTCTTTCCTTGAACCAGCCTGTCACACAAGTACTACACCAGATGTCTTGCAAGGCCCTCTCCGTGCTAGCAGGCACTGTTCCCGCAGTCTGCTTTGGCGTCTGAAGGATAGAGTGAGAGAGAGGATGGACAGGGAGCTACAGCAAACGCCTTCCAGCTGGTAGGAAGCTTTCATCTGCTCTAAATGGGTGGTAGGGCTGCTTAGACGAGCTGTGTATTTATCTAGCGTAGCCTCAGGGAGCTATAAGTGACAGTGCTGTACCTCAGTGGAAAGGCAGCTGAAGTTGAAAAAGTAAACAGAAAAGCCTGGTAGATGGTTTTATGAAAGCTTCATCCCTTTCTGCTTTCTTACTGTAGATCCACTGATATCTCACTGGAGGTGAAATACACATGGCAATCATTTGGTATGCAGGTATATCTGCTTTGTTCAGGTGCCAGGTTTACACCTAGTATTATACAGGACACAAAATAAAAGGGGGGGAGGGGGAGTGGTTTCTGTGTTTTATGCTACTTGTTCGGGGGTTAGGTATGAAAAATCATGAAAGGTTTTGTTTTCAGGGCTCTATTTTCTTCCCACCTCTCTACCACTAGCAATATTATCTGTGTCAATTTTGTTGTTCACCTGTCTCTGGTGGAAAACTTCTTGCAGGCGTCAACAAAAAAGGCCCTCCAGGTTTTACCTGGGTGTTTTAGCTCTTGAACAAAGGCTCCTTTCTCTCATATCTGTTAATAAAAAATACTTCACAAAACCCTGGAGCTTTTAATAACTGTATAGATATTAGAATAGTTGGAAGATTTTAACAGGATAAGGGGGATGCTCCTCAATACATATTTTTCTGGGAGACTACTGTAAACAGCACACGCAGCAGTCCTCTGTCCACCTATACCAAAAAAGTCTTTGGGAACAGAGTGGGATGGGGTTCCTCAGGCTGTAGTGTCGGATCTGCTTGTCCAGTGAACCTATAGAGGTCCAGTGACCCCTAAAACCAAAGGCAGAAGCAGAGAGGTCTGTAGAAAAGCGGTAGCAGTTTGGAATAGCATTCGTTGCAACCAGTTTGGTCCATCAAAATCAGTCCATGAGTTAGGCAACAAGAGTAAACAAGTGAACTGGCTCCAGCTGGACAGCGGAGAGGAGATGCTCATGCTGACATGAACACATGTCCTTCTTATGTTAAATACCCACCTTGGGGCAGCATGTCTCACTCCCCACAGGTTGCCCTCACCCTGGGCATTGTGCCAGCCTAGTCAGCTGGTGCTGACTAGTTACTTAATTTTAAGGTGGATGAAGTTTTAGGCAATAGGATAAATCCCATCTCTGGTTTCTGAACAGCAACAGTCAGTTGTTAAACAATGCTGTTGCTATCACACTGGCTTTCTAGCATGTCCTGTGGTCAAAACAGACTCCAGGAATTAGTTTCCTTTAGTCTCCCTGGCGAAAAGTGTAGGGAGCATACCGTTTAACAGTTAACACAGGACATCCAGAAAGAGGAACCAATGCAAAATAAACTTATGTTAAATATTGATAATTGGGTACAGCATTTACTAAGTTAAACTTAGACATTGTAACAATCTGCATTTAAAATGGAATGTGTTAGGTGTGGTGTAAATGTGAATAACAAGGTGTTATGCCTCGTTCAGCTGATGAGCGATGTAAGATCAGATGCGTATATAACTGTTCACAGAACAGTTTTTAGACAGGCATCACTTGTGGACATGTCTTACTGAGACACTGGATGTGTCTGAAGGAGGATACAGGGCCCTTGTAAAGCAATGCCTTCTGTGAGATGACCTCTCTTGTGTGCTCACCTGGCATCCTCAGCATAATTCCTGGGAAATGCTGCAGTTACACAGCTAGTAACATCATTGTTGTACAGAGATCTTTTCCGGAATGGGGAGGAGGGAATATCATATGTAATTCTGAGCCTAAAAAGAGCTCTGTTTTAGCTGCATACATTATTTGAGGACCAGGTTACACAGATAGCCTCATGGATATCAGGAGAGCAAGACCCTTATAAAGTACCCTTGTTCAAAAAGGACCCCCAGAGCATGAATGTGTGTCTGCTGGTCATGTGTGCTGGGGCTCAGGTTCACATCAAGTGGGGATCTCTGCCTGAGGGTGGCTTTGGACCACATTTAGAGGCTCTACTACGGAGAAATTATTACTCTGGAGCTATTATTATGACCTGAGGGATTAATTCTGCTTGTTAAAG
This sequence comes from Nycticryphes semicollaris, assembly GCA_013400055.1. Classification (NCBI taxonomy): domain Eukaryota; kingdom Metazoa; phylum Chordata; class Aves; order Charadriiformes; family Rostratulidae; genus Nycticryphes; species Nycticryphes semicollaris. The sequence continues at coordinate 633,692 of VXBJ01005108.1, forward strand.
TGTCATCTATGACGTTTCTTGTGTGATTTCATGGTCATTTGAAAGGCCCTTTTCTTGGCAGTCACTACAAAATAAGCTAGAATCCAAGTCTGCTTCTGAGCTTTAAAACCCAGCAGTGACCAGATCAGTGATCTCCTCTCAGGTCTCACTGTCCGTTTCTCACAACAGAGAGGAGGGATGTTTTCAGCATCTGTGATTCGGTCTTCAGCAAGAACAACTAAAATAAACATCAACAAGCTCATCCCTTCCAGGTCCACACTGTGGATGCACCAGTAATGTTCTTGGGCAAGTCCCTTATTTCCTTTGGACTCCTGTTACGCAGCAGGAGGCAGGGAAAATGCTTGCAAAGCAAATGCTTTCTGGTGGGGCTGCCCCAAACTTACCGGTTATAAGCCATTTGTATGGAAATGATGCTACAACTACTATCCTAGAGCTGCATCCAGCCTTGGCTTCTGCCAGCAGAAGATACAGGCTACCAGATGGCAGAAATCCTACCCAAGCACCAAGTGGTTTAAACTGTTCTTTTTGCTAGGAATTTAAATGGTCCATATGCTGAAAGTATAACGCTCGGCTGCATCCTGGCTGCCTAGCGGAGATCTCTGCTGTCTGGGCTAAAGGGGGAGAGCAATTAGCTTGTAGCAGTGAGGAGCTTGTATTCTCCCTTATGTCCCAATGTCAGACTGTACTACAGTCATATGTGTTAAAATGTCTGATCGTGCATCCGGAGGGGGATGCTGGTGCCTGCATTTACAGTGTCACTGTCAAATTAGGGGTCTTGTGACAGAGGCTTGAGAGAAAAGCAAAGACTGAAAGTGGTCTGGGTGTTCAGTCTCCCTTTCCTTCTCAGCTATCTGCTCTGGGATCTGGTGAAACCCCAAGCTAAGGGACTCAAAAGGCGTAGTTTGTCATGGATTTCAGAGGAGTGCAAACACTGCTCTCTGGGAGATTTGCAGCCTCTGATTTCCAGAACGTGGTGTCTCAATGAGAGGCTGTAAATCCCCTGGAGAGCTGCTTTGCAGCAAGTGGCACCATGCGCTGTGCCCAGAGCAGACAGCCCTCAGCCCTAGTTACAGGTTGCTCACCACAGGGCAGCTAGGATGACCCTACTCTTTCATCATCTATGTGATTTCATTTGCCTTGCTGGAAATGGCTTGCTTCTCCCCTGAACAGATCCCCTGCTCCAGGCACCCCTCATAAGTCATCTTCCAAAATCTGCCGTCAGCCTGGATGGCTGAGGGTGTACCTGCTCCAGGGAAGTAATGGCCTGTTTTGTGTGAAAAGGTGGCCGAGCACAGTGCTTCAAATGAAACAGTGCCCTGTCGCATGCAGAAATGTTATCCCTTCTGATTTATAGCCTCTTCTCTGATTCATCCAGTCTCCCCTTGCCTTTTGTGCTGAACTCCAGCCGGATGGCTTGGAGGCCTTCGCTAAAGTAACCCCTGGAGAAAATTCCTTTCCTGGTCGGCTCACTCTGAATTACTCTTCTGCTTAAAATGTACTCTCGCTGTCCTGGCTCACTGCCTCTAGATTTATTATGTAACATTTGCCTAATTTAAATTGCGTTTTCTATTTACTAGCCCAGTTGCCCAAAATATCTGCTTCCCCCTGAATCTGGTTATGTTGTTGTTCATTATTCAGTTTTTCTCTCTCCATTTCTGGCTCTATCAACTAAAGTTGGTATCTCACATCTGACATCCTTATCTAAATCATTTACATACATTCAATGCATTTAAAAGATAGGGAGGTCAGATTTTTTGAAATCTTGCAAGGTCACTGCAAATAAGGCTGATGTCGTTTGTTTTTTTGCTTGTTCTTTTCATATGGAAAATTGTATTTTGATATTCATAAGGAGACTTTTATTAGCAAATGTAAGAGTGCCTTGAAACAGATATTTTAATCATACATGTAATTTTTTATGATTGTGACTATTAGTATTTAGCATGCTTGTTATTCGTGATGGTATTTTGTCCAGAGGGTCTTCAGATGACCAAAGCAGCACATACTTTAGTAAATTACTCTATCTGTGAGTTATTGACACTTTTTGCTTACATATATATATATATATAGTAACATAGTGTTGTTTCTAATGGGAATAGACAACAAGTATTTCCCAGTGTAAATGATTCTTTCTAGCTGCTCCTCTCAGGCCTGTGTCAGACCTAGAAAACTTCTAGGGGCCTCTAAGCCTGTAATAGGACCCCAGAGCACCTTGGAGGCTGGGCTTTAGGCGCTTTAAGTACCACTGTTACAGTGAGCATTAAATCAAATTTCTAAAAGGCTTCAGGCTTGTGAAGCCAGATGCTCCATAACAAGCGTTTTGGGCTAGATCCTCCCAAGTGTCTGAATCCCAGACACTGCCTGGGGCACTAGGGTGACATCTCCTCATACTCTGGGGCAGACAAAGGCAGTTTGAGTGAGCCCAAGTGGAGATCTTGGCAGCCTCATGCTGAGTAGACATTGCCCCGTGAAACCCTTTGCCACCAGCCCAGTGCAGGAGCACACCAGGCTGTATGGTGCCCCAGCATGGACACATTGCCAGAGGAGAAAGCCTTTGTACCCAGAGCAGGAGGAACCAACGGTCGTTTGGTGCCAGAAATCCCCTTAGATACTAGCAGATGCCCATAAATTGAAGTTGCCTATAGGCTGCTTTCAAGCTCAGCCCAGGCACCTGCCCCGTGTGCAGCTAGCTCATGTGGAACCGGCTGGGTGCTCCCTAGCCATGTCCGCCCTTTCTTTCCAAGGTGGGAAGAGGTGGTTCATGGGTTCAGTCCAGGCTTACAAACTCTCCAATTCCCCTCAAGGCAGTTCATAGGAATCATAAAACCTTGAACTGCAGGAGGGTCCTCTTATGTTTGAACTTGTTTCCAGTGTTTTGCTGGGCTCCAGGGCAAGTTTGTTCATTTCAACAAAAATTATTTCTCTTCCTAAATACCACAAATTGTAGGCAATTCTTAACTGTAGAAATGAACCCATTTTCACAGGTATCAGGTCTTACATCTCCGCAAGTAGACTCTGTTTTCACAAAATAAGTAAATAAAGAGGTTGAGGTTTGGAAGCCTCCAAAGAAAATAAGTATCACGTGATGGGGGGGGAGATGAAAAAATTTCCCCCATGTAGCATGCACTGACCTCTATGGCTCATGCTAGCGCACATCTCTTCTCACTATGTCTCTGAAGTGAGGAAGTGCAGTTGTTCTCACTGGATACAGTGAGATATCACTGGATACAGTGAGTTGATGGACAGATGGGAAATGTGTAAGAAAGCTAGAAAATAACCTAGATTGCATTTCCTAGTCTAGAACTCATGAAAGTTAGGTGGCTAAAAAGTGCTATAGATTAGAGGATAAGTCACCAGACTTGGAGACCCGAGTGTGTTTTATCAAGGATTTATTGCATTTACTTTTTCTCAGCATACAGTGGTGAAATAAAAATGTCAACAGTTGACAAAGAAATTAAACTGATCCAAGAGCTATTAACATTTTATACTCCTCAGGTGGCACTAGTCACAAAATAACCTTTGAGTAATATATGTGCTAAATATCAACAGTAAGTTTCAGTATTTGTCATCAAATGTGCTTTGATGCTGATGCTTCCCATGCACAGAAAAATAGAAGGAGCAAGTAATGTTTGCAGACAGCAAGAAGGCTAGATATACCGCACTTAATATAAAAACAACCCTTCAGAATACCTCTCTGGTTACTAGTAAAAGAAAACTATTAGAATTAAAATATGCATTAGAATGAGAAAACTATAAAAGATAAATACTGCATGTTAAATGCTAAATGCAAAACTACATGAAGCAGGAAAAAAAGAATTCCAGGAGATCTTTGCCAAGAATATAAATGGTACTAGGAATTATAATGGCAGCAGAACCAGCAATAACAAATACAACCACCTTTCATACAGGAAAAGTGTCAATAAAACCAGTAGATGGTCAAGAAGCCGAAGAAGTATTGAAGAGAGGTAAGGTCACTATGGAAAGAAGAAACTAATTATTGGTCTCACTATTCACTATCTGTGAGACAGGGTCTCACACCAGAACTGCATTTGATGCTGAGGACCCTAAGGACACATCTAAAGCAGAAGTGTCAATAGAAGAGGTTGCTAGTCAAATCACAAGAGCAAGAGAAGTCACTGAAGAGTTATAAGGGAATTCAGATGTTAAATTATTCAACAACTAATCGTGGTATGTAATCTGTCATCTTTTTTCCCCAGAATAACGTACAATGGCAAATGTGTCACTAGTCTTTAGTAATGACTGTAGGCATCACTGGGAAGTACGGATCAGTAAATCTCCACTAAAGACCAGTCAAACTTGTAGAAACAATCATAAGCAGAATTTGTAGACACAAAAATACATACTCATTGCTGGGGAAGAATTGCGGAGGTTTTATGAAGTCTTACCTTTAAAACATATCAAAGAACTTGGGGGAGCTAGCAACTACCTGAATAAATGCGATCCTGCTGATAAGTAATGAGCTCACATTTCACAGTGCTTTCAACAAGATTTCTTGCCATGGGTTTTTAAGGAAGGGAGGCTCTAGTGGAGTCCACGGGGCAAGGGACGTAGCAGGGAGGGGAGTTACTGGGCAGCGAAGTTCTTGCTCTTGTTCTTGCTCTAAGTATTTTTGTGTTTTCCATCAAAGCTGATCAATCATGAAGGGATAAAGTCTGCAGAAAAAGATAAAATTACTCAGGGTAATAAAATATTAGACAACTTTTTAGGGAGAATATCAAATGAGTCTACAAATCTGGGAGTGACGTGGAGCAAGCAAATGGGGAATGATGATTCATTATTTCTGTCAGTACAAGACCCTTGAGATACCCAGTGAAAACTATGAAGCAGCAAGACTGAGATTAACAAAACCATTTTTTGCTGTAATATATATAAACTCTTAAACTGTGGTACTCATTGCCACTGAACATTGTAGATGTCAACTAAAAACAGTTTCAAAAATAGATTAGGCAACTCAGGGCTCTTAGTGACTAAGACACACTGGCCTGAATGAATTTCATGTCAGACTCAGCATGGCAGTTTCAATACCTGTGGAAAAAAGTCATGCTGCTGATAGTATGAAATTGTATTTCTTGTATTAAAGTATTCTCATATTTAAAGTGTATCCATAGATGGTGAAGTGAGCTGTCAAAATTTTGTTCTTGGCACAGTTGATCAGAAAAATTGAAAAAGAACTATATTAGAAATCAAAACACTTTTCTGCAAAAGAGAGTTGCATTCAGCAGACTCCTGGAAGAAAATCAGTGAGAGAAGCACTGACAAAGTAGTATTGAAACACCCCATTCTATACTTTATTTTGAAACAACTTTCTGATTTGATTTTTTTTTTAATTTTTTATTAGCTTTTTCGCTACAACATAATATTAACTTTAAAAAGTCAAAGTCAAAACAGAATGTTTCAGTTTCCATTACAATAAAACCTGTCAATCAACTTGAAATACATTGATTTTTTAAAAATTCCCCTTTGCAGAGAATTTCAGACTTTGGGGGTTTCCTTGCAATTCAGAATAAAGCCAACTTTCAAAACCTGAAAGACCTTTGAAAAACAGTACTTCTGATCTTTAAAACTTGGGCAAAGTCGCTCTATGTTCTTTCTTTTTACATTTGCTTATCTGAAAAGTGGTAATAATGTCATGGATCTGTTTTTGCAAAGCCCTTTCACACTGAGAACCAAAGAATCACACATTTCTGTGTGTAATGTTAACATTGCACGATCTCAAGCACCGTGCCAATCCTGCTGCTTTCAATTTTACCCCTCTTTCCCCAAGTCTTTTGTTCACAGATTTCAAGTGTATGACATATGGCATATTTCTTCTATGAGAATTGCCCAGGACATGTTTTGGGCCTTTCTTTTTCCCTTCTCCTTTTTCTCCTGTAATTTTCTAATGTTTTTTGGTTGCCTTTCTATTTGTGCAAACTGACGATTTTTCCCTTCTGAGACGGGAGAAGGAGTGATTGTCATAGGGACTATTGGATTTTCCCTTGTCCAAGATCTTTTTATGGTTAGTGGTTTATTGAGTGGAGCATGCAAAGTCATGACAGCCTGAGCAGAGCTGAATCAACTTTGGCAGGAAAGCATGAGGAAGCTTACAGTGCTGCCCCTTGTGCTATAAATACAAAACTAAAAGGGAGATCTCATTCCCTCAACTATGCACATTACGTCCTCGAACTGGGGACTCAAGCATGCTTTGTGCTGTACGTTAGTCATCTGTACCAGAGGGAATGTCTTCCTCATTTTGTTCCCAGGATGGAAGCATCAAAATTGCTATGAGATAGCGTGAGGCAGGAAGAGTTTTCTGGGTCCTGGAATGCCAATAAGCACTTCAAACATCTTCCTTGGCTTCTGGAGTCCCTACATCCAGCACCCCAGAGCGTGAATTCTTTTTATAAAAAGAAAGCCTGCGCTATTTTTCATACCAATCACATGCTGTTCTAAATGGCTTAAAAGTTTCAAGGACTCCGAATGCTGAAAAACAGCTGTATGCTGATGTGAGCAGCATGTGTAAGGATGATTTAAATCTAGTTTTTATCCTATTTAACTCCCAGTGGCTTTTATGTTTTCCATAAATGGCTTAGAAATGTTCTTGGCTGGAAAGGGCCATAAAAAAATGTAATAAATTCTTTGTAGTCTCAACATGAGCAATTAATCATATTTTGTTTGTTTGTTTTCTGGTATTTTGTTTGCTTTCTGAGTCTTTGACATGTCTTGGGGCTCTGATGAGTCTCTTGTTCTTCACTACATGCTGATCCACACTGATAAACTGCCTTCTATACTGTGGTTTCAAGGTAGCAACCCACATACAGAACAGAACATCCATTGCATGGGATGGCCACAAGGACAAGGACCACCTGTCTCCTGCTGAAACGTGAGTCTTCCTAAAAATCTCTCCTGTAGGATAATTATTCTCAGCAACCCAGAGGTCACAAGAGGCAGTAGGACTCCTTAGCAAGAACGTGTCAGATAACAAGTAGGTTTGGGTTTTGACTGTGCCTTGTTGCTAACTTGAGAAAGTGCTCTGCTGTACCCAACCCAGCCCAGCAGAACTGCTGACAGAGGATTTCAGGTCCTTCTGAGCAGATCGTAGTGCTCATATTCACGTCACATCTCCAGGGTCAGATTTAGTGATAATTTGACTCAAACTAATATCTACATAAGGGAATTTTGCAAATTTATAATTTCCAAAGGGCACATCTGCTAATATTCTATTATAATTTCTGAACTCCATTTCTTTCATTAAGGAGCTAATTTTGTTCCCAAGAGGATCATTAGCTTTTACCCATTTTGATTAATTTAATTCATATTACCAATAGCTACCTAAGGCTTTATGAACTGGATGGTAACTTTTAGCTTTTGCTTTAACGCAGTCTCTCATCATGAGAAATCTTGTCACCTCTAATTGCATTTAGAGCAATTTAAATTCACTTCCTTTGACATTTTTTTCCAGATCCATACTGAGTAAAGTGCATGTTGCACCCTTCATAATGCTCTCATTCTACCTTCATAAAAACCATAAGCATGGAGGGCTCTTTGTCCAGGATTATCCAAAATTCATTCTCAGAAGACTTGATCCCAAGAGATATGAGGTTTCCTCAGCTCCCACTGAGCTACAGAACAGTACTATAGGTTTTCTTGTCCTTGTACCTGTTGCAGCAGAGTTCAGCCTTGGGCTCTTCTCCTCTACAAGTCTCCTTGGGGTTCTTACATCCAGCTTCACAGCTATCTTGAGACATTTATGCACAGAGAAGTGGCCAAGGGAATTAGCTTTCACCCATCATGGACATGGGCATGAGGTAACAACAGCAAAGAAGGGTTAAAAGGGGGGTTGATGTATGGCACTTGGGACAACACCCACACTTTTACAGAAGTAGGAGCAGATCCCGTTAGTGAATGGGCAAAACTGGGCTTCTTGGACATCTCTCATAGCTACCACACTCTCTGCAGCCTCTGTCAGACAAAAGCCACTTTGCTTTCGCTTTTCCCACTGTCATGTTTAAGCACCAGACACTGACTATGACCATAAGTATATCCATTATCAGTAATTTCTTCTCATATCCTGGCAGTGACTTGATAGCAAAGCGCAAGTGTATGTTCCTGCATTCCCCATTTCTTCCCAGGGGTTTGGACTTGCAAAGTCTACAGGGGTGTTCAGTTTTCATTTCTGTTGACTGTCAATGGGAATTCATCCTAGCTGGATGAAAAGTCACTCTCCTCAGGCCTAAAATGCCACTCTGCATGTTTCTAATTGCCTTGTTATTTTTGGATGCTCAGCTTTAGTCGTGGGGATTGTAGTTGCAATTCCCTGATATTACCATTAAAACTGGTGGGTCGTGATCACTGGTAAAAACACATGATATAGGAAGCAGGCTTTCAAAGCCCTTTACAGTGGCAACTATAAATGACAGAAATGTGGTAAATGTTTGCATGGACACAGCATGAGCAGAATCTGCATTCTCCAAGTGGCACATCTTGGAAGACCACATAGTTGCTATTTAGAGACCATGAACATTCACCAAATCCAGCAGGAACTGTGGGCACTATAAATAGTACATGCTGAGACTGACATGGCAGAGCTGGAGCTGAGCAATAATGCTGTGAAACCTCTGGGAAAAAGGCAGAAAAGTAAAAAAGAAGTCTGGATGCAGAGTTTGGTCCATACCGTTGAAGCTAAGGTAGTTACAACCACTATTACATGAATTCCCTTGCTGCATGCATATTTTGTAGTACACAACTGGGAGGCAGCCTGCAAAGCCGTACCTTGTTGTATGCTGATTTTGAGCTGGAGACACCACCAAGTACCTGTGTGAAGAGGACCTCCTACTGAAACGGCTGGCTGCCCTGTACATACAACACAAAGGCAGTAAACTCCTTATCTCACCAGCCTATAAATCTTTGTTGACTATCTCTGTACATGTCTCCATAAGAACATTTGATCTAATAGTCTTTTTAAAAATTTCCCCTCATTTTCCAGTATAACCCCCCAGTGAATCATTAATGTAACAAGATAAAGATCTCTAGCTAAGGAATTATTCTTATTATAAAGTTCCCAAGTTCTAGTAGCAAACCTCTCCAGGGTATATATTAAACCAAAAAGGTCCCACACAATCATTTAAATCTACAAAATTCAATTCATTTCTGACTCCCTCCAGGCACTTGTTTTATAGTGATCTAATAAAGGGGAGTTGTGGATGTTAAATGATAAAGTCTCTAAAGGGGACGTGGGAACTCTGCACACAAGTTCCCAACATTTGCTGGGAAGCTTTATTGCTCTATCTCGCCTGCATCCCTTTTGGAAAGGAAACATTTCGAAGTCTTTCAAAATGAATAGATTATTCTGTTTTTAAAGAAAAGCAAAATCTATAAAATTTCCTTACATAAATGTACTGCTTGAGGATATAGGTTACAGAAAGATTAAGCACATAATTGTTTCAGAAATTATGTGTATGCCTTCACCAGAGCACTAAAACTGAAGATGGAGAAGACGCACAAATGCCCTGTTTCCTTCCTTGTGTGGGAATGTTCACTGCTATGCTTTTCCTGCTACTTCCTCCAGTCTAGTTCTAAATTAGCTGTGAAATTATCATTGGTGCACATGGATTCCATGGCAGACAGTGTCATATGGGTTTTTTTTTCCACAGGCTTGAAAACAGAGAGGTAGGGATGATAAAAATACTAGCTCTTCCTGACTGCATCAAAAGCATAACTGCAGGTGTTTTGATATCACCCCATAACCACACTCACAAGACATTAGAAGCTTTTTTTACAGTTGCAAAATATATGTACATGAGGTGTTGCGATAGAAAAATGAGCTGCTTACCTGATGTTAAACACAACTTTCTACCTAACGCAGACACAGGGCTAGGTCAAGCTTAATAATACCACAGCAAGTTACAGTTCACCTGAGAAACCCCAGGGTTAATCAGCATCAGCTAATACAGGTTCTGCAGTATCCATTTTTGACCACACTGAGAGAATATTTACGTTCAATTTTAACTGTGCAGGTAACTACTGTATTTTGCAATGCATTGTATTTTCCTGATAAAGAGGAGGCAAAAAAGAGGAAATTGGAGCTTCCTTCCAAAATTCAAAAAATAACCTTTCTGTGGTGGATTCATAGAGACCAGCAGGGAGCCAGCTTTATTTCCAAGGAAGCCAATTCAATTTGTCCTCCAGAGCCCACACCTTAATGCATTAAGTGTTTTTTGGGGTTGCCACTGGGACTGAATGGTTTCTTTTTGGCCAAAGGCAGGCTTTGTGAGAATGTTTAAAAAAATCAATGTGTGGGGTTTTTCTAAGGTTACATATTTGTTAATGTTTTATTGATTACGCTATTGGTTGTAAATTATGTAACTTAATAAAGCTGGGGACTCTTTCTAATAAAGACAAAAAGGTTATTCCATTAGCTGGCAACTTAAGGCAAAGAAACTTAATAATGTAGCACATTGTAAGACCACAGCCCAGAGACTGACAAATCCAATTCATCATGGAAGTGGCTGTGATGTTGCAGACACTGGGCTACGTCCTTACTCAATTAGGCAGCACAGGTCAAGTATAAAAGAGGGTGAAGTTTGCTTTCTGAAGCAGTGATGAAGCTGTAAAAAGAGATAAGAAAAGTGAAGTGGCCCAAAAGGATACCTGGAGCCGTTCTGGAGCGTGGGGCACCTGCCGGGCACACCACACACTTCAAGATGGCACGTGTGCCATCACAGCCTTGTTAGCTGAGACTACTTTTCAATGTCAGTTTTCCCCAAAACTGCTTCCCACATCTCCTTGGAGATGAACCTGTTTTATTTTATTTTAAAGAAAGCTCTCATGATGCAGAAAAAAAAAAAAATAATCCTGACAATGCTTTTAAAAAGAAATGAACCAGGGAATTTCTAAGTGACTAAAGATTGCCTCTCCACAATACAATTGCATTTCCACAGCTGTGGAGGACAGATACTGCAGCTCCTCACAGCACATGTGGGATTACCAAGCAATTGGTTGCAGAAATGGGTCTTATATTTGACTTGATGGCAGTTGCCAGGCACAGGAGTTGTTTGGAGTGCAGAAAAAAAGCATCCCATGTCAGAGGATGAGGGAGCACCTCCTCTAGCTGCCTTGGTAACCTCCTGCTTTTTATTTAGCTTGGAAGCAGAGACTCCAGAGTCTGTTTCCTGAGCGGCACCCAGCCCTGTCCCCCTCCCAACCACACACATCTCAGCCAGCACCCTCCCAGATCTAAGCGCAGTAATTAAAGACAGGCATCAGCAAGGCCACCTGGACCACTCTTTGGGTGCTTCAAGCACCATCAGTCCACACAAGGCACAGCAGTCTTGGAGATTTCCAATTAATGTGAGTCAGGAGCTGGTCTCTTGTGTCAATGAATCCAGGCAGATAAATGGACATACTCAAGATTGCCTAGTTTGTTCTGCAAATGTAAGGTCTTTCATCTCCTGACATTAGGAGCTTTACAGTTTCTGATCTTCTGAATTAAAACCCATATCTTATTAAGAAATTCAGGGGTTTGGACCAGATTCTGCTCACAGTTACATCTGTGTGAAGTCAAGGCAGTTATAAGGTGCTGCACGCATGGAGCAGCTCCAACATTATGGATTTGAAGCTGTGAATTAATCCCACAGGAAGGCATGTTTACATCGTTGAGAATTTAAGGGGAAAGGTGTAACAAAACTGGCTCTGTTTATTTGGGCTTGTTTAGGAACAGGTGTGTCCTGCCCTACAGTATCCACTAGTCTGAAGTCCATCCCCACAACTAATACCTTACCTTTTCACTAAAATCACTGTCCTCTCAATCCTGGAAGAGTAACAGAAACCTCACAGCTCAAGTAGTAACTCATAAAAAACGCTAAAGCTTAAAGGAAATGCCAAAACAAAATCTTAAAATATCCTTAGGGACAATGATCCACTTTCATATGTCTCCACAGCATGAGAAAGAGACTAGGCCACAATAGTCCAGGAGCAATCACACAGCATGTTTGGAACAAGGCATATGTCTCAGAGTAAGCTTGTGTAGTAGGATTTATTTTTAAAACCCAGCAATCAGTGAAATGATGGACTGCTGGTGCTCTGCAGGGCACAAAATGAGCTCCAAAGCATACAACCCACATAACAGCAAATTATTCTGACTTGACCGTTACCCACAGGTAATGAAGCTAATGAGCTAACGAGGAGCTGCCAGCCTGGTGTTGGTCTCAAGTGGGAGAGGATGGCCTGAACCTTTTACTGTTGCAACAAATGATGAGTTGCTTGGCTGTTAGCACAAGAGCAGTCTCAAAACCTTCATTTGTCTGGTTTGGAGGTAGATTTTGGGGGGGTGGCACCAATAATGGTGGAAATGAATGATTAAACAATTCCAAAAACAAGGTCATGTTTGCAAGCTAAATTACTGCTGTAAGGAATGGAATCTCTCAGGTAATGGTTGTTTCTGCCATGTTACTGTTACCCTGATTTGCACTGTCACTGCTGCTAATTTAACCCTGACCCTGGCCCCCATCCTGTTGTTCCCAGCTTTCTCTGATTTCTGCTTCTAAGCAAACTGGAAAGGAGAAAGAAAACCAGAAAAGCTGCCACAGCACCAGGATGAACACACAGCTCACCCAGGTATGCTGTACTCAGTCATTATATTTTTCCATCCTTCTTCTGTCCTGCAAAGTCATGTTCACATCTAATTAGGACCTGATAGTGAAAATGCTTAGTGTTGTTTTAATATTTATTCCTGTGAATAACCCTTCTGAAATGAAAGAATTAGTGTTTGCATGATCAAAGCCACTGTAAACTCTGTGTTCTCTGAGGTGGCAAGTGTGTTTTATATTTGCTTCCTAAGCTGCTTTGAGCACTGTGGCCACTGAAAAAATAATGCATAGCAATGAGTTTTCAATAACAATGCTTAACAATTCTTCACTGATGAGAAGGGAAAATGTCTGATTCAATCATAATTTTTTATGTGTTGCGGGTTGTTTTTTTCCTTTATGGGCTTGTTAAATAAGCAATAAGGAGGTACAGTATCCTGGGTTTTATTGAAGGCATAAGCCTCATTCACAAAATGCTCCCCATTATTGCATGTAATTGAAAAACAAAGGAAAACAGCCTCTTTGGGAGTTTAACATATATTGTTTCTTTTAAAGATCTAATGCTGGGGGAGATACACAGAATTAATGCTGCCTATTTGCATTATTTTTTAATCCTTTCAATAACTCAAGACCCAAAGTTCCTAGTTAAATGTGCTTTTTTTTTTTTTTTAATTAATGCTTACAGTCTAATGTCAGGTCACTTTCTCTACATGTGCCTTGGATGCTTAAATTTATTGCTCATCAGTTTACATTTTGGTGGGACCTAGCACTATCAGTAATTGTGCTAGATACTCTACAGACTTCTGGTAAAGATGAAAAGATGATGGCCCAATCTACATGATCAAAACCAACATTTAGATAAAAGCAATAAGCAGCAGCTCTTGAGCAAGGGGGACATGGGAGGGAAGGCAAGGCCAAGAAGACAAGTTCAGATGATGTTGTTGTGGGGTTTTGTCTTTTGGTGGGAACTGTATTTTATTAAATGGCATCTGGTAGGAAAACATTTAGCAATGATTCCAGAGGTTTCTCCTCGTCTTCAGGTTTTTTTGTTATCTTGCTACCTTTCCTAATTTCAGTGAGTCAAAGGACAAATGTGTGCTGAGGTAGAGGCTCGTCACAGGGCGATGGCTGGGACATGCAGAAGCCCCCCATACAAGAGTCGTCATGCAAATATACTGAGAAGGTCTTGACCTTTCTTGTGTCTGCAGTGGGTGTCAGTGGCAACACCCTTTTCACATCTTGGGACAGAGTAGTTCTTGTCCCTGACCATGAAGAAGCCAGGGAACTTCTTCCTTGCCAGCATCTGGGAACAGCACAGAATGGGAGAAGGTGGGAGGAGAGAAAAGATGTTATTGAAGATCATAGGTCAGGATCTGGGAAACTCTTTAAACTTACCCCCATTTTGTCTACTTAGCATTTCATCAAAATGCAACCGTGTTTTAAACAAATCTCTGAAGCCTGTCTCTCCAGTGAAGCCCATTGCATTTTTTTGTGCTGCACAACTTTGATCTCACAGAACAGTCTCTTTATATTAAGTAATAAGGCATCATTTGGTTTGCATTTCATCCGTTCTTTATCACATTTACATTCAGGTAATTGCTTCCACATGCTCTTTAGTAAAAGAAAAATCCAATTGCAGTTCAGACATGTTTACATTTATGGATGGATCAAGTATGTCAAGTGTCAATGCTTTATTCTATTTTTTTTTCTCCAAAGTGGCCAGTCCTCAAAGACTGCTTTGGAGGGGGGAGAAGGACAGTCAGTAATCCATGTTTCAAAATTTTCCAAAATTGCTCCCAACTGAGATGTTTTTCAAAGCCCTAATTTACCATACACAAACCTTTAACGCTTGCCATGCCATCGTGTTTATGTCAGGGTAGGCCTCCTATGCATTCAGTTGTGTGGTGTTATTTAATATGGCAAAAGATTTAACTCTCCCTGTGCTATTAGATGAAAATAATTTAGGCCTGAGAGTATTGTTGCAAAGTAGAAGGAAGCTGTATTTTGTCCTTCCTAGGAATTTGGGGTGAGTAAAACCACTTGTCTCCTGTGCTGCTAGGAGAAGGAGTACTTCACCAACTACAACATGAATTGTGAAGCCTGGAGAATAGCAGTATGAACATATTAATGCTAAAATACAGTGATTTTTATTTAATTTTTTTTCTTCTTTTTTGCATGAAAACAACTGTTGAACAGGATTGGAAATAAAGTACAGGCTGTACTGGAAGATATAGAACAGATCTGTGTTCTGTGTGCTATATAAAGATTAATCTTCATACACCGACAGTTGTTGTCAGCAGAGATGATGTTTCTTCTTTTTTTTTTCTTTTGCTAATGTTTATGGTAATGTACTAGCACAATTTAACAGATACATTTACAGCTGTTAAGATGGAGTGAAATGGAAAAGCTGTGAGAAGGCAAACCCAGGTGATTTGACACCTGCTTAAGTGACGAGAAACAAGAACTGCTGGGAGAATCTCTTATTCCAGGGTCACGGCAAACTTTACCAAATTCTGTTGTTTAGGAACCATAGGAAATGTTGTAGGACTGATGCTTGTCTTTTTTGGCTGATGTTGGGTGAGTTGGGGGAGGGGGGTGTGGGGAGGTTTGTTTCTGCAATGGAAGGAGTGTTATAACCAGTCCCTCTTTTAAGTAGAGTATAGTGAGCCAGTCACAATTGCCTGGACCCTAATCCACTTGACTGTGTTTGTATAGTAAGGCAGAGGGCTTGGCAACCCAATCTCTGTGTAGATACTGCTCCGTGCACTTAACAAAAGTGCTCCTATAGTGTGCAAATCTCATGTTTCTGCTTGGGACCCAGGCAGCCTCCAAAAAGTCCCATCATCCTTTTATCCTAGGCACTTGCCATAATGTAGGGGCACTTCAGAGCACTTAGCATAGGTTTTCTGCTACTGTCCCTAGAAAGTAAGACAGCCTTCAGGAGCTCCTGAGTAACTAAGGTCCTGTGAAATGCAGGTCTAGAGGTGTTTAGCTGAAGGACATGTCCCCAGGACCAGAGTCCTACAGCCTACCAGTAAAATCCCAGCACCTGATCTGGGAGCGCAATTTTTAGTAATTTAAGGGCCCAGTTGCAAGCCCCAACATGGGAGCTGCGTGAGACAGTACGGAGAAGTGGAAGCTGGCTCCCCCAGCCAGGAGAGCAGTTCAGCTCCAACTCCATGAGCAGTGGTCCACCTGCTAAACTGCCCCATGGGGCAGCAAGTCAGTGTAGAGCATCCCGGTGTGAGAAATGTACCCTTGCCTTGTAAACAGGAAGCTGGCTCTTTTGCCACATTGTGCCACAGATTAGGAATTTTTTACTTATTTAATTTTTATCCACAAGTACCACCCAGCATGGTTGCATGCTGCACAGACCAGAAAATGATGACACCATGTGCTTGGCTCCACAAGATAGTGTGTGTGTGTGCAGTCACTTCCCACTGCTGTCATGTAGTTCTGAGATCCAGGGATGGGGTGCAGACAAAACCTGCCTTTGTTAAATGTCACATATTATGAACACTTCCAAAATTCAGATGCAAGATGTTTTGGAGACTATGAATTTCTGCAAGGGCTACCAGCAGAAGTGTTTCATATTGAGAAAAGCTAATACACAGAGAAGGGTCTCTGATAGTCCCTCATGTACCTTTGTGAATTTGTGCTTGAGTGAAGAAGTACAGTTAAAAACCTCAAATTTGTTGTAAAAAATAAATGCATTTTTCACCTCCATTTTATTAGCCTTTAACCAATGGACAAGGACTACTTGTCCATTTTTGAGGGACAAATTTGCCATTGTTTTGTGGTTTTCTATCCTGCAGCTACTTTTCATACTGTGGTCTACAAATCTTGTGTGAGTTATTTTTGGTCACTACTGGCATAAAGCAGATGTCTTGGGAGTCATCCATTCATACTGCAATGGATATCTTGAAGAGCAGTCATAAATAATTGTTCTCTGATCATGAAGAGTGTAGATTCATAGGATAATTGAGGTAGGAAAGGACCTTAGGATGTCTCTAGTCCAATATCCTGCTTTTGAGGGTGAGCTATGGGAACAGACCAGGTTGCTTAGGGCTTTGACAGTTTGGCCTTGAAAATATTCAAGGATGGAGAATGTATGGCCTCTGTGAATAAATTGTTCCACTGCTCCACAGTTCTTTGGGTCCAGCCCTCCAGCCAGTTTTTCACCTTGCAAAGAATATACCTATCCAAGCCACGAGCAGCCAGTTTCTCCAGGAGAATGCTGTGGGAAGCAGAGTTAAAAGTTTTACTAAGTCTAGGTAGACAATAATCCACAGCTTTTTCCTTGTCCACTAAGCCGGTCACCTTGTAGTAGAAGGACATAAACTACTTAATCAGGACCTTCCTTTCATAAACCCGTGCTGACTGGGCCTGATCACCTGATTTTCCTGTATGTGCCATGTGATGGCACTCAAGATGATCTGTTCCATAACTTTTCCCCAGCACTGAGGTCTAACTGACAGGTCTGTAGTTCTCCAGATCCTCCATCCAGCTGCTCTTGTAGATGAGCATCACATTTGCCAAACTCCAGTCAACTGGGACCTCCCCAATTAGCCAAGACTGCTGATAAATGACGGAAAGTGGCTCGGTGAGCACTTCCACCAGCTCGCTTAGTTGATCCCACCCAGCCCATAGGCTTGTGTATGTCTAAGGGATGTAGCAGGCTGCTAACCATTTCCCATTGGATTATGGGGGCTTCATTTTGTTCCCCTTCCCTGTCCTCCAGCTCTGTACCCAGGGGCTGGGTACCTGAAGAACAACTGAACTTACCATTAATGACCAACTTACCATTAATGACCAACTTACCATTAATGACCAACTTCCTCATAGGTACTCTGGGGAATGCTTTTAGGTCTCCCTAAACCCATCTATTCTCCAGGCTAAACAAGGTCCAGTCCATCAGCCTCTCCCAACAGGGCAGGCACCACAGCCTTGACTGCCTTGGGGGCAGTTTTAGGGGCCCAGAACTGGAAAAGGTATCTAGGTGTGGTCTAAGGAGTGCTGAGTGGGGGTATGAGTCAGCATATCAAGTGATATGCTGGTGTTCCTGCCCATATAGCTAGAGATGCTGCTGACCATCCAGACCTCTTGTGCTCGGTACATACCTGCAAGCTTACTTCAGCAGTAAAGTGCTCAACACGCTCTCCATTCATGGAGCTGATACAGCCTCATCAGCTTGGCTGTCTACCTGAACACCAGCAGAGAGCGGCATGCTAGCTGGTGCTAACGAAGGGAAGGGGTTAATTTCTCCTGGCTTGTACATAACCCTGCACTTCCAGCTCAGTAGATGGAAGGAATGTGATTAAATCAGTGTTGATACCAAGTCTGAGAACAGATGTGAGAGTGAATTGGCAGAGCTGGAATTCAGATGGGATGAAAATAGCAAAAGGGAGTGGGTGGAAACTCACGCATTTGTGTTACAGGTGCTTGGTCTAGACCCCAGCATTTGCAGAGTCTCCTGTATTTTTCTGCTTATCGGTTGTTATTCATCCAGTTTCTCTTGTCAGCAGGGCCATTTTCCCTTAACATTAACATCAAGCAGCTCAAACCTCCTGTTCTCTTCCCTGAAGGACAGCTAGGGTAAAAAGTTCCTTTCAGCTCCAAGTAAGTAACAAGGTGTAAATATTGCCAATTTCCCCACCTTTCACACAAGACAACACTTGAACTCATTCATTCCCACTTACACAGTCAGTGCAAATGTTTCCCAAAACCACCAAACAAAAAAAAAAAAAAACCAAAACCCTAACCAATACAGGCTGTTCTTACCCCTTCACAGAAGTTACTGAAAGACTCTGCAGAGAGCAAAGCCCATGTTTGCAATGGGCTTTTAGAATCTGTGTTTCCATTAGGACCTTAGTTCTTGCCTTTGATCTGTCCGTGGTATTGAGTTTATTGGTTTTGGGGTTTGGGGGCTGGGGGGGGGGATGTTTGCATTGCTTGTCATCTCTGTTTTGTAACCAAGTAAATGCTTAAAATCAGCCCAGGCTGTCCATTTGCAGTCCAACAGATGTACTTGTAACTCAGGCACAGGGATGTAGCAAGTCCTCCCATCAAAGGGTGGGAAGACTCTTATGGCTTGGATGTAAGATGAAGCCTTCAAAGGATCCACCACTCCTTGCAGTGACCCATGTCGATCTTGCCACCACCCATTCCCTTGGTGGATTTTTCATGATTTACATCACCGCTCCAGAGAGTTAACACCACTCTTCTTGCAGCTTTACACAGAAGTAATATCAGCTGTAGTCAGCAAAAAGCAAAGTACTGCAAACACAGGTCTTGGCAGAAGAGTGAAGAGAGAACGGACCATCAGCTGAAAAATTTGGTATTGCCTTTATTTGTAACTCTTTAATCTCCCCAGCAGTTTGTTCCACAAGTGGCTAAGAATCAGGGGTTTACTGATACATGGTTTAAAAGGAGGTGTGGGGAAATCACTTCCCATTTGCCTTTAACTGTGTATCTGTAACGTAGTGTAGAAGTGTTGTCTCCTTGTACAGAGATGAGGAAAATCCATTGCAGTTCCCAAGGGGTAGACGTATTGGTTGAGAAGGTCGCCAAGTACTTGCAGTTGCTCAATGGACTTGGAACCGGATCCCCCCCTGCGCTAAAGGGCTGTTCAGCTCTGTGCTGAGAGGGGGAAGGAAGAGAATATGTGCACCAGGGAAATGCTCTTTGTACTCTCCAAAATGGTCTTATGAAGGGCAGAAGAAAGGAGGGAGACAGGCATTCCGAATACCTAAAGGGCTCTATTCTGTTTGTATCACTCACAGGCACACACCGAGGATTACTTTGGTCCACACTGTTCAATAGAAGCGTGTTTGTAACTTCTGCTCAGGAGAAATAGGTTGAAAACTGTTCAGCCTTTACAGGAAATATTACTGTTGCGGTGCTGTCAAGGTCACTGTCAGTCTGGGTTATCTGCTATGTAAGTGCTAGCCGCACAAATCGGGCTTAGCTAAGGGCTATAATTCATACACTCAGCATTTTGTGGATTGCGTCCTTTACCTTTCCCTCATTGCCATTTTGGATATTCATTTAGCTCTGGTGTAGATAATTGCAATTTCTCTTTGGGATAATTTCCTCGTGTAGTGCAGTGTTTTGCTGTATATTCCTTAATCACAGCTCTACACGCTTGCTCTGTATGAGTAATTTTATATATAATGTTTATTGTTATCTTTGAATGCAGATGGTTCACCTTCAGACAAAACAACAGAAAAATGACAAAAAAATACAGAGGGAGGGGGGGGAAATCAATGAAAGTTACAAAACCCACAGGAAATACTAACAAGGAAGCTCCTGTGGTTAAGGCACTAGAGGAGAGGCAGGAAACCTCAGTTCTCTTCCCAATTCTGAGGCAGACTTCTTCAGGAGCTTTTTGATTTCCAGGTGTCTTAGCTTTTATTTATAAAACAAAGATTATGGTATTTCCCACCTCATGGATTTATTGAGATTAACTAAATTCCTGATTCTAAAATGTATTGTAAGAAAGCATTACGAAGAACTGTCCTAGCATACACATGCTTTTATAGTAACTTACAAAACTACAGGCATCCGTAAGAGTAGCGGTGGAAAATAAGTTTTTCTGTCCAACAAAGCAATTAATCGGTATAATCAAAACAGTTTTGTGATTATGCATTCCACAATACGTTCCCTGTAATAATGAAGCATTAAATTCTAAATAATGTGTGCATGGGCTCATCCCCTGTATTCTGGACTAGCTGAGGCAGTAATTTTGAAATCTGAATAGGTCCACATTGCAAGGAAGGACTGTCTCTTCTGAGAGACTATGCTAAAAAATATGTGGCTCATTCTGTAAGATTTTCAGCCAACACGTAATTTTTATTTTTTTTTTCTTCCCTGTTAGTGCTGAAGTTGCTGTAATGCATTAGCTTTTATCCTTCTGTTGTCTGGTTCTCATTCATAATATTTCTAGCTAATGTTAGGTTTTGTCCTACAATGCCACAGCAGTTTCTTTGCCTCACAGATGTGCAGGGACCTCCTTCACTTTAGGACATTGCCCATTTCTCTCTAGCTCTGTAACTCAGTCAAGCATCCCGGCATAAGATTTTTCTTACTGCTTATGCCTTCTGAATTCTTTAATGCACTCAAGTGGCCTTGAACGTGATCTCTTCCACTCCACAGCTGGGCCTACAGCAAATCCCCAGAATCGAGCAGACTGAAACTTCTGAGCACGAAATTTGACTCCCAGAGTTGTTGCCTCAGGCCCCGTCTTCTGGATTGCAGACAATTTGGCTCGGGGGAAAAAATAATGGGTATAGTTGCTTACACAAAGTCCTGTTTTTTCATTCTGTCCTATCTGATCTGATCCTATTTATACTTCTGAAGACATAATTTTAATAGTGTTTCAGCCTTTGCCGCTGATTAATTTTCAACCCCTTCCAACTTAACTTTCCTCTTGTCCTCTCCTTAAAAAATTTTAATGGTAATCAAAAAGTAAGCAAAGCAACTATGACTGCCAGGTATTAAGACCTTCTGACCAAATGGAGAAAGTCGATGTACCCTAGGCCATTAATGTACCCATTCAGTTTGTATTACTGCCATCTAAAGATACAGGTCACCTGTGATGGTGAACCACGTTTAAAAGGCACCATGGTTAGACTTAAACACCCTTGTGTTTTCCCTAATTACTTGCCTGTCAGTAGGGAACAGGTGTTTTAAAATGTACTTTGGACACAAAGTGAAAGTTTGAGGAAAGTTTAAATTATCTTAGTTCCTTAGAAATGCAGAAAATTATCCATTGCTTAATCAATTATACACACATACATACCCTCTCCCACAGAAGAGGCTGAATCAGGCATCAACATTATTTGATGTAATTATGTTGGTTGTAAAATCAAATGCAATTGATACGGAGTATTTCTGGGTTTATTTGCCATATGTGGTACACAAAAACAAATGGTAGGTTACTTCTGAATTTTTATTTCAAGTATGTTCCACACATTTATATGTAAAAATTGATTCTAAAAAAAGCAAACGTGGCATTAATTTACCACGCTCTAAGTAAATTGCATATCCCTTGTAACCGTTCTTCTAGTCGGAAGCCCCTTGGACTCCACCAGTGCAGACATCTACTCTGCTAACAGAGGCACTACTGAGTGATGCACAGTGCTTCCCTCCCATCAGTGCTTCCAAGTGAGTGATAGGGTTACAGAAAGAGCCTCCGTGTCATAGCCTGGAATTCCAAACTGCATTAAAAATCCTAACGTTGCAGTTTAATTCTTGAAGGATACTTTTTTTCTTTAGGATTGTGTTCTTAGGTGCTTGCAAATTCACATGTTTTGGCTCAAATCCTCATGCTGTGGCATAAACATCCGCAGTCGCTATGGATTTCTCTTGCTTCACCTTCTGCACCAGCAGCCAGATAAGGGAGGTTCCTTGATTTCAGACTCCAGAATCTCTCTTGCTTTCTGTCATCGAAGAGGACAAGGTTTCTCTCCCTTATATTGTGCTTCTGACTTTTGCTTTTCTCATGTCCTTGTTTCATATATACTGCACACTGTCAACAGCAAAAGCAGGTGCTAATGTGTCTCATCTCCCATACCTCTGTTTCACAGCTGACTCAGTACATCCCAAAGGTGCATTCTTCCAAGCCATGGTTTTGGTTATCACTTGTGTAACTTGACTGGCATAGATGTTGCCTACATTTGGCTTCATGTTTTATAAACCAAAAAGTAAGTTATCTTTACATGTCCTTAATATCACTGGCAGTTTCATTCTTATTTTTGTTGCTTTAAAGTTAACAGTCCATTGAATCCTCCTATGGATTGACCCACCTAGAGATGCCCCTGGGAAACATGTTCCTACTTCTCTCACAAAGATAGAAGGTTCCTCTTGATCCAGAAAGACTTCTGGAACATTTTCGCCCTTCTTATATTTCAGCCTGCCTGTCACTCTGCGATTTAAAAGTGAACATTGGTTTGATCCACCCAGGACAAGAGCATGAAGTTATCTCTTCGGCTTACTTGAACATCATGAGACAAGTTACATCCCATTTGAGTAAAGGATCTCCATGCAGAATCTGCTCCCAGGTTCAGAGCAGCGACAGCCCCACAGGCTTAGCTCTTCATACTGCAGTACCTGTTGTGTTTGCTTTTGAAAGATGAGAGCTATTAGTTCAGTGAAGAGCTTAATTACTTAGCTTTGCCACGGTCTTCTTATAACCTAGTCTTCATACCACAGGAGCATTCTTACTCAAAGAGGGCTGCACAGCAGAGTGAAATAAAGTTGGTATCAACTTCATAACAGCATCATAACACTGCTGTGTAACTGTAATGGTATTTCTTAGTCGCCTAACTCCTAAAAATTATTGTAGTGCATAACAGTGCTTTTCCAAGGCTTGTCCAGCACAAGGAGATCGCTGACAGGTTACCTGTACTTTAAGCTGTTCCGAAGAGGCCATATATTACCATTTATTTCCTCTCCATACCACTCAGCCATCCAGCTTGTGTTGTTTACTGATGAGTCCACAGTCCCTTCAGCGTCAACTTAGACAGAACTTGAAGTAAGCCCATTTTTACAAGTGTTGTCACTGTTTAAATCCTGGAAAGTTGTCATTTCATGTACATTGATGAGGGTGAGCATGTGTTTCATATCTGATCTGGTTTTCTGATAATTGGGAGACATACTGTCTTTCCTTAGGCATGTCTAAAACAGAAAACAGAAATAAAAGCTTGAAACTGAGGGTTCTTATGAAAGGCATTTTTTTTTTAAGTTTGAAAGTGTTGTTTTTCCTTCTTGCTAACCATACGTTACACCTTTTCCATTTGTTTGTCACCAGAAGTACCCAATACAAAGAAAAGCTGCCCTTTCTTGCTCAGTCAAGGAACTTTATAGGGAAAAAAAACCTTGGACACAAAAGAAATTTATATTTAATTCATGTTTTCATATGAACAGACTTTGCATCAAGCTCTTGCAAGGCTGTTTCCACCTGCCTTCAATACGGGTCACTGCCCAAAATATTTTCATTAAGTTGTCAAAATAAAGCCTCAATCCTTAAACTTATTGTCACTGTTGAATTAAGTGGAGATTAAGCACAATCTCCATTACAGGAGAGGACAAGGCAACCTGTAAGAACTTAACAGGCATTTTACATAATGAAGCTCAATTGTGAGATCAGGACAATATTAAACTCTGATGAAAACTAGGTTGATAGCTGAGACTGGCCTTCACCCAAGAGTAAGATACAGATTATTCCATCAGAGTGATTATCTTCACCATGTGATTTTGTTTTTTTTTAACTGCACCACCACAACTGGGACTTTTTTTCACATATGGGGAAGGAGAGGTCTCTTCAGAGAGCGGAAATACTTTCAGGATGCTGAGCAGAACAGGGGCATCTGTCTCTTCTGAGTGATATCCTTGCTTTCATACTTTCATCCTAACAAATTCCTACAAGACTTATCTTGTCAAACTTTAGTCTGAACCACACAAATTACTGGCAGGATTGTCAATCTAAAAAAGAGACAAGCATAAATTTAATTGCTCCCTGAAGATACATGAAAAGCTACATTTAGCTGCAGCTAATTAGATATTCTCCAATCAACAGTTATGATTCATCTGCCGAGGAACAAAACAAGAAGGCAAATATGAAATAGGCAGCAGAAGTTAAACCTGACCTCCCAAAATGCTGCAGTTGGTTTTGTTTTTAATTAGAAATGCAGCCAGAGTTGCACTGTACTAACACCAAAGGTTCATGCTACTTCTAAGACAGGAGGTGCAGACCTATGCAGTGAGGGGTGACTTCAGCACTCATAAACAAGGCATAGTTAGGCTTCTGTGAAGTGACCCTCCCAAATAGCTCCTCTCTCCACCTTTCCCAGAACTATCAGCCAGTGTTAAGGGTATGGATGAAACACCAAAGAGGTCCTTTTCCAAGGATCTTTATATGTCTGTTTATCAAGAAAGATGGAGCTTCACAAAGACGCCCATCTCAAATGGGGTTGTCACCAATTTACGGGTATGGAAACTGAGGCAAAAAATAGGTGAGGCAAAAAACAGCCTTGCAAGAGCTTGATGCAAAAAAAAAAAAAAACAAACCAAAAAACCCAAAACCCTCATCCATCATGCTGCCACACAAAGCAATGCCATAGGTGGGAGAGGGATCCTAGGGACCTGTGCCTTCATCGCAAGCAAATGCTGTCCCCAGGTTCCAGAAGAGCTGTTTATGTGCCCATAAACTGAAGAGTAGCTTGCACTCAGAGTAGATGGAAGCAGAAATGCGCAGTGGGGCACAGGAAAATAACTCTCTGGTTTGAGTTAGATCAAGGTGTAGTGAAATGTTTTATCTCTTTGGGACTCCATCCTGTGTTCCTCATGCACTTGAGTTTCTTCTGGCTTTGAAAATACCATGTGAGTATTTAAAGGATTTGATCATAAACTAGGTTTGAACAGCAATTTTTGACCAGTTGTGTTAAGGTGGTGCTAGCAGAGAAAATGAGTGGGGTTTTTTTGTTGGTTTGTTTATGAGAAAGGGTATTACTTACACAGGTGAAAAAGATGAGCAGCAAGTAAAAAATCCCAAGGCAAGTCAGCATGAAGAGCTCAGTTTTGTATTTTTTTAGTTTTTTGTCTTCTATTCCAGAACAACCTAAAATGCAAAGCAAGGTGTTACACTGTTCTGGTGTTTGTTAAATAATTTTAAATTATTACCTTCCTGAAGTGACCTGCAGAGCATGGGACAGTCAAGAGTCTCTACTGTACCTGTTACTTTTAATGTGACTATGCTGCTCAGATTGCGTTCTCCACTCTGTTCCTCCAAAGTGCACTTATATGTCCCGCTGCTTTGGCTGGTCACGTTTTTGATCTTCAGTGAAAAGGTGTCATTGGAGAGCTCCAGGGACCCTCCACGTTGTTCTGGATAATGAGATTCCACGTCAAGGATGTTCCATGCTACTCCTTCGCCATCGCCAGCCAGCTGGAAGACACAAATATATTTCTCGTCTTGGGCAACAGTGTCATCCTGAGTTTTAGGGGAAAGAGAGTTCTAAAGCTGGCTTATGGCTGAAAATGCAGAGACAGAAGAGAGGCAGGGGGACGCACACCTCAAAAGGGTTGAATATGTTCATGCTAATAATCAAAAAGTATTCGCTTTTATGCTTATATAGACACCATATTTATCACAGAGCCATTCTGTAATATCTTCTTAATCTGCCTTAGCTGGGCACAATCCTGGCAGAGATGTAACGTGATAAAAGGCAGCAGTAGAGTTTGTTCTCACAGTCTCTATGCAGAGTCCCCAAAAGAGTTCAAATAGAGAGAGACAGTCCACGGGGATGGAACTCAGGCAGCAAAAGGCAGCCCAGCCAGCTGCTTAGCGGTGGCTCCAGGGACCCAACGGCCTCAGGAGAAGGTGGCAGCAGGCAGGTAGGCTCCACCGCTGCCTGCACTCACCCTGCCAGCACACTTGCCACCGTGTGCTGCTGGGAATTATTAAACCAGCAGGCACGCCACAGCGGGGTGGCATCCTCCCAGTGACCCTTGCAGCCCAGAGGTCCTCATGGGAATGCAGTCCTGGAAACTGCACTTCCCGATGCCAGTTTCTGTGCAGCTGACCCCTAAGGCCATGGTGCCTCACTGGAGCTGGGGGGAGAGGGGGGTGTCCCCCCTCTGCTCTTTGTTGGAACCAAAGAACAAAAATCGCTTCGACTCCTTCAGATTTGGTTGCGTGAAGGTCACAAGCAGGTTCTGGTGCACTTGGGGAGCATTTGTGTGTTGAATTTCTTAATTGTAACCAGAAGAGCTACATTCCTTGGCATTGCTGAGAGGCTGCTGGAGGAATGAAGTGTATTCCCAGAACAGTTTGTACTGCAGGGCGATAGGATGCACTGAAAATGACAATTGGCTGGGAACCACAAAGAAGAGAGAAATCGCTAACTTGATTTGATAGATGGGAGAAGGGTTTGAATTAGCCCATGTCCATTCTTATTCATCGACGTTGTTCCTTGGGATTCAAGGCAGCGTGTCCTCCATGAAGGTTTCCTGAGTAATGAATTCTGTCTTTCTGTGGACCGGCACAGCCAGACCGAGCTCACACAGCCCAAGGCTCAGCTTTTCAGCCAAACCTATAACTGATGTAAGCCAAAGCTTTTTTATTATTGTACTTTAATAGACATATTTTTGGGCTGCCTCTTGGTGCTTACTTTCTATCAGTGTAGCTATTGCATCAGGGTATAACAGTTACAGTGTAAGTTATTAAAATTAACACAATTTTCTCATAGTGAGGCTAGGAGTATCTGGTTTCTCTTTCATGAGGAAAAGTGTAAGGAAAGCATACTTGGGAGTCCGGAGAGAAATATGGCCTGAATTTGCTCTACGCTGTGCTACTTTCGTAGCCCTAAAATGGAGCAAAAACAAGCTGCAAGTCGGGGAACTTTTCAGGAACTGGGGAATCAAACTAAAGCCCAAGATTTTCATAATTGTAAATTTCTCAGAAAGGTTTGGGGTTTTTTTAGTGCATCAACTGAAGCAAAGCGCAGTAATTCCCTGGGGCTTTCCACACTTTACCCAGCAAGAGGGAAGAAAGTCCCTTCCTCCTTTTAATCCCTCAGTAAATTTACCCCAGCTTCTCTTTCTTATTAAACTCAGCCAAAAGCAGCTATAAGACAAGTATTTATGGTGGTTTTCAGGCTGTAGGGACTTGACTATGCTACAGGGATTTAGGTATTTTCGGGCCCTGCACATTG
Organism: Nycticryphes semicollaris; assembly: GCA_013400055.1. NCBI lineage: Eukaryota > Metazoa > Chordata > Aves > Charadriiformes > Rostratulidae > Nycticryphes > Nycticryphes semicollaris. The sequence goes on from VXBJ01005108.1 coordinate 660,987, forward strand.
TCAGAGATGCAGCCAGAGGAATTCCAATACCCAGGCTTGGCTCAGCTCTGGTTACAAGTGGGTCAATAGCAGTTAAGTGGATAGAGTTGACCTCCCTCAGATCTAATTTTTGCCACTCTCCCTTCCCTTACCACCCCCTTTCTCAGTGAAATTTAAAACTGCCCACAGGGCAACAAAGAGAACCAGCCTGGCTGCCCTTCACATTGCCCTAAAATGCAGATAGGTCTGAGCTACACACAGAAAATTACTGTTAGTTTTTAAGTTATCTTTTTTTCTTTAATTCACTAGTAGCATAAATAATTGCTGTCTTGGGTGGTGAATGGTACTATGCTGTGATTCTTGTCACTGAGACCTGGGAATTGGCAAATACTTTGATCTTTCTGCATGCAACTGTAATCGCTACTGCTCACATAAGGGAGAGGTGAATTGAGTCCACGTATCCTATGCCTGACCATGCGCTTATTCCCAGTGAGATTTTTGGTAAATGACTTAGCGTCCTTATTTTATGGGGACATCGAGGAATAGGATTGATTATTGCCTCCAAAGCTTTTTGAAGTGCTTGGTTGCTGTCACACACGTACAGTGACGGTGACGCTGGAGACAAGCAAGTCAGAACTTTGTCTTGCACAGACCTGCTGTGCCTAAGGCGAAGCACTGTCTGCGAAGCTGCATGAACAGCCTTTCTCCAAAATAAAAAACAAAGTTGCTTTGTGGCCTAACCTGGCTTCCTCACTCTGGGAGAATCATCACAATCTGAATGGGGGTCGCAAAGCTTTGCATTGGGGGAGGAGGAGAAATGGCTCATATGTGAGGGTTTAATTCGGGGTTTGCATGTTGCTCTCCCTCTCCATTAAATCTCCCCTTTACTGAAAAGCAAAGGCAGGGAAGGCAGTCCATGCTGGTGCTGGTGTGCCCAGCAGCCTCCCTACATTTTTTAGGCTACAGAGACATCTGGTGGCATTTTTCCAGCCTCTACAAGCAGCGTATCCACCTCTACTCAGAGGTCACAGCAACCTTCTCTCTTATGCCTGAACCAAGACTTTTTCCACTGCACTCTTATCTACTATTATCTTATCGAAAAAACATCAACACCTCCCTTTTTAAATTCTCTAAGTAGCAGGGAGACTTGTGAGCAAATTTGCAGAGTGTGTCCCCATATCCCAGCTGTGTAAAAGAAAGACCATGAGATATTCAGTAAGGTCATCATTCTGCCATTCAGACTAACCTCTTTTTCCCCCAAACCTAATTAAAATTATGAAAATGCCATTTTGTTTGCCACTTCCTGTGAACTACTTGGCAGACTCTCACTAGACTGATCATTTCACAGCTAAAGCTCCTATGATAATCCAGCACTAATTCATGCCAAGTGTCCTCCAGGTGATATCACAGCCCAAGGTAAATGCTAGGGGTTTTACCTAATTAATTCCACACAAGCTTAGAGGCATCGAAGCGAATGCTGTTGGTGGCAGCAATCCACTTGTGTAGGGACCATCCTCTTCTTTAATCAGTGACAAAATGTTTTTCCGCCCCCATTTCGTTTGCATTCCATTTCCCTTCCCTTCCACCACGCTGGAGAGCCAGACAGAGTGTGCCGGCTTCCCCTGCCCCTCACTGCCAGCGGGAGGGGGAAAGGGAGGTGGTTTTTTCCTACTCCCACCTTTGCTGTTAATGGCTTTACCAAAATTCAACATCATGGCTCGTGCCGGGACCGGTCGAAACGTTACTGCATCCATTTGCATAAAAAGGGTCTCATCACCACGCTGGCTGCTTGGGGTTACTGAAGCAAGGATTTAGCTGGGAAACGGGGACCTGCAGGCTGGCAGCATCATTCCGCCTCTCTGCATAAAACTACCCATTAAGAAAATTAAACAACAAAGGAAATGTGAGTTTATGTTTATTGTCACATATACGTTGCCCAGCAGCAATGTCTGTGACAGGCTTTTTCAGAAATGAGCTGCGGGGGCTAAGTCTGTTGTTTTCCATTACCTCCATAGCAGTGAGAGGAAATGCTACCCCCAGGGTCTGATACTGTCCAACACCTTCTGGATACTGCCCACCCAGCTTGGATGCTGGGACAGAGCACATGCTCAGCTAGTTTGTAGATGATACAAAGCTGAGAGGAATGGCTGATACACCAGAGAGTCATGCTGCCATCCAGAGGGACCTCAACAGGCTGGGGACATAGGCTGACAGAAACCTCATGAAGTTCAACAAGGGGAAGTGCCAAGCCCTGTCCCTGAGGTGTCAGAACAGGCTGGGGCCAACCTGCTGGAACAGCCCAGATGTTCTGGTGGAACCAGTGATGAGCCCTTGTGGCAAGGGTGGCAAACTGCCTCCTGGACTGCACTAAGCAGGACATCTCCAGCAGTTTGTGGGAGGTGATCCTTCCACTCTGCTCAGCACTGGTGAGACACACCTGGATTGCTGGGTCCAGTGCTAGGCTCCTCAGTATAAGAGAGAAATGAACATACTAGAGAGAGTTCAGTAAAGGACCACAAAGCCTATTCAAGATTTGGAGCTTTTGCAATATGAGGAGAAGCTGAGAGAGCTGGGACTGTTCAGCCTGGAGGAGACAAGACTCAGAGGCATCTTATCAATATGTGCCTGATTGCCAGGGGGGTAAAGAAGCTGAAGCCAGACTCTTCTCAGTGGCCTCCAGAGGCAAGACAAGAGACAATGAGCATAAACTGAAAATCAGGAAATTCCATTTAAACATAAGAAAAACCTTTTTTTACTCTGAGGGTGGTTGAACGTGGGAATGGGCTGCCCAGTGAGGGTGGGGAGTCTCTGTCCTTGGAGTATTCAAAATGCAACTGACACAGCCCTGAGCAACCAGCTCTAGTTGCCTTATTTTAGTGAGTTTAATTGAAAGTCTTTCTAGTTCCCAAAAGCTTGGAAACACTTGGTCTAAAAAGGTTGTGATTTCCCCATATGTATTCTCTAGTCAATTGACTGATTCCTCTTAAGTTTCTCCTAGCCTGAAGCTGTTTGGTAAGAATAGTGGTGGTGATCCAGTGGATATTACAATGGGATAGGTTTGATTGAAAAAACTGCTGAGCTGATACATTTCTATTCTGTGACTGGACAAATACAAGAAATAGGTAGAATAATTACGTCTCCAAAATTTAAGTGCCATTCAGCAAATATTGCTTTTTCAGAGAACTGAAAACAAGGTGGAAGAAGAAGAAGAAGAAACACTTTTCTTGGTCCTAGCTGGCTGGGGTTTAGCTGCATTTTTGAAAATTGCTACAGCATTACATGATACTGCCCCTAAACAAAGGCAATTCACCCATGCCATAGTACTTACACCCAACTAATCAATTAAAACTTAATTTTATCTTGTACTTGTAAGAGCAAGCAGTTGTTAAATTAATTCATGTTCTCTGCTCTCATTAAATACCTTTTCTCATCGAACTTTTCCCAGACTAAGGTGATATGTTGGCTCGCAGGTAAATCAAAGCACCAATATAAACCACTTTTCCTATAAAAGCAAATTTTTATGTCAAACAAAATGGTTTAGGTCCAAAACTGATGTCAGTTTAAAGATGGAATGTATTAACATTAATTTATTTTCTTCTGAGGGTGGGATGATTGTAAAAATGGTTTTGTTTAAAATTATACCAGGAATAATAGCCAAGTTGAAATTTCTGACTGCTACAGAAATCTAAAAACTATATACAGCCAGAAGGAATTTATTTTCTGAAGCAAAGTATCTAGAATTCTGGCAATGCCTGATAGCCAACATATAATGAATCACAACTGAGCTGAAACCACTTAATAGGTGTATTTTTCAGCATAAAAGCACTTTCACATTTGATTAGTACTGAAGGTGCATCCATATGGTTCCTATACAGTGTCATGTAGAGATACCAATGTTAAAATTGAAAAAAACAGACATAAATTGTGGGCACATGTGAGTGAACTCTGGCTGCTTTTTAGAGGGGAAAAAAGAAAAAAGAAAAACCAAAGCCCAGCCCCAAAACAACAGCATGAGCCAGCTGGAAAAGCCCTCTGACTCAGTCACACGGCCTCTTTACTGGGTTTTTTTTTCAGCTAAGGGCATCAAGCACTAGCTCATCTCAGGCAAAAGTATCATTTTGGTCATGAAATAATTTCCACTGCTCACTTCTTGTCTAAATCATCAATATGTTGGAGCTACTTGGAGCTGAATAGATGTCTGAGGAGCATTTGACTGCATCTCTTCAGGTATATTAGAAATTAGACTGAAGTAATTTAGCAACTATTTGCCTATGCTAATAGATAATAGCTATGCATAATTAGCAAAAGTAATTTCCTTTGAAGGAAGGTGTGATTAGTATTACATGTCTATAAGGTTCATTCTTGTTTTGTAAAATTACTTCCACCTTTAATTCTGCCACAATTTTATATTTTTCAGGGAAGCGTTATAAAGTTAACAGACTTCTTTCCACTGAAGTACAGCCTTCTTTCCTCTTCCTCAAGATTTGTTTTAGGTTAAGACTTTTCTGGCTATCAAATGAACAAAATAGCACAATATCCACTGGGGCTTCATTTGTGTGTGTTTAAACTTGGCTTTTCAAACTGGATATAAAGTGATAATTATGAGGTTTTATGAAGTGGTTCTCATTTTCAATGTGCTACACAAAGAGAAGCTGTTTGGCTTTCAATAGCCCTACGAGGCAGAAAGGTAAGTAAAGTTTCATTGCCTTGATTCTTGTTTCATAGGTGGGCAGTAGAGATTCAAACCCATATACAATTCCCAGTGCCTGCTTCTGCAAAAATGACCTAGTTCTCAGTTGGCAAACTCCCACACTGCTCATATACATTTTTAAGTCATGTAGTTTGCCCGATGAACTCGCTACCTTTCTCATGGCCACACAGTGAATGGGATGAGAGCTGCAGCAGGCTGGAAGAGGACTTGGGGGTCTCCCTTCTCCCCCAGTGTGCTTGGCCTGCCTACTTCAACTATCTCTAAGTAAAAATCATTTTGCCTGAGGTGACTGACTGTGGCCCTGATTCGTCACAGAACTACTTAGAGGCGTGACTTCATGCATGTACCCTGAGCAAACAGCTCCACGTGCAGCGCCGTAACGTTGTCGCCATCATTTTTTTAAAGCGTCAGAAGCAAAGGTTAATTGCTCGCATTTACTGCACAGTTCAAAGCGACCTCATACAAAAGATATAGCCTAACAGCTCCTTTTATTTTACAGTCTGAAATTTCATACCATTTGTTGGAATTACCTTCTAATTAGCCCTTTGGGGGTACATGTAGTGTTTATTGATTAATTCTTCAGTAGTTGTTTTTTAAATAACAGGTTAATTCTCTATGTTGGGTTGCCCAGTCAAGCTCTGCCGTTCTCCCACCCTTCTTTTGCAGTGTGGGGTGAGGACAGTAGCACACAGCCAAAGTGAAGAGAGGAAGAAAGGAGCTTCAAGCTGCTGCCTACTTAGCTAGACCTACAACTAGAAGTATTGCTTCTTCAGCACAAAACACTGAGCCTAAATTACTTTTTCCTGCCCAGAGTCAGGCTTTTTAGCTTTCATGCTATGCTCTTCCTAATATGGCTATGCCTGTGGCTTGAGATAGCATCACCAAGAATGGCATTAACTGCCTGTCTCCTCTTCCCATCTCTCTTCTAGGAGGAGTAACCAGAAAACTGCAGTTGATGGTTGGTGCCATCAGCCCCTGAAGATGGTCTCAAGAGCTGTAGATTGTTAGATTTGCTGGATTTTGTCACTTGTAGTTTTGGCAGTGCCAGCAGGAAAAAAAGCATGAGGTCGTGTCATGATGGGCGCTGGAAAAACAGTCTTTTCCTGAGTGAAATGGATGAAGCGGGAAGAGCAAGGAGACCACGGAGGGAGAGGAGATTGGTGGGACAAGGCAGGGGACATGCAGTGACACTGTGGGCCGTAACAGCCTGACGGCTGCAAAGGGAAGCAACACTAGTGAGGGCTGCTGAGGAAGGTGCACACACAAAAGAAATGTTCATATATGACCTTCCCCTGCATGTGCAGTCATATTGTGCCCAGGTGCGACTGCAAAGAGCTATGAGACAACACAGAATTGGGTTCACAGGGTTTCCTTACGCTCTTTCACCAGGGCAATCACTTTTGGCTCCTGATTTCTGCCTGGCTCTCCAGCTGGCACTGAACTCAGGACACACTTCTGGAGGATCCTCACACTTCAGCCTGCTGATACTGTTTTCAGTTTTGTTGACTTCCAAAAGTGGCTTGGGGGAGAATTTTCAGGGATCTAGTCAACCTTTCAGTTTATTCCTCCCTCTACCTCTTACCACTTTCGTTCAACTCTATCAGGTCCAGAAGACTGCATGGCTTGCCTGCAATGAACTCCTTGCCATGCCTAGGCTCTGTGGGAAACATGGGGCCTTAAATAATTAGCATGTATCTGTATGGAAAATACATGTCAGAGAGCAAAATAAATGCCCCTGCTCCTGTAGTAATGTGCAACCAAATGCATTATTCTCTCCTCTCTGTCCCCCACCCATGCTTAGTTCAGTATTTTGGGAAAATGAGGAGACTATAGTTGCTGTGATTGCTGATGAGCCAGTAGCCAGATGTTCAAAACCAGCTCTTTCATTCAGGGTTAGGTACCTTTGGGTTGCAGTTGTCATCTAGTCAGTAGGCAGATGCTCATTGTTGTACCAGCACTGAAACTCAGATGCAGTGCAAGTTTCAACCACAGAACCCCTATCTAATAACCCTGTTTGGTGGTTTACTGTAGGGAATAATTTTAAAAGTGTATCTGACTAAACTGCTGGGGAAGCCAAAGCTGTGGGTTTAGAATCAACAGCCCGTTCTTCAACCACTGGGCATCTCTGTCTCTCTATGAGAAATTCCATCTTGAAAGGGTTGAGCAGGACTTTTCTGCTTGTTAGCCAATTGGTCCTTGTAGCCCCTCCTGAAAATAGGTGGTCAGCACAGCTCTCCTGCTTTGAAGATGGGAATTCTGTGTCAGGGTAGTCAAGATGTAATTTTTACTTCATGACTGTGACGAGGTAATTCAGAATTTCTAGCTCTCCATCTGCCTTCTGCATACCCTTCATAAAAAAGTAAACATTTTGTGCAAGGCAAGCCAGTATCATATAAGAAAGCAAAGCAGACTGCTCAAGTAACCTCAAGTAACTTAGGCTTTTTTCTTACTTTATACCAAGATGCAGTCTGGTGGGTGACTGAGGAGTCCCGGAGAACTTTACAGGGCAGCAGCGCTTCTTCAGCACATCTCACAGCAACATCTGGGATGATCACAGAAGCCCCATGGATGAAGCGCTGAACTGCAAAGCACAGGTGCACATCGCCTTTAAAAGACATTGCCTAGGTAACCCTTCCTCTCTTCCCAAAACATATCTCCGCAAACTAAATGTGAAAGATCAGAAAGAAACATGTGAGGCTCCCCACTTACCATTGCACAGGGCGATGAGCAGAGTGTAGACTACCGAAGACATGGTTTTTACTGCTTCAAATCACAGAGCAGCAGCAGCAGCAACCTGCCTCTTTGCAGGATGGACTGTGAAAGCAGAATGAAACTGCTACTGCTTCTAGAGTGGTATTTCTGGAGGCAAACTGGGGAATCCCCAAGCGGCTTATCTTGAAGCTCCCCGTCACAGGGAAAATCCCTACGTGTAAGAGCCAGTGCTCCTCCCATTAAATCTGTTAGGCCACCCCCATTTCTACAACTGCCTGCTCCTCCCCTTTTTTCTTCATCTTTTCCCCCCGCCTCTCTGTGTTGATCTGAACAGAAATAAGGTTGATGGTGGGGCACCATGGATCGGTGTGAAGGGCATCAAAATCAGCACAGAAAGAATATTTCTCTTGAGTGACAAAACAGCAGGGGAAGTGGTTTGTCAGCCTCCCAAAATCCCCTCTCAACCTTCTCTCTGCAGCTCTAACAGAGCAGTGCCTGTGCAAGTCATATGTAGCCACATTTTTTAAACCACATCTAAGCCCTCAGGTTGTAACACCACAAGGACACTGTGACTTGGGTCTAAGGGCTAAGTAGGAATTTACAGCATGACTGAGCAATACAAACCAATTTTCTGTAGCGTTACATGTGTAACTCCCCATGTAGGGATTCATGCTGTAGAAGCAGCATCTCTTCTTAGTGTATTTTGTCATTTTCAAGACAAGCAAGGGCAGCCGGAGTGATATAATTCTAGCTAATTATATGCTGGAAATTTTCCTCATGAAAAACAATCAAGGCAGCTCCCAGAAGAGGACTCATTTGGACATCCCCTCTAGATATCTGAAAAAGGTCTTTTTTCTTGTGATCTTTAAGAGCTGTTTCCCCCTGGAGAATTTTTGAGGAAGTCTGAGGTTGATCACAGAAGCATTTACAAATCATGAAACTCTGAAAGTTGCTGACATGTTATTTTTGGAAAACAGTTCTGGCTGCTGTCTTTAGGCTACTGAGATCATGGAGAGAAGTCATTTTAGGAGGGGCTTTTTTGAGTTTTGATGGGAGAAGAGTGAGCCTTGAAAACCAGGTTCCTGGAAGTCACATCAGGCCAGGCATCCTAAAGCCAAATTACCTCTAGAAAGCTTTGTGAGGAGAAGCCAGTTTAACAAGTCCTTAGCATGCAAAAGTCCAACTCGGATGGGTAAACACCGTGGGTGGGTAATAGTTTCAGAAACTCCAATCTTCTGTGAGGGAAGTCAGAGAGCAATTTTGCTGGGGGCCTCACTGTTGAAATAGGCTATATATATTTAAAGCTTTTTATTTCTGTCTTCATTGACCAGAATAGTAAATATAACATGCTGTGAGCTTTATTTTTCTTTGCATTTTCCAGTTTCAAGGACTTCAACTGATTACTTAGAAGGTAGGTACAAGTAAAATGTAAATCCCAGTGGATCTCTCTAGAGGGAGAGATAATCCTGAACTCTCGCTTCTTTCTCCTATGCGAAATAATAGAATCCTGGAGAAGGCAGAAGTGTGTGTGTGTGAGAGTTGCTGAAGGAAATCTGGAGAGAAGAGGGCTCCAGTTAATATATTTCACATCTGTTCTTCACTAAAATGATGACTCTCCTGCCCCCATAAGTCAGTCATACATCAAGCCCACTTCCAAGGAGAGCACTCAGCTTTCACCCAAGTGCCTCTTTCTGTGAGTCCTACAAAGCTACATATTTACCCTTCATAAAACAATCCAGAGGCTAAAACCTTCTCTACTCCCCTTTCATTGTGAGGAAATCTCTAGTGAGCAAACCACAGTAAGCTGCTGCCCGTGCTGTGGGTCAGCCCACAGCAATCTTTCCCCAAACGGCCTGACCAGATGTAGTCTGGATGCCTAAGGCTGAGGTCACAAGTTTGCCCACACAGAAATGCATAAAGGGTCAGGCTTCAGTTTGATCTGGGAAATGTACATGCCACACACACTTGCCAAGGTGATGTTAAACAACATTCTCAGTTAGTTAAAATACTCTTCGTTAAGACTCTTAAAAATACACGGGTTTTCCCTCTAGGACAGGCATAGCTTCAAGCAAAACAGCCCTTTTCCTCCAAAAATATTTGCAAGCTCAGCTGCCGTTCCACAGCATGGTATGTGAAGCAGGAAAGCAAGATATGAAAAACAAAAACTGAAACTCCCTTTGCTGGGTGAGGAGAAATCATTTGGTTTCTAAACTTTCCCTGGTTGGAATTTTTTCTTTAGGGAAACTTTGAATGGGGCTGTACTTTCCATCCGAACTTTTAATAACCTTTATATGGTTTCAAAGAGCAAGCCTATTATCTCCAGAGCCCTGGAAGCTTCTTTGAGTTTCACTCCAGTCCTGAGTGGTGGAAGCAATGGGAGCTCAGTTGGACAGGTTCAGGTGAGAGAGTGAGGAGGCAGTGATTGCCTGTCAGCCTTCTCTGTGAGAAACAGATCCACATCTTTGCAGAGCCCTCAGGAACTGCAGGAGCTACAGGGTTATGTGAATAAGTAGAAGTTTATCATTAAACACATTGTTCTGTAGACCTAATCAGACCTGCTTTCCTGCAGGTGTGTCCTGTTGCCTCTTCCTCACCTTCCTGCACCTGTACCACTCACTACACCAACCATAAGCCCTCAATCTTACTGAGCACCATCTGCTCTGGTGGGTCCAGAGCCGCACATGTGACGACTGATATTTGCAAGCAGCGTGTAAAACGGCTGCATTCTGCCTACCTTTCCTTTAGCAAGGGCACTCATTTGGATCTGTCTTTGACCCAGCCGCTGATTTTCATGAATTTCATAGACACTTAATTCTCTTTGAGCACCGATCCCTCTGTCAATTTGATAGAAAGCAGGTTCAACACATACTGACTGATAGACAGCCAGATGGCATGACCACAGAAATTTCATTCTCTGTGGGAAATGAGGCTAGAAGCACAAGGATGTGGGATGGATTCATGGGATAAGGCTAAAATGTCAAGACTGTATATTTTTTCAGTGTTGATAGAGCCTTGAGAATGCTGTTCATGGAATCATATCCTTTTTCTGTGAAGCAGGTAGGTACTGGCTCCCTCAGACACTTGGGCAGTGGGGTTTTCTTATTTTTTCATTCCAGTGTGTGGCTGCAAAAAATATGTAAGATTCCTTCATGTTTTTGCTTCCAAGTGCCAGCGTTTACCAGGAAGAACAGAGTTTTTAAAAAAAGGCAAAAATTTAGGTGTCTACAAGGAGTACAGTGCTCTCCACAATGAAGAATCAAAGGTTAAGACAAAGATGCCAAAACAGTATTTAGCATTTCTGGCAAGGCACAGATTTTTCTGTATTGGGATATGATTATCAAATATACATTGCCCCTCTGCATTTAAGTTCTCGGTTAGAATAAGGTCGATCCATGTGCCTCAGGTCTGTTGTGAAAACAGTGGTGAAGGGGAGTTGGGTTTTTGTTGGTTTTTTTTTTTTTTTACAACTACTAATCTCCTGTATGGCAATAAAAACTCTGTGCTTCAGTTTTTATTTTAGTAGAGAACCATTTTTAAAATAATGTACTCTGTAATGTGGCACTGTCAGCTGAAGGAACTGTGACGGAAGAATCCACAGCCACAAATGCAGAGCAGTCGAGTATTTTGAGGGGCCCAGCAGAGCTGCAGTCACAGTGTTTACTTTCCTATCATGCCAGGATCTTCAAGCTCACCACACCAACAATTAAAAGCAAGTGAGAGTTTCCAGATTGCAGCTAATGAGAGGGACGTAGATTATTCATAAACTTGAGTTAGGAAAGTTTAAGGCCAAAGTGCTTTTCTCTGCCCCTTCATGGCAGATGTTGGGTCAGGGTCTGCCTTTGCTGTTTAAACAGTGGCAATCCAGCAATACTGAGAAACCAAAACACTGGAACTGTGACCTGCTGGGCGGCACAGGGCTTTGTGCTCCAGACTAGCTCTCACTGCCAGCTCAATAAATAACACCCAAGAAATTATACGCAAACAACCACTCCTCTGAAACACCTGGACTTTGGAGTGAACTGTTTGAGATGTGCCAGCCCTGTTTATCTACGTAAATTATAACACTCAGATAGAAATTGAAATGTGACCCAAAATGGAGGTATCCAAAATCAGAAGCCTTTTGAGAAACTGTTGGCCTGGCAATTTAGGAATTGCCTTTAAGCAAACAGGAGCAAGAGCGTATTCCATGTCTATATATGCAACTGTAAGAATTGGAAGAAGGCTGTACTGAAGCTCCATCTAAGCCCAGCATCTTGTCTCCAACAGCAGGAAGTGAGCTATTGGAGAGCCAAGCAGCCCAAGGTGCTGCATCCAAACTGCAGTGTGTGCTGGAGGTGCGCATTGAAATCTAATTTTTAACAGGTCCCTGGTTCCTCTTTTATCATCAGCGTGCTAGATGGTGTTGGTGTCACCAAGACTAGAGACATCTTGGACCCCAGTTTGCAGTGGACTCTCCATTGCTCACCCTCCAAGTGGGGTCGTCCATGCTGCCTTCTCCAGAAGGTAAGGAATGGATTAATGCCTGCTCCCTGCCGAATTCTGCAGCAGTAGTCCCCACGTCGTCCCAGCCTTGCAGAGCTCCTTCTTGGACCTCACATCTCCTTACCACACCCAGCCAGGCACTGCTTTAGTACAGATCTAATGTTCAGTTGGTCTGCCCCCAAATCATGGTATGGAGATACTTACTCTTCCTGGTGTTCCTCTCACTTTTTTCTTGCCTGTACGTCCTCCCAAGACAAGCATGCTATGGGACTTTGTACATTACAAGAGAACAAAGGATCCCAGCTGATCCTTGCTGATCCCATGGCCCACCAGAAATGTAAGCCAGGAAATCCTCCTGAGAGCAGCCTGTGCTAGCAGCAGGTCTCACAGGGTGCTCTGACTGTTGTGCACCATCTCAGGACCCAACCACGCACACTGTGCCAGGCTGCAGTCCCTCTCACGGTGCTTCCAAAACCTTTTGTTGTGGGGTGCTTTTTTTACATACCTTCCCCATCTGAAGTCCCACTGAGTCATGAGACATCCTGATCAACTTCCCCCACCATCCCCAGCAGCAGAAAGAGGAACCACCTGATGATGTGGTCCGGGTGACTGTAGGGCCTATATCCCTTCCCTTCTCCTTTCGGGTCTCTGGGCACTGCTGGGCACTGTCCACTGGCTCTTCAGATGCCTTCAGGGTAGCATGCCCTGCATCCCCCTCTGGTTCTCTATCTGTACATTTCTGACCCTTGGACCTTGATCTTCCTCTCTTTTTTCCTTTGTTGTTCCCTGCAAACGATTGCAGGGAACAACAGGTCTTTCAAATAGCATAAAATTAGTGCAAGCATATGCTGACAGAATACTTGTGTAGCCTGAAAATAATTAAGGTAACTTGCCTCCACAATGTGTAATAACTTTGTGCTTTCATCAAATTGTCTTCTCACCATATGCCCCCTTTTCTAGTTAATTTATAAATAGGTTTTGTGCCAAGAGCCCAGGAACAAAACCCCCTCAAACATCACTGAAGACCTCTCTCAGATGGAAACCCTGGCCATTTATGCTCCTCTTTTAAAAGGTTATTCACATGAAGACTTTTTCTCTTGTCCCATGGTGCCTTAATTTCTTTCAGAGCCATTACTGATGGACCTTTATGTCATTGGAAATTATTGCTGGGATTCTATATGGCTGATTTTGTTGTGGTTTTCATTTAACTTGCCAGAGTTTGTGATCCTTTCTATTTTCCACTCTTGGACACAACTTCTATTTTCTGAAGAAAGTCTTCTGCTTCTAATAAATTCCTTTATCCTGCTGTTAGCCATGTCAGCTTTTCTTTTGGTCTTTCCAAAGTCTTTGTCCCTACACAGAGGCTTTGAGCAAATTTACTCTTACACATTATGTTGAAATAGTCACCATGCAAACATTTTAGCCTTCAGGCATCCATTTTAATTTCTTTCTAACAAGGTTCCTTGTTCCTATGTAATTCCATTGTACCTGGGTTTTTTGGCTTTTGTTCCCTAGGCAAGAACATTGAGCAGGGGTGTTTTGAACCAGGTTCTGCATGTTGCTCAGGGCTAATATTAAAGTTTCTTCTTTTGTACGCTCTTTCATGCAGCAACACTATTTTCTTTTTCAGCATCCATCCCTGATGTGACATTTGCCCAATATGCAGGTGGGAAATGTATATCTTCTGTTCCTGTTGCATTTCTTGCCCTCTCAGCAACTCTGATCTCCCACAGCATGTAATAGAGACAAACATTTGATGTAACGCTGATATGGCACGTTACTGACTTAGGCCAGGAATGTCAGGCTATATAGGTTTTGTGCTGGTTTTAAATACAATTATCTTGTTACTTTCATTTGGCACAAAGCTTTCTCTGATACATTACCACTTCTCTACTGCTGTTGCCTCGTCTGTCTTTTTTTTTTTGTACTTTGTTCTCTGATCAGGCATCTGATCAGTCACCTTCTTCCCATCTGATACATGTATTATGAGACTAGCCCTGGTTAAAGTCAGGCATTTTTGCTTTCCCATCTTGTTTGCTAGACTTCTACCATTCATAAAGAAACATCTAATTTTTTTTTTCTTCTCTGTAGTATGGGAAACTTTTTGTTTTATTATTGATCCTTCTTTCTATTTAAGTTTTACCAAATTATTGTTATTCACTGGTGGATAAAGTTTTCCTGACTTCTTTGAATTACGTTTTAGCACTTGTTGGCTTCTCCTTTCCTTTAGTTAAAAAAATCTCCTGACACCTTTTTAAGTGCCATCACTGGTTTCATTTTAGTTTATCTGAATCAGACGTTCTGGGAGTTTTCCCATTTTCAAACAAGTTCAAATCCTTTGTCTTCAAGTGTTTCCTAGTTACTCATTGAGAATTTGTTTCTCTCACTTCAGCGCTGCTCAGGGAATAGGAAGCATTCCAGCTGAAGCTACTATGGAGCTCCTGGCCTCCAGTTTAGCATCTAACTGTGTGCATTTTGCCTCCAGAAGCCCTCTCTTCCTTTCCCGAGGTCATTGCTCCATACACTGTGTTCAAAGGCTCCTGCAAGCCTTTCACAAGAGCCTGCCCAGATATTCCACACTTTCCAGAAAGCAGATATTGCATCCAGTAGTCTAATCACCATGCGGTCCTTTCTGGTATCACAAAACTGCATGGATATACACCTGATATAGCATCAGTGTCTCTCTACCACTGTATCTTAGTCACCTACTCCATTCTTGTGAGATCCCCATCTTGGAGGGGTGGGGAGTACCTTGTAGTACTTTGTCCAGCTTTGAAGTCCTCAACACAGGAAGGACATAGACCTGTTAGAATGGGTCCAGCAGAGAGCCACAAAAATGATCAGAGGGCTGGAATACTTCCACTGTGAAGACGGGCTGAGAGAGTTGGGGTTGTTCAGCCTGGAGAAGAGAAGGCTCCAAGGAGACTTTGTAAAGGCCTTCAAGTACCTGAAGAGTGCCTACAGGAGAGATGGAGAGGGACTCTTTATTAAGGAGTGTAGCAACAGGACGGGGGATATTGGTTTTAAATTGAAAGAGAGGAGATTTACATTAGCTGTTAGGAAGAAATTCTTTGCTGTGAGGGTGGTGAGACACTGGACCAGGTTGCCCAGAGAAGCTGGGGATGACCCATCCCTGGGAGTGTTCAAGACCGGGCTGGATGGGGCTTTGAGCAACCTCAAACTAGTGAGAGGTGTCCCTGCCCATAGCAGGGGGGTTGGAATTTGATGATCTTTAAGGTCCCTTCCAACTGTAACCATTCTGTAATTCTAAAACTGGGATCTGAAGTATAATATCAGTGCAAAAGTATATGGGGGCTTAAGCTGTGAGATCACTTCTGCCCTCCCCAGGATAAAACTTCCATCCACAAGCCTTGTCCCACCTCAGCAGCATGGGAGCTATATAAGCCTGGAGGTAGGACTGCTCAGTGATAATCCTAAAGGAACTGTCAGTGTGTCTGTCTGTTATTCTGAAATCTTTTAATTCAGGTGTTGTAGCCTCTGGGACTAAGATGTTGGGCTAATTGGACTGGATACACAGGGTTGTTACCCGTGAACTGCACGGGTAGTGATTTATAGTGCTCTGTATAGCGAACTGAGAACTCCTTGCCCCCTCACTATTTAAATAGCCAGCTGCTGCTTTAGTTTGCCCATCTCCTTGGTTTAGGAGTCTGAATAACTCCTTCTTCAGGGATCTGTGCCTGGAGCTGGAGATAGATTCCATCAGATCCCTCCTAATCATAACTACATTCCCCCTCTGGCAGATATCCTTTTACATCACCTGGCTCCAAGCACTCCCCAGTTCTGCCTGTTTGGATCTGCTGTGATCCTGCGGTGAGTCTTTGGTCCTTCTTACTCCTTGTAACTCACATCCAGAGAGGGGAAAGTGAGAACAAAAAGCACAGTACAGGGGATGCTGAAAGAAATGGCTGATGGTGACTGTATACTGTATACTGTTAAATTGCTTCAGCCTCAGGTAAGCTTTGGATCTTCCTTTACTTAGTTTGGAAGGACTTTTTACAAATGTTTCAGTTCAACTGCCCTGAGCAGAGACATTCCTCAGAAGTCAGGAATGGAGAGTTGGAAACAAGAGACCCTATACTAGAAGCACTGTTGGGGTTGAAATATGTTCAGCCTTTTTACTTACATTTCTTCTATATATTGACACTCAGTGCTTCATTTTCATTTAGCTTTCAAAGAAAAGACCTACCACCTGAGAGCTTCACACTCATGGAAGATAACAAGATCCAGGAGGTAAGAGCAAAACAAAGAGCAGTGACACACCGCAAGGACTGTGAAGCACCAGGTATATAGTCACCACTGGAAATCAGCTTCATGGGAGATAGTCTAGGATAGAGCCCATTCTGCCTGGAGATGAAGGACCAGGACACCTAGACAAGGGAACACGCTTATCGAAGTTTCACTGAAGTTCCTGAGAATTACTTTCTTCAAAACAGTAGGATACTAGGCTCTCCCAGACCTCAGCTCCCACAGCTTACCTCTTTCCCTCAGCCCAGGGTTCTGCCCACGTGCTGTCGTTAGCAAAAACTTTAGTAACCGTGCTGATGCACATAAGAGATGGAAAGGGGAACCACTGTTTCTTGAGGGGGAGGCTGAGGAAACAGGTGACGCGTGGTGGGAGGATGAGCAGTGAGAAATGGAGAAATGAAAAATAGAAAGTTTTTGCTAGAGCTGTGACAAATATAGCTCTTCTAAATGTAATGGAACTAGACGGCAGAGTAGGCAGAGACAACTTGGTGGCCTTTTAAAAGAGGAAGGAGTAACAAATACGTGAAAATACTAAAATGACCTATGTCCTTAGGGCCCTGATTCTCAAGTTCTGGAGGTTCACACTGGGCTGATTTTAAGAAGCTACTGGTCCGAGTTGTTCACCCATTGCCATGGCTTATTGCCCAAATCACTGACTTGTCAGAAATGGGAGTGTGCCCACACCATAGGCACCAGGCTGATACATTTTCATAAACTGAAGCAACTGTGGCTAATTCAGTTCTCTAGGATGTGGACTGTGGTGGCCAAGGGATCCTTCTGGATCCCTATCAAGTTCAGTTGGGTACGTGACCAGCTCAGAAGCCTCCTGAGCCACCAAAGACAAACCTGACAAGTACCAAGAGTTGCCAGGAGAGCCTTGATACCATTTTAGCCAATTTGACTGTCTTAACTCCTTTGTTGCCCTAGCTTGCAGAAGGCATTGGAGAAGGTTTACAAAAGCCCTGTAAGCTTGTTCATTTTGTTGTCTTTCCACTAGGGTGCCCAAGTGCCTGACTGAGTAGCACAGGCTGGAGGTAATCCCTTGACATGATTTGGAGAAGAGCACTGTTGGTTTTATAGCAGGATGCAACAAGAGCCAGGGAGAAATCCCAGGGCGACAGGGCAGGGCCTGGCAGCCGGTGCCCATCCTACCACCCCGGCCAGGGTAGCATGGGCAAAGGCAGTCCCTGGGCATCCAGCCCCTCCATGGGGATGTTACTCCATGCCAAAAGTACATGCATTCTCCAAGAGTGAGAAAAAGAGATTGAGAAAAAGGATGAGAAAAAGACAAAGAGAGTGAGAAAAAGAGTAAGAACAAGAAAAAGAGTGAAAACAAGAAAAAGAGTGAGAAAAAAAGAAAAAGAAAGTGAGAACCAGTGACAAAAAAAAAAGAGAGTGACTGAAAGAAAGAGTGACAGAGAGTGAGAAAAAGAAATAGCAGGGGAAAAAAGGGAGAAAAAGTGAGAGAGCGACAAAAAGAGAGTGAGAGTGAGAAAAAGAAAAAGTGAGAGAAAGAGAGAGAAAGAGAGTGAGAGAAAGAGAGTAAAAGAGAGTGAGAAAGAGAAAGAGTGAGAGAGAGGGAGTGAGAAAGAGAAAGGGAGTGAGAAAAAGAGTAAGAACAAGAAAAAGAGTGAAAACAAGAAAAAGAGTGAGAAAAAAAGAAAAAGAAAGTGAGAACCAGTGACAAAAAAAAAAGAGAGTGACTGAAAGAAAGAGTGACAGAGAGTGAGAAAAAGAAATAGCAGGGAAAAAAAGTGAGAAAAAGTGAGAAAGAGAGCGACAAAAAGAGAGTGAGAGTGAGAAAAAGAAAGTGAGAGAAAGAGAAAGAGTAAGATAGACTGAAAGAGTGAGAGAAAGAGAGTGAAAGAGAGAGTGAGAGAAAGAGTAAGATAGACTGAAAGAGTGAGAGAAAGAGAGAGTGAGAGAAAGAGTAAGATAGACTGAAAGAGTGAGAGAAAGAGAGTGAGAGAAAGAGAGTAAGTGAGAGAAAGAGTAAGATAGACTGAAAGAGTGAGAGAAAGAGAGAGTAAGTGAGAGAAAGAGTAAGATAGACTGGAAGAGTGAGAGAAAGAGAAAGTGAGAGAAAGAGTAAGATAGACTGAAAGAGTGAGAGAAAGAGAGTGTAAGTGAGAGAAAGAGTAAGATAGACTGAAAGAGTGAGAGAGAGTGAGAGAGTGAGAAAAAGAGATAGCGAGAAATAGAAAAAGAGAGAGTGAGAAAAAGAATGAGAACAAGAAAAAGGGTGAGAAAAAGACAAAAAGTGAGAAAAAGACCAAAGATAATGAGAAGACAAAGAGAGTGAGAAAATGAGAGTGACAAAGAGAGTGAGAAAAAGAGAATGAAAAAGAAAAAGGTATTGAGAAAAAGGAAAAAAGAGTGAGAAATGGTGAGAAAAAGACAAAGGGAGAAAAAGAGTGAGAAAAAAGTGAAAAAAACAGAGAGTTAGAGTGAGAAAAAGATGAGTGAGAAAAAGAGAACAAGAATGAGAACAAGAGTGAGAAAAAGAAAGAGTGAGAACAACAAAGAGTGATAACAATAATGAGAAGAAGAAAAAGAGTGAGAAAAAGAAAGAGAGTGAGAACTCACTAGTTGGAATTGCTCTGTTTCATTTCTGGTTTTCAGTTATGCTTGGTATAAAATGCGAAAAAATATAGAAATGGATAAATTGATTTTGTTTCAGAAGTAAGTCTTTGCCCAGTGCAGAAGTGGATATTCCATCTACACCAAGGAAGGGTTGTGAATCTGCATTGGCTGTTGAATCTTCACTAGGATTTTATTTTCCACCAGTTTTCATTTCCACATTTCATTTCCTTCCTGGCCCTGTGTGCTGTGTATCCAACTCTCTGTGAGACCAAAAGCAGCAATATGTGAACCTCATGGTTTGAAGAAAGAAAAGGGGAGATGGGGTGGGGCCCTAGATCCAGATTCAAGGCCAGGTTGGATGTGGCTTTGAGCAATCTGGTCATTGGGAGGTGTCCCTGCCCATGGCAGGGGGGTTGGAACTCGATGATCTTTAAGGTCCCTTCCAACCTGAACCATTCTATGGTTACCCACCAGCAGAGCACCCAGCAGCCACACGGGTAGCCATGGCACTTGCACCACAACGCACTGTCCGCTCCTGAGTTAGTTGGTTTGGTTGAAGAGGCCAGAGCTGTGTTTCCACCACCAAAGGTCAAGGTTGCTGATGGTGACTTTGGTTGAAGAGGCCAGAGCTGTGTTTCCACTGCCAGAGGTCAAGGTCAAGATGGATGCAAGTGCTCCCTCTGCAGACTCCAATGAACATAAAGGTACAGGCTGCCTTGCCTTCCCCAGGAATTCACATAGAGGTAGTTAGCTTGTTGGAAACGCACATTTGGGTTTTTTCTCTAGGGGAAAACCTGACGCTAAATGAGAGGATAGGGGTTGCCCGGGTATGTTGGTGGATTCCTTTTTCTGTAAATGGAGGGGAAAAGACATGCAGAATTTCTGTTTTGATGAACTGACTCTAGGTGGCAACAACATGCTGTGTAGCCTTACTGAGGCTTGTCAGGCAGAGACTATTTAATGCTGCTTAGACAGAGGGGGAAAAAACGACAGCATTTTCAGTACTGCTTCTAGAAAATTTTCCAGCTGATTGCAACAGCTGCACATTGCTAGAAACATTTCCAGATTCTGACAGTTTCGACTGTAATAGCGGACCTGGTTTTCAACCTGTATTTTGAATAAGGTGCTGGATGCTTTATTTTGTAGGCATGATGCTGCAGGTGTGCAGAGGAAAATTAGCAAACTATTCTCTTTTGGTTATCCTGCTTGGATGGGCAGCCTCAGGAAGAATGTGGGTAATCCTGGTTTGTAATGATGCCTGTAAAAGTGCACAGATGGATGTGTACAATAGCAGTTCTGTAGCATTCACCAACGATGCTCTTGAAATGCCACTTCATCACCTCGTCAAAAAAACAGCCACACAGATATCTAGAAACGCTCGCTACATCTTCTGTGTAAGACATTGCATTATCTGCCAAGAGATTTGTAATGCCCTGTTTCATTCCCACTTCACTACATATCCAGCTTCCTGGACTTAGCAGTAGATAAGCAAATGCTTGAATGATACAAAAATTTTTACAAGTATGATGAACTGCAGTGTTTTCACATTCTTCTCAAAAGTCAGATTTACTGTTAACTCCCCTGACCTGTGAAATATTTAAACCTGTTATTGATGTGCTCACAGGCATAGGGAGAAGGCAGAGAAAAGAATACTAGTTTTGATTACTCATTGCAGCAAAGAACTGTCATTGTAACTATACTATATATAATAATGACCACAGAAAATCTTTCAAGTGTGATGCCATTGTGCTTGTAGCAAGGCTAAAGTGTCTGATGGCATATACAGGACATGATAAACTTCTTTATTACTGTCAAAGTGATAAAGCTGTGAAACCCTGTGATTAAATCAGTTGTTTTGTATAACTGACCCACTCACCTGCATGTTGTTTACTAATCTCTTCTGGGGCTTTTTCCAGGATTTCAAAACTCTACACTGATTCCAAAGAGACCTGCCCTTTAAAATGCAAAAATGCATCACCTGAAAGCAATTGCTTCCTTTCTTTATCAAAGTGTGGAATTTCCCTTTATGTATACTGAAGCAGGTTTCCAGATTTATAGCATTTTAAATCAGTATCTTATAAACCTCTATAAGACTGATATTTTAAATAAATATGTATAATTTAATCACAACATTCCTACTTTGTTTAAAAATCTCCATTTCAATAAAGGCTCATTTGTTACATCCATCCAGTGACTTGATTGTCCTCAGCACATGAATCATATGCAAAAATGCTTAGCAGATGTAATATTTAAAATTACAGATAAATACTATTTCTCCTAGAATGAAAGATAAGAGAGATGTAATAGAAACTNAGTAATATAAAATAATATAATAATAAAACTATTTTTTGTTAGTTTTTCTTCCTTTTAATTAAGCAGTAGATTTACTATACATTTTCCAGAAAGTGCAGACATGATGGCAAAAGTCATGGAAACACAATTTGAAAAAATTGGTTGTCTATGACATTTTGTCCAAATACATATCATAATATATTGCCCTTCAAGGTTTCTTGTTTAAAAAGGCATATTTATGTAAAAAAAATAATGATGCTAATTGTGGTGGGTGTTTTCAGTTGTATTCTGAGATACCTACATTTTGTCTCAAGGTCCTAGGACCCTTACTCAGAGACACAGATACTACCCCAGGAGATGAGCTGTGAGAGCTGAGTACACCAGCGATGAAGACTTATTTTGGAGCAGCCCTGAGATCCTTCACAGCTTGAAGAGGCTCTTGGTAAAGTATCGTCAGGTATAGTTATCATAACATCCATCCCGTACTAATCTGTCATAGCCCTCAAACCCAAAAAGTGACACTTCCCTGACAACCACTGTGGCTATTTTCAGGAGTCATTCACCTTCGTGGCACCTGANTGCCAGAGGTCAAGGTCAAGATGGATGCAAGTGCTCCCTCTGCAGACTCCAATGAACATAAAGGTACAGGCTGCCTTGCCTTCCCCAGGAATTCACATAGAGGTAGTTAGCTTGTTGGAAACGCACATTTGGGTTTTTTCTCTAGGGGAAAACCTGACGCTAAATGAGAGGATAGGGGTTGCCCGGGTATGTTGGTGGATTCCTTTTTCTGTAAATGGAGGGGAAAAGACATGCAGAATTTCTGTTTTGATGAACTGACTCTAGGTGGCAACAACATGCTGTGTAGCCTTACTGAGGCTTGTCAGGCAGAGACTATTTAATGCTGCTTAGACAGAGGGGGAAAAAACGACAGCATTTTCAGTACTGCTTCTAGAAAATTTTCCAGCTGATTGCAACAGCTGCACATTGCTAGAAACATTTCCAGATTCTGACAGTTTCGACTGTAATAGCGGACCTGGTTTTCAACCTGTATTTTGAATAAGGTGCTGGATGCTTTATTTTGTAGGCATGATGCTGCAGGTGTGCAGAGGAAAATTAGCAAACTATTCTCTTTTGGTTATCCTGCTTGGATGGGCAGCCTCAGGAAGAATGTGGGTAATCCTGGTTTGTAATGATGCCTGTAAAAGTGCACAGATGGATGTGTACAATAGCAGTTCTGTAGCATTCACCAACGATGCTCTTGAAATGCCACTTCATCACCTCGTCAAAAAAACAGCCACACAGATATCTAGAAACGCTCGCTACATCTTCTGTGTAAGACATTGCATTATCTGCCAAGAGATTTGTAATGCCCTGTTTCATTCCCACTTCACTACATATCCAGCTTCCTGGACTTAGCAGTAGATAAGCAAATGCTTGAATGATACAAAAATTTTTACAAGTATGATGAACTGCAGTGTTTTCACATTCTTCTCAAAAGTCAGATTTACTGTTAACTCCCCTGACCTGTGAAATATTTAAACCTGTTATTGATGTGCTCACAGGCATAGGGAGAAGGCAGAGAAAAGAATACTAGTTTTGATTACTCATTGCAGCAAAGAACTGTCATTGTAACTATACTATATATAATAATGACCACAGAAAATCTTTCAAGTGTGATGCCATTGTGCTTGTAGCAAGGCTAAAGTGTCTGATGGCATATACAGGACATGATAAACTTCTTTATTACTGTCAAAGTGATAAAGCTGTGAAACCCTGTGATTAAATCAGTTGTTTTGTATAACTGACCCACTCACCTGCATGTTGTTTACTAATCTCTTCTGGGGCTTTTTCCAGGATTTCAAAACTCTACACTGATTCCAAAGAGACCTGCCCTTTAAAATGCAAAAATGCATCACCTGAAAGCAATTGCTTCCTTTCTTTATCAAAGTGTGGAATTTCCCTTTATGTATACTGAAGCAGGTTTCCAGATTTATAGCATTTTAAATCAGTATCTTATAAACCTCTATAAGACTGATATTTTAAATAAATATGTATAATTTAATCACAACATTCCTACTTTGTTTAAAAATCTCCATTTCAATAAAGGCTCATTTGTTACATCCATCCAGTGACTTGATTGTCCTCAGCACATGAATCATATGCAAAAATGCTTAGCAGATGTAATATTTAAAATTACAGATAAATACTATTTCTCCTAGAATGAAAGATAAGAGAGATGTAATAGAAACTTGCATTTCTTTTTTTGTTGTTTGGACAAATATCACACCAATAGTACTATGATATTTAGCATTTACGCAATAACTTGAAATACATAAATCTGCTGGGGAGGAGAGTGCCTTAGAGAGGAAAAACAGAATTCACTAACCCTTTAGGTATCAACTTACTTTCTGTAATGCTTATTTTTATTAGTTTTTCTAATTAAAAAACCTAATATAAGAATATAAAACTAAAAATTAATAAATTATTAAAGAATATAAACTAATATAATAATTCANGGTGGGTGTTTTCAGTTGTATTCTGAGATACCTACATTTTGTCTCAAGGTCCTAGGACCCTTACTCAGAGACACAGATACTACCCCAGGAGATGAGCTGTGAGAGCTGAGTACACCAGCGATGAAGACTTATTTTGGAGCAGCCCTGAGATCCTTCACAGCTTGAAGAGGCTCTTGGTAAAGTATCGTCAGTTATAGTTATCATAACATCCATCCCGTACTAATCTGTCATAGCCCTCAAACCCAAAAAGTGACACTTCCCTGACAACCACTGTGGCTATTTTCAGGAGTCATTCACCTTCGTGGCACCTGAGGTAGACAAGGCTTCTCGCATCTGTTCATCTCCTCACAAGGTGCCCCACATGTCACCTCTGCTTTCAGACGCGAGCAGCCCTCGTTTCCCCTCATGTGCTCTGCATGCTCAGGATTTCCTTTCTGCTTCCCATAGAAGGTGTCCTGTTCTCCCTGTCTCACATCAGAGTAGGCTCATCCCTCACTCTTGAGAGGTGGCATTTTCATGCCATGTTCTACATCTTTTCCCCAAAAGCTTAGCTTATAATCTCTGCATCATTTTTTAACAGAGTCGGGCTTCTCCCGTCAGCCTGCTACCTGGTGCCTTTTCTGTTCTCCTCTCTCCATACCAATGCCTCTGTTGATCTTTTCATCTGTTGCTTAAGCTGTAGTTCTCCCTTCTCCTTCATGCCAGATCTGTGTTGCACAGTGTGACTCCATGCCACAAACCCATGTTTCCTCCGTGCCAGATACTTTGTGTACCCCTTCTAATTTTTGTCTCTCCTCCCATGTCTTACTCCTTTCTCTTCTTTTCTTTCTATTGCAAGGTGTCAAGATTTTGAACACAACTGGGCTGTGGGGCCAAAATAACATGAGTAGTATATCAAGACTAATGTGCTTATCTGCCATCAACTAGTTTTTTGGTCAACAGGAGTTCAGCAAGTGCATTGCAAACACTCCCTGTCCCTACTGCAAATGTGGAGAAATGCATTGCTTGCTGAGAGTCCAGTGGGTTTCCAGACACAGCTGGGTAGAACACACACTAGCAGCTCACTGCAGTCTTACCCAGTATTGGCATGGGCAAAACCGCTGTGACTACAGGCAGGGACAATTAAAGTTGTAGGGGCTGACTCCTGCTAAGTAATTTACTCTTTAGCGCTTCAGTATAAAACTCTGTGGGGTCTTCATTACCATCCTTTGCTCTTTGTGCATCACCCCAACCGAGTTTTTGTCCACATCACTGAAGTTTTTCCCACTGATAATAGAAATGTTCCCTGAAACTTCTGAATTAGTCCAGTAATCAAAAGCTACCACATCACATCTAAGCTTAAAGTGATGTGAAGTTTTATGAAATACCCTTGTCTGTTCAACCAGCCACTGAAACATGAAAACCATAAGTCATGTCAGGTGCCATTATGTTTTAAGATTATATTTTTATAACATCATGTTTTAAAAGTAGTTTACAGAACATTCCGTTATTTGTTGTTGGGTTTGGGTTTTTTTTCTCTCAAATAAGGTCAGACATTACTTTCTACAGATTAAAGTGTCTTTATTTTCTAGATGAAACTCTGACATATTTGCAATGAAACAGTTGGTCACTGTTCGAGTGCAACACGAATGTCATTCTCTACAGTACTACCAGCAGTTCCAGATAATCAACAAGTGAAACAATGTAACGTTCAAAACAAAACCAAATGTCCATGCGTCTCATCAGTGTAGATTCCATATTTTTGACCCACCTAAAAGAAATGACACAGAATTCCCTGTTTATACTTGAGAGCTGTATCCATTTCAAAGTAAGTTTTATTAACAAAATAGTTACATTTTCAAGGGCTCTAGTTCTTCTACCAAGGTTACCCAAATTTTCTTTGGCAGAGCACCACCGTCACAGAATACAGCAGCTCTCGGTGGCAAAGGCACAAGCTTCAGAAGGAGATGTTTGGCTGTTTGCAAGCAATTCTCTTTCAAACTCTGCATTTTCTTCCATATGGCAAGTCTGTGATTTGCAATTCTAAATACAACCCCAGTTATTACAGAAGAGTTGAATAGTGAAGTCTCTCTATAGTCTATCTATAGTATACTCTCTCCACAGGCTGTAGAAGAGTGAAGACCTAAACCAACCTTAATAGACTTTTATTGATTATACAAATAAAAACAGATGTTTTGTGCTCATAAGGTAAATTTTGAAATGATGAAAAGTGGAGTAAAAGAAAACTCCAAATTAAAAATAGTCTGTACTAGTTGACTTCCTTCTTTGTAAATAAGATTTCAAAACTGTATTTTTTTTTCCTTAACCAAAGCCTACCTTTCTGAAACTCTTTCCTTTTCCTCAAATTCAATTCCAATCTTGGAGTTACTGCCTCTTCAAAAATTTTGTTCTGGGTTCACTTTTCACTTTGGTTCTCCACTTGACTTTTACCGTAAAACAATTTAAGGACATTTTTTTTCCCCACGGCAAGCAACATTTAACCTAAAAATTAAATTTTTTATATGCGAAACTGGTTTTAGGACAGTAATCATTAATTGATGACAAATCATTGATTCATATATTGAAGTTACTATTGGGGATTACAGATCTTAGTGATGCAGGGACTTTTATTCAACATTATTCTGCCTGCAGTGGCCTTATTACTATATGCATCATTAACTCTTTTATGTGCAGTTAACCAAGGGACAAGAAAAGAATAAATTCAAAGTAAAGAGGAAGTTGACAGGAAATACTGTAGCATCTTTCTTTCACTTCTTGGGTTTAGTTTTTTTAAACCTAAAAGCTGCAGTGTTTGTTTTTCTTGGTTTCATTTTTTTAAACTTTAAGAAGCAGCAAACTGTGATTGCTGTAAGCATTAGGGGCTTCGGGTACTCTTTCACAATGTAATTAACATCACCCTACCAGCTCCTTTGTATCACACAGAATATGTATTTCCTCTGGGAATTAGTACACCTCAAGCAAACTAAGACACGAGCACATAATATGGTTTTTACCAATTTCATGCCACTAGTAGAGACAAAATTACATCCCAGGGACAGCTGAGCTCCTGTTAACGTTGATATTTTTTCCCTTAGTGTTGTCTGGGGCAGAATTGGAGGTATAATGGTTCATGAACACTTCATGGAAATTCATCCTGGTTTAAAAACAAAACAAAACAGAACGAAACCTTATATGTTGATGGCAGATGACCACTGAAGTGCACTGGTTACATTTTTCTACAGTTGCTTTAACTCTGCCATCATGTTTCATGATGTGCATGGGAAACAAAAAGGGAAACAGCCAGTGCTAATACAAAATCGCTGCACATACTCCAGCTGTGAGCCCATAATTGGTTGGGTTTTTTTTCTATGTGAGGCAAGAAAAGATGGGCACATTTTGAATCTGTTGAAGCGTAGTACAGGTTGGTCGAACTACTTGAACAATCTCAGGCTGGTTTAACACACATATAGCATGGGGAACTGGTGATTGCTGTGAACTGAACAGATAGCTTCAGCCTGAGGAGTTGTATGGAAGACGTTGCTTATAAGAGAGTAAGATGGTAATAGGTGTAGTAGTGCTCTGCAGTACTGCCATCATAATTCACCATCAAATTTAAGCCTGATACCAATTTATACATAAGGAATGGCCATGTGAGGTACAAGTAGTTTTCAGTTGGCTGCACGTCATGGGATACGTGTGATCTTGTCACATTATTATCTTTCCCTAGATGTATGAAGTCCCTACTTTTTTTGCCAGGCACATCTAGTATGTTGTAATGAATTCCCACTATATGAAAAATGTATTTATAAAATGGGATAATCTAATTTATTATAGCCAAACGTAGTACTAATAATAATATTAATAATTATTTTTTTAAGTCCTAAGGTCTCCTGTAAGATTTTGGAGTTTTTTATGACTAATGACTGGAAGGCTTGAGGTAAAATTTTGAAAATGACTCATTGACTGGGGATTGTGACATATCAAAAGAATAGAAATACCCTAGCTTCTGTTGGTTTTCACCTAATTAGTTTGCATCTGTTTGAGGAAGAATTAACGGTCACATATGCAACCTACCCCTGAGCTGGGTTAAGTATGAAGCACGCGGTGGGTTACCAGCTTCGGTAGTTGAGAGGTTTTCAGATGGGAATCAGCTGGTGCTTGGCAGGACTACATACAGCATTGACCACACAAACACAGGACTACACCTGTCACTTGGATGTGCCTTTAGATACCCGAGTCCCTTAAGGACAGATTTGCAAAGGAGTTTACAAAGAAGGCTTTGCAGTTTCCCAGAAATGCAGTCCTTGGTGAGAGACCAAGGGAACCACCCAGTGCTTTGCAATTGGAGAGGATGTTCACTCAGGCACAAATGGGTGTCGTGGAGTGGGCTGGGCTTTAGACCCTTCTGGATGAAAAAGAAAATCTGCATATCAGATGAGAACCAATATCATCCGTTGTCATATCTTCTCCCCCTAATCAGCAGCAGTAGACACTTCAGAAGACGTTTCAAGAAATTCAATAATTTGCCCAAAGAGGAGTTTCTTGTAATGCTCCTTTCCCTCCTGCTCATTCTACCTCTTAATGACAGGCTTATGCATTGAAATATAAAGGTTTCAATCCCTTTATACGTATTATACAATCTAATCCTTTCTTTAAATTTTATCTCATGTAACAGTAATGATTTCACTCTAATAGCTAGTATTTCCTCTCATCACTTTCAAATTTGTATCTTTTTAATCCCACTGAATGAACTCTTGTTCTTAAATTATGGGGGGGAAGGTGACTATAAATGCAGGATTTATCTTCTTTGTGCCATTCATTATTTTTTATTATTATGTCCTTTCTTCATGCCAGCCCTAAACAGGTTGAACCATTTCAGTTTCTCCAGATACAAAATTTTCTCTCTCAGCCTCTAATCATTTGCATTGCCTGCCTCCAGGTACTCTCTGTATCTGCTATATCTGTTTTGCAGTCAAGTTCCCAGAACCAAAGTATTCAAGAAGGAGCATGTAACAGATCTGTGGGAATTACAGTATTTCCAGTCTGATTTTTTTCTTTCCCACTAGCATTTTGTTTAACACTGCTGTCCACTGAGCTTTCCACAGTAATGCCAGGATCTTTTTTTCTGAGCAGTTGCACTCAATTAAGATCCCAGTAGGCTGTGTGAATAACACAAAATACGCCATCCAGAGTTATGCTTTCCTAGGATTAATCCCTTTGGCCACTGTGGTGTTTACTCAGCTACTTAAGTGAGGCTTCTCTTCACCATCTCTGAGGCTCTTCTCCAGTAAGCAAAATTAAATAATTGTACATGTTCTATATGTTGCCACATCATTTTACCCTTTTGCAGATCAATAATATTTTTCACATGCCCTTTTAATTCATTTGTTTCTTTGAGATGCCATGTTGTCACAGGAATAAATCAACCAGGTAGCAGTACTATTTGCTTTCTGACAGTTTCAAATGCCCAGCAGCACTTTCTCTCCCACCACAAGTTTACACAGGAGCCTTTAGAAACCTCTAATAATTATTTTGTTAAAGATCAGCTGCAAGTCTGAGTATATTTATATAGACTTGATTTTCCTTATGCTGCTATCTCCCCAGTGTGGTAAAAAAAAAAAAAAGATATAGAAATAGAAAGGCTGGGAATCCAAGTGTGTAACCCTGATACTAGTAACTACAGTGCTCCCTCTCAAGCCCTCCTCCCCTCAACAACCTTTTCATGTCCCTCACCCCTAGAAACCACTTCCAGCTACTGCTGCTGCTGGGATGGCTCTACCCAGCCAGAGGTACCTCTGAGAGCAGCCTGGAGGAGCAGCAACTGGCACAGGCTGTGTCCGCTTGGCACTCTGGTCCCTTTCATACTGCTGTAGCTTTGCCTCTGCAGGACATCCAGAAATCTCAAGCAAAGGTTTAAAATACACATTTCTGCTCAAGAGATAAA
>VXBJ01005108.1:694465-716893 GCA_013400055.1 Nycticryphes semicollaris
TTTGGGGTTTTTTTTTTGGGGGGGGGGGGGTTGGGTTTTTGTTTTGTTTGGTTGTTTGGTTGGTGTTTTTTTTTTTTTTTTGTGGCGATGCTCCAGGACCAAACGGGCTGCAAAAGCAGGCAGGGAAGCAGGAGCGGGAGTCCAGGTCAACCCCCGCCATTTCACGGTGCGGTGCCCCCGCAGCTGTGGGGTCTGACACCGGACTGGGCCAGCCAGGGAGTGGGTACGGGCGTATCCCTGTGGTGTATTTTGAGGGAAAAGTCTCCCTGAGGAGGCGGTGGCGGACATGGAGGCGGGGTGTGTGTGTGTGTGNTAGCGACGGGGGCCGATCCGCGCCGTTCCCCAGTAGTAACAAAGCCGGCTGCCCGCTGCCGCGCCGGGGCTGGGGAGGGACTCGGCTCCCTCGCACGAAGGCACCCCAGACAGGTACGGAGCGAGGAGGGACTCCCCGCCGCCGCCGGGTCATCGCCGTGCGGCCGCGCCGCCCCGCAGCTCAGCGGCTCGGCTCGGGGAGCGACTGGCAGCGGCGGGAAAGGCTCCCCGCGCGGGCCGGGCGGCGGCTGAGGGGCGGCGGGCGTCGCCTGAGGGGCGATGGGGCGGCTGAGGGTCAGCGGGTGTCGCCTGAGGGGCGGCGGTGGGGCGGCTGAGGGGGAGAGAAGGAGAGGGGGACGCGTCCGTCCTTCTCTCCCTCCCTCCGCGTCTGTGGCAACTGATGCAAGGCGAGGAGGGGGTGCCACAGGTTCGCCCCAGGGTGGTTCCTGCCCGACTTCTTCGCCTCGGTGCGGGGGAGGCGATTCAGCTCCCGGGTAACCCGGAGGGGGTCGGGTCGGGTCACCGGCCGGGCGGCGGCCCCAGGTGTGGCTGGGCGGGGAGAACCGGCCGGGTGGGCTCCGCGCTCTGGGTTGCAACCGGTGGGCTTGGCTTTTCCCCTCTCCGCCGGGGATAGGGTTTCTCCTCCTTAATTAACAGTACCTCTTGATAATAATAAGTTATTATTGTTGCTGCTACTGTTATAAAAAAATATGCTTTGCGCCCTCCCCACCCCCCCAAATTTTGAGGTTACGAAGTTTAATTTGTTCAGCTTTATAAAGTAATAATGAATAGGATGTTAGCTTTAAAATGCACTACTTATTTAAAAACAATTAATAATTCTGGAGTGCGGGTATTGCAGAGTAATCAAGAAATTACTGCTTGTATTAGGAGTAAGCTTAGCAAAAGGTGTTCTGTGAAATGAGTCTGTGGCTTTCAGAGTCTGCCTCGCTCTGTAGAAGACAGAGCTAAGGTAAGATGGTAGAGATGATAAAACAAGACATTTGGTTTTCTCGGGCAACCCAGGTTAGCCAAGAACTAGCCACGCTTGGCTGTTGAGATAGTCATGTCAGAGGGTCGATGGGAAGGTCATTAGCAGAACGCTTGCCTGAGCACCGTTTGTAGTTGCTGTATGAAGACTGAATCATAGTGGCTGTATGAACAGCCATGCATTTCAACAGAAGTTTAAAATTCAGAGCAACTTCCCAGTGATAACAGGACAGCTGACCTTGGATGATGAGGTCCCAAGGAGCAGCCATTATGGTTCTTGTCTGAGTGATTTAGGAGACAAACTAGTTGATGGGCCAAGGTGAAATTGTACTGTGACATGCATGCAGCCAGCAGGATCCTCCAGATGGGAATCTTCCTCTGATGTGAACCAGGAAAAAAAAAAAAGGAAATATTATATGACATGAGAAAAATGTGGCTAGCATAGTTACTGAGTGGGTGGACAAGAACTGAAATTTTAAGTATTATGTAATCTAAATATCAAATTATTTGAGATTTAAAACACTACACATAAGGTAGTATCGGAACCAAAAGGTTATTGATTGGAAGAAGGTTGAGAGCTACATGAAAATAGTGAATGTGAAATGAGAAGTGGACCTACCAGTACCATTTAAGTAAGAAATGTGAAAATATTTTAAAGGATATAAAGAGAAGATACAGGTCTCTTCAGCAATCATGAATACAAGTACCATATAAAATGGAGAGAGGCTTCTCTTGCAAGAGCTGTATAACTGAAATTAAGTTCTAAATGAGGGTTAATCAAGGTTAAACATTTCTCAATATAAAATTTAAATGAGAAATATCAGCGCAATAGATACAGTAGAATTCAGATCTAGTTTGTTAAAACAAACAAAAAAAAAAAAGGGGGGGGAGAATTTCTTACTTGCGTTGATTGCAGTGTTTTGTCCAGTGTTTTTAAGTGTTTGTCCTTTGCTTCTTTCAGAAGTGTCACAACAGTTGTTTTGTTGAAAAAACCTTCTGAATGACCTCTGTTTCTCACACAACACTGAAAAGCAAGCATTTGAGTTTATTAATGTGTAAAAATGGAGACCTCAGATTAGTTTAGCATGGAAAATAGCATTTCGAGACCATACTCTGTGCTATCTGAAATTGAATGCACCTAGCAGGAAATAAAAGGTCAGCTGTGTATAATAAACACCTGGGGACTTCTGTTCCCTTAGCTGCATGGAAGAGAATGAGAAACATCAGAACTCAATACGATCTTGCCCTAAAAGCTAATGGGATGGCAAAATATTTATGGTTACGCTGCTCTGTGACATTTTAGTCCTGAAATTGTTCCATGTGGAACAGTTGCAAACTCCACTTGATGAAGTTTATCAGAGGAAAAGAACAATGTAGTAGTTAAGGCAGTACCAGGAAAGAACGAGGTAGCTCACTATAGGTAATACATCCCATAATATAGCCTGACATATATAAGGGCTTCTAGTGGTCTAAACAGTTCTGGCACTTAGATCACAGTCTGTCAGACTGTCATTTTACACCTTTCTCATGCTCCTCAGTGCAGACTAGGCTTATTGGAAGCCTGTTCTCAAATTGTCATGCAAGCATCCTCTGAAGCTGTGCACTCTGTACAGTGATACAAGGCCACTGCAGGACTCTGCTTGCCAATATTCCTCTTGCTTTTACCAATCTGAGTGTTAAACTCATGTTTGTCTATATCCTGGGTTTGATGACTTTCAGGTAAATGTTTTTCTGGAGATGCATGTGTGCTAGCTGTAGCCAGCAGCTATTTCAAGTACACAGAGACACTTATCACCTGCTGTCTAGAGGTTTCGATTTCAGTCCTTCCAGCAAGGTTGCTAAGGAGTATTAGAGATCCTTGGAGAGTAAACTGTGGGAAATTCTCCTGTGGCCTTTGCACACATTGTATGCTGAAGCACTTCCTATCCAATATAAACTATTGCTCTGACAGTAGCGTAGTATGGGCAGGTGTATACCTTAGTGTAACACAGTAATTATGACTTCCTGATATAAAGAAAACATTTGCAAGTGTAAGACTGCTGTAGTAAGCTGCAAAGAGCTCAGGACTCCTGAAAACATACCTTAAGTTTCAAATTTATTTGCAAAGACACACAAATAAGTACAAAATGTGCAGCTTTAGCCTACTACGGTTTTTTAAACTTAACCCTCTGTGGTTTCATTTAGCTTGCTTTTCCTGCAGAGATGATGCAGCACAGCAGTTTAGGCACAATAAACGCCATCATTAGGCATACGTTTCCTTTTCCTGTTTTACCTTTTTCATTATGGACAGATGAACCCAATCTTTCAGATCTCATGGTGCCTTACAGCTAAATTAATTTGAAATGAGGCAATATGCAGGAGGGGGAGGGGGGCGGCGGCGGAGCTTAACTTTGGTAAATATTCAATGGATGGAAGTCTTTATTAACTCTCCAGACAAGATCTATGCAAACATTCATTAAAAGTTTAAATTTAAGTTTAGTCCAGGTAGTGTGAAAACCTGACATGCTCCAGCATCTCCAAAGTGTCGAGCCAGGACTTGAAATTCATTAAGGGTTTGACTGATGTCTCTTGCCATTTCCAGGAATTTTAGCCCACAATGTAACAAAGTTGTGGCTCTCTGAAAGACTAAGGTTCACAAGTGGCTTGAAGATATGTATTGCATTTTGAAAGTGGCATCTATAAAGATTATTACTGCTGGTGCTGCCATGTTCAGAAATTGGGAGAGCTGTTGTCTTATCTCCCAGCTTTCCTGCCTCAATTAGGAGCTGCCCAAGTTATTATGAGAAATGGCAGCCAGGAAAGGGATGTGACAATCTGGGCTTGGGAATAGCTGTAGGGAAAGTTGAAAAAAAAACCCAATGGTATATGGAACTGCAGTGAGAGGAAAAAAAAAAAAAGTGGAGTTTGATGTGCAGTCTGTGGCAGAGATGTAGCCCTGGAGACAAGGGGCACTGTGGGTGAGTTACCTAGGACTGGTATGAGGAGTCAGGTTGAGATGGAGCTAGTGGAGACTCGGCCAGGAACATCTGTAGGCTGTGTTCTCCAGTTCCTCCCAGTGGATGGCCCAGGTAATGGCTGAAGGCTTCTTTCAGGCCCCCTTTTGTAAGCTTTCAAGGCTTCATCAGCAATATCTGTGGCAAAAGGTTGGTCAGGAAACCCAAACCTTTCCATAATAGTTTCAGGGCAGGTGGTGTTCCAGGCAGGGGAACTCATCTTGGCAGGCAGTGGCAGTTCATGGCAAAGAAAGAAAACTCCCATTTCAGATGGTAGACGGATAGTCAGTCTATAAATCTCAGTCAGGAGATGCACTCCTGTGAACAGAAAGGAAATATTCCCCCCGTGGTGACTCACAAGCAGTGACCTGATCAGAGTCTGCTCGAAAAAGCGTCTGACCTTGAAGCTTCCACTGTGGAATAGCTTCATGTGAAAGTATGGCTTGAGCCCTGAGGAGCTTCCCTGCAGGTGTTTACCAGGAACCTGCAGAAGCTTCTTGCTTCTCAATACATGATGAGGGATCTGGAATATCTCCACAGTCATATTCTGTGGTGGACACAAACCTACTCAAACCTCAAACTGATACTCACCTTTCACTCCTTAAACAATTCTTACTAGTAACTCTCAAAAAAAGCTTGAAAAAGGCCTGGAAGTGTCTCTACCACTGTTAAAAACATTTAACTTATTTAAGTAGAATTTTATGCACGCTTTAAGCAGCAACTTTGGGTAATGTTTGAATCACCCTTTGTCCAGGTGGAGTGTTGTATAACGTGTGTGTGTAATGAGGGCTTTTATCTTCCTGTATCTTTTTCGGTTCACTGAATTACACTCATATACTGTTAAAGTGACAGCCAAATGAAAGCTGATGAAGAAAGAAACAGTGCTGTGTTTGATGCTAGGTTTAAATGGTGTATAATAAGTGAGTTGTGGGGCTCAAATTAAACAATGAGAATAAAATAAAGCATTCACTAAATAACCACCAACTATCACACATGCTCAATGAAGCTTCCTGTGGAAGAAAATGTGTGATCGTATGACTAAAATTCTATTGTAATACATATATTCAATAGAAAGCTGATGTTTTGTAATGCTCTAGTGCTTGTCTTTGCTTTCAGTATATTACAGACATTTCACTGTGTCCACTAAATCAAAGAGAGCTTTTGTACCTGATGTTTTATTCCTGTAATCAAGTTGCCTCTCATTCTCTGATAAACTAAACAGATTGAGCTCTTTAAAGCCTTCACTGGAAGGAGTTTTATTCAGCTCCTGAATAATTTTTTTGTGACTGATCTCACTGTTTCTGTGAGAAACTGTCCAGTCATTCAATATGCTTTACAGGATGTGAACATCAAAACTGTGCAAAATATATTAGTTTGACTCTTACCAAAGCATAAATGGTCATGGTATCTAGAGGTAAAAAAACCAGCTGTGTTTTACTCTTCACCCCATGTTGCGAAGTCCATGTTGCTAACATCTCATATTCAGTGGTTTGTCTGCTATGACTTCTGTATTCTTTCAGATTATTTGTTTCCATTAGATAGTTCCCCATTCTCAAGGACTGGTTTGATAATTCCAGACTACATATCTGGTTGTATTTAGGGGCGTTTTGTTTGAATGAGCCTGTTTGCCGAATAATCCCGTCCTCTTAATTATTTACTGTTCTGCCAAATTTTTGTGCAATCCATAGAAGAATTTATCAGAAGTTATTTTGTATTTCCTTCAAGTCCGCTGGTAAAAAGACTTATTAGGCTAGTCCTCAGCCCCCTCTTTAAAACATGCCTATTTAATGATCCCTTCTGGCAGGCATTAATGGAGAAATGTCTGTGAATTTTTAATCTGTGTGCTTCGTTCACAGTGTGAGTTAGGTACCCACCTTATGGGAATAGTCCCACCTTTCTCTGTAGCAATTCGCTATAATACCAATACAACTAACAAGTACTTTAATGTCAAAAAGAAGGGCTGTTTTCTTTTGTTAATTCCTCATTTTGTTTGTATCACTTGAGCAAAGTTGTTGCAAGATGGAAGTGCTCTCTGCATTTTTGAATATTTTAAATGTATTTCTACTTTCTGTTCTCTCCATGGTAGATGTGAAATTGTCTTATCCTCCCTTATAGGTCTTTGAGATGAGTCCTTGATGTTTGTGTTAATAAGTTCAAGGTTGACACCTTGAATAATGCTTATTAAGTAAATGGAAATGAAATATGATCTTACTAGTCAGATCTATCTAAAAAGACCAAACGGGAGAGGACCTTCTCACTGTATAGCTTATGGTATTCTTCATTGGCCATTACGTGGTATTTCACACTTTAAATGAGCAGGTACATATGCCTATTTTCTCAAGATCAGCTAACAATGAAAAATTTAATTTCTAGCCCTCTCTATCTTCTAAAAATTAGGAACAAGTTTCTATCCAGTAAGATAAAAACCGCCTTCTTTATTCCGTAAATATCTCTTAGCCTGAAATATTAACACCTTAATTGTAAAATACCATGTCTCCCACAGGACAACGAGAGAACACAGAACATACCAACAACGAATCATCTGTTTTTGTTACCAGTCATTCAGACACTTTGGTGATGGATGGATGAATAGATCGAGCCCAGAGCTGTAAGCCAGCTTGGCAGCTGGCAGGTAAGTCCCTGGAAGCTCACTAAAATGCTTTCTCAGGCATCACATCTCTATTTTACGTGTTGCATTTTGATAAATCATATCCTAGAATATAAAGTGTCTTCTTAAGATGATAAGATCACACTTAAGCATACATCTACTTTCAGTGGGACATACGCATGTGCATACTTGTACGTGTGCTCAAGTAAGGATCCAAAGAAGGATGCTTTCTTAGACAGGAATATGGAGAAACAGCTCCTACAAGACTTCAAAAGAGCAAAGCAGAGCTGAAAATTAATGGTGTGCAGGTGATGTAAAAACAAAGTCATAATATTGCATATTGATGGATCCCACAAAAATCTCAAATGAACTAAGTTTCCAGTAAGTCTTATGTCATCTATCTCTTAAGAATAAATCAAAGTCTCTTACATGACTGCTTTGTCTATTTGTGCCACCTGAAAGGCAAGTTAAAGCATTTTATGGCCCTGGAATGGAAAAACATTGAGTGCAATGGTGTCTCCCTACATTCCTGTGGTATATCTCCCAAGGTAGCTTGTCCAACAGTAGCGTGCTGTGCTTATGGATATGGCAACATTTGCATTATGAAACTTATTTCTATGAATTTGTCATAACACAATCAAAACATTGCTTCATGCTGAAGTGTGGTTTTTAGGGACCGAGTATAATTTTTGGTGTGTTCATCAGTGTAAATATAAGGCTTTAGTGTAGCGCATGTTGACATAGTCTTATTAAAATATGAATTCTCATTGATGTTGGGATAGGAAAAAGGGAGGTATGTCACAATAACACATAGAAAGAAACTTTCTGGGGTTCTTCTTTCAAATGCATTCTTGTTATTCAGATAAAGCTATGAATAAGTTGAACAGCCTTCTGAACTTCATACCCGGTTAGAAATTAAAATGTCTGCCTATTTTTCTGTTACATTAAGGAAATTATTCATAAAAAAATGTCAGTAGTGCTGCCCTTGTAATTTGTTTTCACTTTTAAATAACATTAATATGATGCTTGACTTACTGTCTGTCATGTATATAGATAGCTTGTACAATGCGTGTGTATTTGAAAAAATCTGTAGGTCTCTGGAGAGGTTAACAGCTCCACACACATATGCATGCACACATATTTAAATATGCTACCCTCTCGAGAGAGCTATAATATTTTAAATTATACAATATGCACGCATGTATATTTATATTTGCCAGATAGACCAAGGATGTAAATTGCCTTTACAGATACGTGTGTGGAAGTTGCCTACATACAGTGCTGTAAATTACTGTACAAACAAGTTCATCCCTGTCACCTTTGGTTTGCCTGTTGCTCAAGGAAGAAAAAGAATTTCACACAATATGATCAGTAAAGAGCAGCTGTGGACATAATTCGATGCGGATGTCCAAAAAAGAAGTATCTATTCACCAATTGTAAAATACTAACTTAATACAAACAATCCTGCTGTATATTTGACACATCCTCCTCTTTACTGCTTCACTCTGCACTTCTTTCAGTAGCAGGGTTGTGTCTCAGTTTTGGCACGTCTTTTTTCATTTATTATCTTGTATGTGTGAGTACAGAAAAGCCAGCCTCTTTGAACACAGCTATGTTTTTTTAAAAGGTGTTTCAAAGAGTAATCCTAGATGTTTTATTTTGCTGCTTGCACACTAGCAATGTTAACCAAAGCACTGTCAGAAAGCAAAAGGAAGCATAAAATAAAGCTATGACAAATAATAACTCCTGGGAAACAACAAAAAAAAAATGTAGTGATCAGCACATGACTGTGTGGAAAAGTAAGGTTAACGTCACCCCCATTACTTCTGGCATAGTGCTCTTTTGATCATGTTTGAAGAATTACATTTATCTTGGGACGTTTGGAGAATTGACGGAGGGGGCAGCTTCAATCAACACTTGCTTTGAAGTCTGTATATGCATAAAATTAAAATTCAAATGTGTATGTGTGTTTTATAGTAATGCACATAGCTGATGGATTAGATTCATATTTTGTTGTTAAAAAGTTCGCAATATCTTTGATGGACAATATGCAATACAGCCCGTGCTGTGATGAATTTAGGGTCTAAACAGACAGAAATGCAGGAGTTAGGGTATGTCAGAAAATTCCAGAGAAAGAGATTAGTATTATTTGACATCGCTTTTTAGTTGAAATGGATTGGAAGGGTTTGCTGGGTTTTGCATACTTTGCATTACCACAACACACTGCAACGTTTAGGTCAAATTTTCTGGATAATACACTGAAGGAACGTGGAGTGCTCAGATAATAGGCAAAGTCTGAAAGACTTGTAGGAAAAAATGTCAAAGCGAACCCGTATATTGCAAGATCATATTGTTCTGAAAGAAGAAACAAATCTTGGGAAAGCAATTTCATCAGCATTCATAGCACTAAGCAGTGACACAGTTCCCGTGAAGGCTGCTCCAGAAATGACGTCATTTGTCCACTGTGACATACTAGGCCACTCAGACTGGCACACAAATACTGGGCAGCTGCCCCACACAAATCCAGTTGCATATCTCTTGCAAAAGAAAGACTGTAGTCACAGATATGAATGGTCATTCACCCATCTGCAAGGAAGACAGGCAGTGTGCCAGGCAAACAGCGAGCATCATACATTCACTGATGGACAAAGTTATAATGGGAAGATCACAGGGAATTGTGTTGATAGGAAATGGACAAAGACTGGGGGTCTGTTCCATTAACCCTGCTGGTTCCAGCAAGGACGCTGTCAAAGCTCACTTCCCGTGTATGGCTCCGGATGTCTGTGGATTTTGTTTTTTTCCTCCAGTTTTTCTTTCACATAAGCAAAGAATGCCACTGACACACCAGAGTTGGTCCTGGGTCAGCTGGAGGTCTGAGAGGAAGGTGGTGCTCTTGCCTCCCTGCACTGCCACGGGCCCTGGAAAGACTGAGGATAAAGGCTGTGGCTGTTGCGTGCCTGTAGCTTTTAGGCTGTGGGTTATGACAGACAAGGTGTGCACAGGTCACACCAGCTT
Source organism: Nycticryphes semicollaris (assembly GCA_013400055.1). Lineage (NCBI taxonomy): Eukaryota > Metazoa > Chordata > Aves > Charadriiformes > Rostratulidae > Nycticryphes > Nycticryphes semicollaris. The sequence continues at coordinate 704,381 of VXBJ01005108.1, forward strand.
TAGAGTTTCTCTTGGTTACGTTGGGGACCAAAAAGGGACGTTATTAAGCAATAGAAGAGTATTTGATCTCCTGCCTAGACTGAGTGAATTAGCTAAATGGTGACTATCTCACATTGTGCAATCATTAGCGTTCATCATTGTGGCAGGCTGGAAAGAGCAAGCATAATAATTAATACGAGGCATTGTGATAATTGCATTGTGTCCCAGCTTAAGTTGTTTAAACTGAGCTTCTGTTTTTATTTAAGTAACTCCCTGATAATTCTGTTAAATCTTCAGAGGGGAATCTTAGAGGCGGGGAATGTCTGTGTTTATGTGTGTTACTCCCCTCCATCAGTATCCTTTAGAGTACTGATTGCAGAGCACAACTATGACTGAATATTTTTCTTGAACAGTCAGTTAAACATATCTAGCTAAATATTATTGCACACATATGCTACTCGTAGATGAAAACATGAATTTATCAATGTAATGTTCAAAGAAACACATTGAGCTACTTTTCTTCTGTATTTTCAGAAGTGCAGTGTTTTATTCCAGCTGAACAACAGTCACTAGCAACAGTATTCCACCTGATGTGGTTTCTTTGGTGAGGAGATAGTAGTGCTCATTTTCAATGTGAAAAGTGCAATTTCAGTTTTTATCTTGAAATATCTATCACCTCTCTCTGTATTTTCCCCAATAGATAGTAATGGAAACATTGTGTGAGGCAACACACTCCCTCCTTTGTAACCCTTCCTAGAAAATGCATTGTATGTTAGACCTGCTTTTGAAAATCAGAAACATCAAAAAAGTAATATATTAGGTAGAAAAATATCTGAAAATGTGACCATTCAGGTAAAAATACTTACATGTAAAATTTATTTTAATTTGATAGTGCACTTCTTGCATAATTCAAATAAAACTAATCAGCGGTCAGTCTTGTTTGTAGGTTTCTTTTAATGTTCATTCACAGTGCTGTGATTGTGTAACGAATAGAAGTCCATGGATGAAGACAGGAATATGGAAATTGCTTTAAGTGCCTTTGCTAAAACTGAGGACGCTCCCTTAATGGCCAGCTTCCTGTTAGACATAGAGAGGAGATTGCCACCCTGAGGTGTGACTAGACACCAAGCTCTGACCCAGCTTGCTAGCTACATGTAGGTAAGGGGTAAAATTATATCAGCCAAACAGACTCAGGGAGAATTTCAGAAATCTTATAGGAGTAGACAACATTTCCAAATAGGTGTGCTCTTACTTAGTGATTATTGAAGTTGAGGGGGTATTCTCCATATGTTTTGTTTCTCCAGAGCAGCACTGTCATTTGTACCGACCATAGGAGTTAGATGTCAATGCTTGTCAAACCTCTCCTATGCTCTACTCATCTTACTGTCCCTTGTGTCTGTGAAGACCTTCTTTATCATCTTGTGTTTGCTTTTTGTGAGGTGTAGCAACATGCATCATGTGAGAGGTTGCCTTGGATCTGCCCTCTGAATCAGTGAAAGAGCCAAGGGAGATATGAGTGAATTCTTTCCTGTGAGTCAGGCTTTGAAACAGGCGCCCAGAGGACCTGCCATCATCACTGGAGACATACAAAACTGGAATGGACAAGGCCTTGAGCAAACATAACTTCAGACCTGCCTACTTTTGTTGAGAATTGCTATGGGAACCCTGATTGGCGTGAATGGGACTGTATGGGTGTGGAAGCACCAAAGTAACAATGGGAGAAGGGCTATAAGAATGGTTATTGATAGTACCCAAATTAGGAGGTCGTCGAGATAACAGCACACATCTACATTGTGCTTTTTTGGGACACCCACATCAGGAGAAAGGAGTGAGTAAATCCTGATGACTCACAGAGGTGGGACAAGATGAAGAGATTGTTTGCAGCTGGTGTCTAAAGACAACAGAAGGACACAGCCAGCAGCAGCACATGGTTGCTAACCTAAAAAGAAACCAGAAGTTAGGATGAGCATTGGACAGATGGCATCCCTTGTCAAGGAACCTATCTCAATGGTGGTGGTTATATATGCTTTGTTGCTTGTGAGAACATGGGCTGGGGAGGTTCCTTCCAATCTAAATTCTGTGATTCTGTCACTGGAATGCAGGAATTAGTGGAGTACATTCTGTGGTCTCCGCTGCACAGCAGGTAAAGATTAGTATAGTTTTATGGTCCTTTTAAAATCCTGTGGTTTTGTCTTCATTAGTTCCAACTACCCATGTCCTCAAAGGTAAGGATTGAAATTTTGTGTTTTCTTTTTTTTTTCACAAAATGGATTTGAGTCACCCAGGAGGAATAAAGAGAAAAAAGGATAGTGAAAAAACCCCAAACCAACAACAAAAAATGAAACACCCTTAAACCTCAAGCACTTTCAGAGCATAAAAGTTAACTTTGTATTCCTAACAGTGGTTATTTTGACCATTTGTTAATCTTGCACTTGAGAAAAATTCCATTCAGTGGATCTTTTTGATCAGAAGGCTGTAAACCTCTGAACTTCAGGGAGCTGGGATTGAAATGTCATCTCCGTTGTCAATTGAGACAGGATCAGTCACAAAAAATGAGGATTATGTTTCTATTTTCAAAAAAATAATACAGTGCCTAGACTGAATTCCCCAATTTGCAGACCTCATTTCTTCATGATGTGCTGAGCTGACAGCATGAGGCTGAAGCCACAAATAACTTCTCTCATGCGTCTCTAATGTTCTCTGTACATATAGAGATATATATATAGATAAGGCATGTTACTCAAAATCATGCACGTCTGTCAGCTCCACCACAGACCAGGAGTTGTGCTTTTGGGTGTGCTTGTCGTCAGAGAAAAAAGTCTTTAAAGACACTGAAGGATCTGCTGTGAACCTCGTCATCCGATCCTTGTCCAGCCTTACCCTAACAGAATTTCCTGTTGAAAGATCCAAGATGTTTGTCATGTTGGTGGTCTGACAACTCGGGGAATAAAAGTTGCGAATGCATCTCTTCCCTGCATCACTCTTCTCCCTCCCCAGTCTCTCCTGTTGTTTGTGGCTTTTTTAATAGCTACTAAGACTTGTGATTGCACTTGATAGTGAGAGAATTTGGTTATACAAAAAAAAAATAAACTATTTTTTCTTCTGAATTTTGCTTTGGCTGGTTCTCTGACATTTCACTGTAGCTATTTTACTGGTATCTCCAGTATCAAAATGAATTCCATGTTTTGTTCCTACATCCTCTCCTGCTTTATCATTCTGTGACTACTTACCACATTCTTCAGTGTGGTAGGTAACAGAAGCCAGATCTCATTTCTCTATTTCTTTTCATATTCATATTAGTACCAAATTTTTGGTAACTTTTTGTGTAACAGGCAAAATTTTCCTTGCCTTCTGCCTATGCCTTGATACCCTTTGATTCCTGTAACTTGTAACATACAACCTGTAACCTGCTCTTCCCTACCTGGGTTGACACTTCCATTGCTTCCCATCCCCTTATCTAAAGCCCTTCTATCTTTTTTTGGCTTTTGGCTGTCTTCCTAAACTATATAATTCTGTATCTTTGAAACTTCCCATGAATTCACCTTGTGTATCAACTCAGACCTGGTTTTATTACATTCAAACCTTATACCTCTGCATGTGCTTTCTGATGTGTTCCTTGGCATGCCGATTTAGAAACTGTTTTTCCTAAATTTCCTTCACTTGCACTTACCTTCCTCTGTCTGCACTACACAAATCTTTCCAATTCAACATACCGCAGCTCTCTCTTTATTCTGATTCAAAACTCTCTTCTGTAACGATCCAAAGAATCTTAGGTGGCAATCTTGTAAATTGTATTCTGTGATCAGTGGCACTGGTGCAACATCAGTAACTCAGAGGAATCGAGCTCAGTGGCTTTGCATAGGTACAAAGAAGGGTGAGATTTACTGCAGAGTGCTTGGAAAAGATAGCGGGCATTTACGTTGAAGGTCCTTTTTTGTTCCGTTTATATCTAATGCTTAATGATGTTGTTATTAAGGTATTGCTGCGCGATGTCTTGTAAAGGCAATTATAATACATAGTGCTTACTTTCCTTTTCTGAGTAACTAAGTAAAAGTCTGACCCAGTGAAATGGTTAAGGATTGCTATTGATAGTGAGTGGCATTTAACATTCTTTCAGAACCACTGGTGTAATAAGCTGGTGGTTCCCCCTGTTGTGTTCACAGAATATGAGACGCATCTGAGACTGTAATGTCTCATTTGGACATGGCACCAAGTCTGTGTGTGTGTATCAAATACTTCATTCACGTAATGTTCGATCAGTAAGTCCTTCAGACTTGATATCCTGCCAGTGGGGCTGCCACAATTCATGTATTCATAAGCACTGTCCTTGAGATCTTGTCTGCTCCTTTCTGCACAACCCCGTGTATTAAAAGAAGTATATCTTTTTGGGTAGGAAACAGTATCCTGAGGTTTTTATGAATGACTAGATTGCCATAATCATTCTTTACTGGTGACGTTCCCGGGTCAGAGTTATATATTATGAAGCACAGTTGTTTTCAAGATTTAATAATGTGACAATTAAAAAACGTAAAAATTTTTTTTCACTAACAAAACCCTGGAGAAATTAATGGTTGTTTCTGTCAGTCTCCTAGTCCATTTAATCTGTTTTTTGTTTTAGCAGTGTTTACAGATTTAGGATAATGAGACGGTAAGAAATTTTAGAAACATCAAAGCCAATTTTATTCTATGAAACAGAAACTAAGAAATACACATTCTAGTGCTTAACTCTACTAGCTTTCTCCCTATTACCCCAATAAATAGGAATTTTGCCTGATAAAGGCCTGCATGTAGGTCCTAAAAATGTTTGCATCTAAGATTTAATTTCTGGTGTCATTTTCCAAGCTAATGTCAGTAAGAAGATTCAGTGAATGAATCCATTAAGTCTTTCTTAATACATCTTTAGAATTACAGGCTACCATAAGAAAAGCAACAGGAAGATGTCTTTTTTTTCCAAACAACGAGTTTTCTTTGAGACAAAAGCTGACGTGATTTGTTCTTGTTATGTTTGCAAATGCTGCATCTCACTTTGATGAATCACTCCTGATTTACACAAAAGGATCTAGTTTACAGTATCTTTGTCTAATGAATTATCAATATGCCCTATTGACATTTTTCTAATCAAAAGGCTTTTAACTCCTCTGCCCCAAAAATTAAGAATACTTTTATTACTGAACTATGCCATAAATTACATCACTGAAAATGCTATTAGAGCTTTTTATTTTACACAGCTGGGTGGGATCATTGAAAGCTGGAGGCTTGGGCATAGGCAGTGTGATATTCTATCACCTCTTGCTGTAGAAAAGGAATGCTTCATTAACAAGGCAATGTTGCCAGTAGGAGTGGCTGAAGTAAGTCAGGCATTTCAGTCTGAATCATTCATTCAAAAGAATTTCATCAGGGGGGTAGGCATGTTCTGGCAGTCCTTCCCCAAATACTCTCAGTCAGTGCAGTGGGACTACACAGATAGCTCTCATTTGTCTGAATGCATGTACTGCATTTGGTACAAGAAAGCCACTTGGTCCTTAGAAATCAATCTTATGTGCAGGACTTTTTGTTTTGTTTGTTTAAAGCCATGACTGTTAGCATGTTCAACTAATCTGTGATCTGCAAGCTTCTGTTTGAACTTCATTGCTTAGTTTGTTCATTTGACTCCATCGGGTGTGTAAAGGTATGGCCGTTGCTGTATGATGGGCTCTTTGCAGTAGTCATTTGGTCTGGTGAATCCACTTAACATAAAATTCACTGTCTGAGCAGCTGCTTCTCCCTCAATCCACCTTTGTCATCTAAAGATCTATCCATATAGCAGTGTTCTGGGAAGGGCCCTTCAGAAATTTAAGTCTCGCAGGGAAAAATCACTTCAAGTTAAAATTTTTTCAAACCTTCTACTGCAAGGCTTGTTGGTTCAACCATGCAAGACTTTAATGGGCATGGCAAACCTTTAGAAGGCATCTGTATGGAGGAACACAGCTAGGCACGATGTGAATACCAACATTGGCATAAAGTTTGAAGGAAGTAGAGATGAAAGTCCCAGTTTTCTGTGGTTAGTGATCCTCTGAGATACCCAGTTCAAACTGAGACATATCTAAGCTTGGAAACTCTGAGAATGAAAGGTAAAACTTGCTGTCTTCTAGGATATCTCCTATCACATTTCAAAATGCGGTCTTTTGCAGCTCAGCACCACATAGTGACTGGCTACAGATAGGCAAGGTGTTGACAGAGGTTGTAGACAAACCTCGGCATGTTAGCACAGGATGATCAAGTGGCAAGTGGTACATAAGTTTGTCTGAATCTCCTTTGAACCAGGTTAATTTAGATCATCCGGAGCTACATGTTATTATAACTATTACTGCTTCCAGTAGCAAATCTGGCATCAGTTACACTGACACCACACTGCCATTTAAAGTGTAGATGTACTCACTGTTGCAAAATATATCCACCACAATTAATGGGAAATGCCTTTCGGGGTGCACTCTCTTAGGGTGCACTTTCTGAGAGAGCCCTATAGAAGCAGAGGACAAATGTGAGCTCAGAAGTCCTCAAGGAATACTGTAATCATTTCACTCTGGAGAAGAGACTAGAACTGGATGTTATTCAATTTCATGGAGAGCTCCGTCCATCAAAAAGGCAAGCCCAAGGAAAAATGTATATTTTAACTTGGTGCAAATTCTGTGGTCTGTGTTTGCAGAGATGTGAAAAAATCAGATTCACAGTGGATGTTATGCTGCATTCTGCACTGGTCATTAATACAATATTTGTAACTTTATAAACTGTAGTCTAGTGGGCTAACAAACAGCTCTATGCTGTGTTGGTTCTTCAAGAATGAAGATTTCCATGGAAAAGTAATAGCATAAATAAAATCTAATGCTTCTTAGCTCCAAATAGTACATTTCTATAGTCTTTTTCCCCCTAGATCTTCAGTTCTTTGCAAAATGTATGAGTTCAGCACGCTGGAAATGCAGTCATAGTGAAATACGTGTTACCCTCTAATGCCTAGTAAATAAGGTCACTTACTAATTCATCTTTCTAGTGTCCTTTTTTGGAAAAGATACTTATGTAGTAGAACAGTCAGAACCCTCATATTCACTTACTTAAGTAAAAGCAGACCAGAGGAGTTTCATTAATCATTAAGCATTAAACTATTTTAAAGAAAACTGTCACTTAAAACATCCGGTATTTTAAGATGATCTTGGTTATCTTTCTGTTCTATTTTATTTTTTTTCCTTTGTTAGTAGAAGGCAAGAAATGTTTTTAATTTCCTGCTTTATTCCATAAGCCTCAGCCAAGCTGCTCATTTGTGATAGTGTATGGAAAACTTGAGATCCTTGGGAATACTCACCAAAAAGCTGCTGTGTTGAAGTTGGGATTTGTATTACATTAAGTGAAATTCAGAACTTGTTAGTGTTCTATTTCCTAGTTTTTCTAGCCTTGTACTATATGTTGCAAAACACTCAAACTAAAACAGTTAAACCTTGTTTATTCTTACCAGTTAAGAAAATACCAATATCTGGTCTTAGTTATTAATTTATGCAAAACCAGGTAAATAGGCAAGGGTAATGATTCTGTGGATATTATTGCTTCTTAAGCCTTTAAAATTCTCTTTTATGTTTTTTCTATATGGCTTGGGGGGGTTTGGTTTCGGGTTTTTTTTCTAATTAGTTTAATAGACAAGCTGTGTTTCTGAATATGTCTTGATTACTTCCAAAATTTCTGAAGCAATGCATTCCTTTCCTGGAATTTGTATTTCAGATGTGCTCAACTGACATACTTTAAACATTTTGATTTAGTTTAGCTTTTCAACTATTATAGCTCATAATGATATAAAAATACGGGACCTCTGCTCAAAGCAAAGACAGTTTTGTACCCCACATTGAGTTGGTGAGACTTGACCAGTGTAAGTCTTGTGGACGATGGAAAATTTTGGAAAGTCCAGGTTGTCCTTGCCCTGAAATAGAATTGAACAGCTCTTGCTGAACTGCTGTGCAGGTTCATATTGATTAGATTTAACTTGATTGGGTTAGCTGCCATAGTGGCAGTATGTATCTATCAGAAACACATTTGAGAGAGGTGCATTATATACTTAACTGAATTCTGATATACGCGACAGATAAATTGTCTGCTTGTTTCTGCTCCTCTCATCAAGTCTGAAAGGCATCCCAGGCTTGAAAATGCTCCCAGAAGTACCACTAGTCTCAGGGCAACCCCTGGTGACCATGGTGCCTTCAGAAATACCCAGAGGATATCCTATTTCAGCTTATTCTCAGCAGATTCCTGTGTACTTTAGGACTGGTGTAGGATGGGATGACGTATACGTAGTAAGTAGAACCATTTTTACTTTTGACTACTGAGGAAAATTTGACCCAAAGTCTGAGGTCTGGTGAGGGCTAGCTCTTCAAAGCTAACTCTCAAGTAGACATTGAGACTAGCAATGGAGAGGGTGTCTCTTGGGAAAGCAATCGCTCTCAACTGGTTCTTACAGAGTGTGGTCTGCTGTATATAGAGTCTCTCAGCCCATGAGGATTCTGGCCTTTGCTTGAAACGGTCCACCCTGTAGTGCTAGAACTCTTGCACTGACAGTTCACAATGCATTTCACTGCTAAATACTATGCTAAAAGCAGAGCAGTTCATATCAATCTCCCTGAAAGTTTAAGTCCTTTACAAGCATTAACCTGTGTTAAGCAAATCTCACCAGCAGAACACTCCAGTGATTCTGAGACTAGTGGTGTAGCACTGTATGGAGCTCTTGACAGTCCCAGATCACTCACGGTAGTTACAGAGATACCTCTAGACTAATACTTAAAGCTTCTCTTGTTTAAGAGGATTCCTGTAGTCCTTAACGGCGTAAAATGAAAGTTGTGCATATCATTTGACACGCATTAATTTAACTCCTTTAATCTATTTTTTAATTATATGCAATTTTGTTTCATGTAACTGTGTCTTGAATGATGGGCGTGCGTGTAGTAACTGTTCCTTGTAGTTTGTTTGCATGCAGCAGCCATGCAACTGTGAAGCCCTGCTAGGCAGAAGTAGAGTTGCTGTCATGCTTCTTGTAGAATTATTGTGGTACTCCTTCATTTTCAGGAAAAAAACCCACAAAAATACCTACTAACAGATAATTTTCTTCCGCATTTTCTTAAGACCATAGAGGTCATAGATTGTAATTTGTTTACAGTTAGTATAAAATCCTAACAAGAAATTTTTCTTTTTTTGTTATTTGAGGGAACTTTCTTTGCCCAAGAAAAAGACTTCCGAAAGTCAGCTAAAAATAAGGCTGTTTGGTGCAGGGTAATACTAACCAGTGCTTGAAAAAAATATGCAGCTAAAAACAATTTTGTACATTTCTAAAATTATTTCCCTTGTGTATAAATCAGGCCAAATGTACTTTTTCCTGCAAACATTTTGTAAGAGGACAGTACATGTTACAGCCAAAGTTAGCGTTTCGTCATTGACACTTGTCTGTTGGGCTCATGCAGTTCCCATGAAAGCAGCTGAAGACATGCAACTCAGTAGATTTTGTTGACATGCAGTCAGGCTAACATTATATTTTTTATAACATCTGGGAGGTTTTGTGTTTACTCTTTTTTTAATATATGGATAAGGTTTCTAAACAAATTTTTCTTAGTTGCATCATTGCAATCCCAGCCATATATAATAATGTCAAGTGAGGAGGGAATATATGCCAACTATTGTTTTATTTGCCAAAATAAAAATGGTTTTTATCATAGCAGTAACTGTTTTCAGATCTGTGCTTTAAGTGAACTAAATTAAATGCTAAGATTACAGGTTAGTATATCCAGGTTAAATTATTGTTTCCGCAGAGCCCTCTCTTTTCTTTTCAGACTATCGGGGATATCTGTAACATCGGTTAGATTAGCTTTTGATTGGCAGCTTTTCAAAAAGGAAATGCCGGTGGAAGACCAGATCTGAAAAAGTTGTTTATAAGTCGAAATCTCTATTGGATTTGGATTATTTTGACATGGGTTTCAAACACTCTGTCACTGAAGTAACTGCAGTTGTTCTTCACTGTTTCCCTTTCTATATGGGCTAACATGCAAATTCTGAGCAGTGCTTAAAGCAGAAAACCTTGTTGCCAAACACATGTAAACAACATGGAAACTTAAGTTTCAGTACTGCCCTGTATCACTCCACCCTTTTTATTTTCTGTTTGCACTAGCCCATTGAGATGAAATAGACAATATAGTAAAGCCTTTATACATACCTATATCCCCAGAAGTGTCTGAAGCAGAATAAACCAAGTTAAACATACTTAAGTATTAGACAGATTGCTCTTAATGACAATAGAAAAGGCAGGAATTGCAGCTTGGTTTCTAGTCTGTTCTGGGATTATTTACAGCTCCATTAGGACAAAGCTAATGCAACACCTCTTTCTCTTTAAATCTTATTTTGAAGGTTAATTGGAACTTATTATTATGCATTAAAATTTTTCCCCTGTGTGAAGAGGAATTTCTCACTGAATGATGTAATCAAGATTAATTTTATATAATTTTGTCCCACCTGGTCCCTCCCAAATTATATAGCATAGAAAATTTGTCCAAAGAAAAAGAATTTTGTCATTTAGAGGATCTTGCGTTTTGTGTATATCACTATAAAATCTTTCAAGTACAACAGTAATTTTTATTAAAAAAGAAAAAGTTATTTGCTTGCGCTTCTGGATTTATTTTAATTACTTGTGTTTAAACATACAATAGGGAACAAAACAAGAAGGTATGTTTCTATGGCATTATCTTCGTATATTTGGAAACCTAATGCAAAGTCAGAATAGCTTTTAATAATGCCTAATTTAAAGATAAATTCTAGACATACCTTTAGGTCATATAATTAAACATTTATGCCTATATTAAGAGATACTGGGAAGCTTTTTATTTATTTATAATTTTGTATCTTTTCAAGTCATATTCTAGAATCAGTGTCCTGCAGTCTGTTCAGTTCTCAGAAGAGCTTCTAAAGGACACAAACACTAAAGCAGAGAAACGTAACTCCATCTTATTTGAGAAAGCTGCTAAAAAACACCTCTCCTGCCCAAGAGGGGAATGTCTAACCTTTCTCTAAAACAATAAGAAAGTCGTGACTTCTATCGTAAAGTATATTCTTACTGGAGTAATTTCTTGGTTTTGGAGCCATAAAGGAAAAGCCATTGGCAGTGAGAAAACAGTACCAGAGAAAATGCTAAAACAGCCTAAGTAAGCAGGTAGTGAAACAATTAAAAAACATTTTGAATAGAACAAATTCTGTTCAACTAGTGCATTTCCAAAATTGAATGTTACCATTTTAGTTACAAATTTCAAGCCATCTCTTTTTTACTTATTGATTCAGTGTAATTAATAGTCTGTTTAAATCAAGACAGCTATTAAGAGATCAGATCCTTTGTCCTTTATTAGTTTTAAACAGCTATAAAGCAACCCACAACCGTAGGTCACATTAAGCAGTCATTCAGCATATTGCTATATAAATAGCTTATTAATTATATATAAGACAAAAATCCTTTTTAAGAAATATTGGAAGAGGTTTTGCTTGTGTCTACAAGCCTAACTAATAAAACATTCTTTTCTACATCATAGTCAGTTTTAAGATTCATATCAATACTGTAGTAGCCTCTAGCTAGAAAGAAAATCATTGCAGATAGTGGGTTTCAATAAGGCATTCACTGTTTATTCATACAATTTTCCACTACTATCTGACATAATGTGAGTTACTGGAATAAAAAAAACCCAAACCAATATTGCAAATTACATTGTATGAGTCTGGTGATATTGAATATGCACATGTAAAGATGTAGAAAGTACCCTAAGAGCCACTGTTGCAGTACTGCATAAAGTGAGCCCTGTGATAGATGAAAATATTCCTCCTTACTTACCAGCATGCAAAATAATAAAAAACCCCCAACATTAACTGTTGGGTTTGTTGTTTTTTTTTGCTTAGTATAAGGTGGCACAATTATTGCATGACTTCTCATACTAAATTATTAGAGACCCGTGAACCCTGCTTTGAATATGAAAATCTATGATGGTCTGTATTTTGTGTTTTTGTGATATTGTTGTAGAGGGTTTAGAGAGATCAGGCAAGGGCTCTAAATTTTGTGGCAATAACTTCTGATAATAATAGTGGTATTTTATACTAGTCCCTTGTGAAACAGTCAATAATGCCCACATATTTGCTGTGTATCTTACTGGGTTTCTCTTTTGTGCATAGTTATTTGAGAAATAACCTCATTACCTATCCCATTGAAAACTGTGTTTTTGTGCAAAGAATTCAGGCAGATTTCATTGCAGATTACACAGCTGGCCACAAACTGAGCACGGGTCAGTACACCACATTCTGTAACACTTGTGCAAAGTCTCGCATTGATCAGAGTTGACAGGGGTATGTCCAGTGTTAAGAGTTGACAGGGAAATGTCCATTGTTAAAACCCACCCATTGTTAGAAGAAATGTGGCGTGAAACAGGTTGAGCATGTGATAGCCGTTGGCACTTTGAACGTATCTATTCAAATGTCAGATTAGTAAAGTAGTTTAAGGGG
>VXBJ01005108.1:716933-734967 GCA_013400055.1 Nycticryphes semicollaris
TTGGGTTTTGGTTTTGGTTGTGTGTTTTTTTTTTTTTTTTATTGTGTTTATCAAAAACTGGAAAAATCCAGAGCGATGGTCATTTCCTGCTGAGTCAGAATGCAGCAAAGCTGCTCGGATGTGAATGCAGTGGTCCCCAGGAGATGGATACCTTCTGGTCTGTGCTGGAGAAGAGACTGCAGTTTGTTTGGAAAAGTAGAAGTGATCAAAGAGCTTCTATGAGATTTGTGAAGGAAAGTATTTCAATATGTTTTTAAAACTCTTCTTTCAAAGCACAGTTTGTCTCTTTAGTTGCTTTGCTTTTGGGTGTTTTGGGTTTGGTTTTTTTTTAGTGAATTGCTAACATTTGTGAATATGTGGTTGCTAGAAGAGATAGCACTTCAGAGTGTTTAGCACATAATATTGAAAGAGGCTTAAAATCAACAACAGATCTGTAAAGATAACTCTGGATTATTTTACAGAAGTAATTTTAGTAAATGAGACTTACCCAATATATTTCTCTGAACGGAAATCTTAACATATGGGTATTTCCATCCCAACTAGAGAAGTTGGACTACTTCCTCTCTTTCAGAGATAACACACTGAGAAGTCTCCCAGCTGTATTCCTACTCTACTAATTTTCTTTCCCTCCTTTCCACCAGTTCTTGCCTGTGTGAAGAATAGGCATTTCTTGTGTTCCCTGCAAAAGACCCTTTGCAGAAGTTCTTTTTCTTGGATTGTAAGTTTATCTGTATTTATTTATCTCTACCTATTTTTTTTTCTTCTCTTATTCCCTAAATACTCTTGGGTTGCATTTAGGGGAAACTTTAAAAACCTTCAAAAATAGCACGTATTGGGTAGCTGCCTGGATGGTATCTTATGGAAGTTAATTACTGATCTCGTGTACTCAGTTTAGGTTGTATGTGAAATATTGGCAAATTCCCTTCACAGAAAAAAAGTGAGAGAGACTAATGATAAAAGGTTGTTTTGATAAACTGGGCAAGGATGGTCTTTCTTTAAGGGAGGGGAAGCACAAATTTCCCATCCATTTTTCCCTGTCATCATGAATGAGCTCCAATGTTGAGAATTGAATCTACAACTAATTGCTTCTGGCCTTTCATAAGAACATGGTGTCTACGCAGTGTTTGATAGATGAGTGCAAAGAGGGGCCATAACATGTTGCACAGCCCCTTCACCCTTCTTTTCACACTAAGGTGAAAGCCTGCAGCGATCTGCAGTCGGTAACCCAGCAGCGATTAGTAGCAAACTGATCGATGGAGAGTGGCTCGTTCAGGCTGATGTAGTCCATGGCTCTCTGTCCACCCATGCCTGGGGTCCTACACAAGAGCTTGGTGTTTATTCGGTCTGGTTCTGTGGGTAGCCTACTCTTGCTCTCAAGGGAGGATATTCCCCCTGCTTCTGGGACTGTCTTCCAGCAGTCGGCTGGAGCACTTTGGGGACTGCTGGCAATCATCTGCCAGCCAGCCAGGTTGCCTCTCTGTCTTCAGCTTTTCTCCCTTTCTAGTAGAAGGGTCAAGTAGAGGAGATGGCAAGGTACTGGAGAGGTGGCACCAGGAAATGGAAGATAGGGAGGCAGAGCTCCAGCAGCAGCAGGAACCTGAAGTGAACAGGAATGATGGATTCACTCCTGCAGCTCTTAAAACCTTTACAAAAGACAAGTGCTTGTCACTGCATAACAGATGTGCTTGTTCCTAATGAACTGCAGTGGATGCTGTCATCATTGTACGTGTCTAGTAGTTTTATTTTGTTTGGAAAGCTGCTATGTGCTACCTAACAGCCAGCCACAGGAATGAAAAGTTCCGCAATTGGATTGTGCTGATCACGATAGATAGGTTCTGTGGAAGATGGAATAGCAGACAGTGTCTAGGCTTTCTTGGAAAATGGAATTCATATATTAAATAAAAGAATTATTATCTGGTAGAGATGCTTAGCTACATAGGCAACTATAAGCCTGATTCCTTTATCATTAAGGGATGAAGCTTCACGAACAGACCACGTGAAGTGAGTTCAGGATAGCAAAACATAGAGTAATCAAATAATTGGAATTGGAAGGAATCTTCAGAAAGAGTCCAGTCCTCTTTGCTCAAAGCATGGCCACATTCCAAGGTAAAGTAGCCTGACCATGGTTGTATCCAGTCAGGTTTTCAATATCTGTACGGTTGGAGATTTCATTTCTACCTATCTTGGCACATGTTCCAGCATTTGAACACTTTGTGAAGGTTTTGGGGTTTTTTTCCTAATACGTAATTGAAATTTCCCTAGTTGCAACTTGTGTCTGTTGGTATCAAACAAGCAGGTGAGACAGCTCTATCTAAAAAAGAAATATTTTTTAGAAAAATTAATAAAACAGAGTGCTTTAAAAATAGACAAGGGACTCCCTTTGATCTCAAGTCAATAGCAATTTTGTACTTGAAGTGAAGGAGGTTAGAGTTACCATAAATTTGCACCCAGGAATTTTACTTGACTGCCTTCTGGATGTCAAGGTCAGAAAGAACATGCAGATTGCAGCCCAACACTTAGAAACAGACCAAACATTACTGGAGTACTGGAGCATATAATAGGGACATACTTTCTTGTGGCATCATAAAAACATAGCTTAAAGAGGAGAGAGGACAAAACACAGACACAATCCTTTTTTTTTTTTTTCTTTTTCCCAGCATAATATTGCAGCTTCTCTTGCTTTCCACACGCAGAAAGCGGAACTATGTGAATTGCCACCAAAAAGGTGCCAGGATTCAGAGAGGCAGCAGTTAATCTATTCCCTACGTTAATTCCTTATTCTGCCTGCTTCCAGTAAATACCCACCTGGGAGACATGGAAAAGACAAGCTAGAAAATCTTTGTCATGGAATAGAAGTTGTTGAAAGAGTAGCTGGCCACATTTCTCAAGAAAAGTCTCATTTTTTCAAGAAATAGGAGTAATCTGAAGTAAAATTTCTTTAAAACCCTCAGTTTTCTTATGTTTAATAAGTCTCTGATCGGAGAACTTTATGTTATATATGGCATATATAGCAAGGGAGCATTAATTAAGCTCAAAAAGGTGTCAGTTCTCAGCAGAGAAAAAATAGGCAGGGAAGTGGGTATTGAGAAGGAAAAATAGAAAATTTGCTAAGAAATTAGGAAAGCAAAAAAGACAGGAAGCATCTAAGCCCATCTTAGAGCCGAGAGGGTAAAAAAAAAAGTATGAATAGCCTTAATAGGAATTAGTGATTAAATTTTAATTTTCAAGGGGAAAGATGTATAAATGAAAAAGAGTAGTAAGCAGTAATCACACTGGAACACATAAGGAGAAACTCAACATCTAAATTTAGTGAAAGGAAAAACAGTCAATGGTACATTTTGAAGAGTCTCTGTGAAGAAAGATGATGAAAGTAGCTCTTTCTTGTACAGTATGTTTTAAAAAAAAGTTTGAAAATAATTTGTAGAATAGCTCATGACAAAAAAACTACAATAAGAGGATCATTGTGTTCTGGAAATGAAGCTAATGGTCCCAATTTAGCAATTGGGACATTTGTAGTATTAATGCTAAATTTGACTGCTTAAAGGGGATAGAATCAGGAGAATACTTTCATTTTTTAAAACAGATTCAGGCAGGAGTGATCCATGTCTGAATAGAGTTGGCTGGAAAGTGATCTGCTTTTTGTGAAAACCTGGAAGCATTCCTTAGATAAACACAAAATTACAAAGATTTTTCTAGTTGGGAGTTTTTAAGATTTTTGGTTAATCAGAAACCTAGTTTTAGGTCATTTGCAACATTTGCAGCCTTAGCTGTGAAGCATGAACACGTTAGCAATCCTAATTCACCTGAGGTATAGAAGATGAATGACACTCAAGATGTAAAAGTTCAAAACCGTTGCTTTTTTTGTTTAGTTTCTTAACTTTTCAGCAGTGCTTTGCCTTCCTGTAGGCTGGCATTTCACTTTTTTAGGTCTGTTTTATGGTTTCTTCATCCTTTGGAAAGTTAGTATCACTTGACATTTATATATGCCTAGAAGTCATCTAGAAGATGGTATTTGGAATAAAATAAAAAGAGTAGTAGAAATGAATAAGGAAGCACACAGTGTAACAAAGGCTAAAGGATAGGTTACGAGCTCTGTAAAAGATGTACTTTTTGTCTCTTATAGGCTGTTTAGCTTGTAGACTCTGAAAATCATGGATCAACCTTCTCCTATTTGCCTTGCCTAATGGAACACACCACAAATACAGTCACAATGAGAATAATAAAAACGGCTGTGGGGCAGAGATGAAAACATTTAAAGCACTAAAGAAATAGGTTGAAAGAGGCAGGAAAAAAAGTTAAGATAGTTGAACAGGGAAGGGGCCACATATAAATTCTTATATAAATATGCTTTTTCTTCACTATGTTGTCATCTTTTTTTCATTACTGCATTGTCGGAAGTGTATCATCTTTGTTTTAAATATCCAGGAGCTGAGTTTTAGAATTTGTTACTAAGAGAAGCTATGTCAGGGAGAAAGTTGAGAGAGAATGGAAAATACCTGAAGTACAATAGCAACAAGAGACCCATGAAAGAGACTTTTTATTGTACCTGCATTGCTTAAAAGAGAGAACTTTCTGCCTTGTTCTCAAAAAAAAAAATAAAAAATCTGAATGATAAAAATGAGTAAAGGGAAAGAAACCAAACGTTTCCCAAAGCTAATAGTCAAGAAACAAGTTTATTGAAATAGACTGCTTCGTTTTATATTCCATGTGCCTGCCATTTATTGATAATGCAGAAGGCTGCTGGACACAAGTCCTGACCCCATAATTTGACCATGGCAAGTTCCTTGCTACTCTAGCAGTGAAGGAATATGTTTGGAAGCCTACAAAATGCAGTGCTGCACCCGTCATTGTGAGCAAGCATATGCCTAAATTTGGAAGAATTTTATATCCTCTGGCAGATAGAGCTAGTTTGTGAATGCTGGTAGTTACTGCTACCCAGATACATAGTCCTGGTTAATGTTTTGTTTATAATACATAGGCTGTTTCCTGAAGTCGTGAAAATGCATGGTTACAAAGGATGACAAAGCGTGTTTAAAGGGGTCTGGTGGCAAAAAGGCTGCAGAGAATGGGAGTGCAGTAGCGCAATCACGCCACGGGCTTCTCCTTAGCTGATGTGTGAAACAGCTGTCGCTTCCATGAAACACTCGAAAGCCAGTGTGTCTGGAAAATGCCCTTGAGAGACATGTTAGCCTTCACCCTAGCATCCACACATTAAAGGAGGCATTTGGTGTAAGCTTAAAGAACCCTCATTTTCACCGCGTTCAGCAGCTAGGTGAAGGGACAGAGAAATTAGCCGTTCTACAAGCAGCAAAATATGTCCCCACGTACCTCTTTACAATACCACCTGCTGTCTTCCATACCCACTCCACCCCCAAAAGCTCTTTATTTCCCCAGGGCATAACCAGCTTCCTTCTGTGTTGCTGTGTTCCTCTCTGGCTGAGCAGCGGGCAGCACACTGCTTGTTCAGAGCACAGCCTAGGTATGTTATGGCTGACCATTGCCCTCCAGGATAAGTGGAAGTTATTAAAAATACCTCTTCCCCTCCTCTACCCAACTCCCACCGTTCACTACTTTTTTAGAAATCTAATTATCTTCAGTACTGCTGCCCCTCTGCCAATTTATTTGAAATGGGACAGCAGGTTCACAAGTTACCAAGAAAGGCGAAAAGCTCCAGGGGTCAGGTCTCATTTCCTTAGGAAACCAGGGTTTAAACAAATGGTCACAGATCAGTGATTAGGTTGCAGCCTCTGCTGAGAACTTCATGGGCTGAGCCAGTCAAAGTTATAAGTCTTAAACAAATGCATACAGCGTGATACTAAGGTTTATCAGCATGACTGCAATACAGGCCCCGTATGCCACAGAAAAAAAAAAAAAAAAACCCAACCAAACAAAAAAACCCAAAAAACTACTGTAGAGATATTTTTAGCAAAGTGGAACTTGCATATTTCACCTGCTACAACTTTTTCTTTTCCTTCACAGAAATTCCACGCTGTCTTTTTCAGATGGAGGCCTGGCTCAGAGTAAAGGACATGCAGCGCCCGATCCCTAGCAGGGATGACACCTACTGATACTTGTCAACAATGTCATCTCCTATCTTCCCGTTTGAGATGAGTGATATGATCATCAGGAAAAAGTTCTAAAATAAGCCCGAGTGACCTTATCGCCCCTTGACTCCTCTTTCCGCAAGTGTAAAAACCATCAGGAGAAATGACCAGTCCACTACCAGAGGAGTCTGTGGAGACCCAGAGCTCAGATGAGCTTGAGTGCAAGATCTGTTACAACCGCTATAACTTGCGACAGAGAAAACCGAAAGTGCTGGAGTGTTGTCACAGAGTATGTGCCAAATGCCTTTGCAAGATCATAGACTTCGGTGATTCCCCGCAAGGAGTCATAGTATGCCCGTTTTGCAGGTTTGAAACATGCCTGCCAGATGATGAGGTTAGTAGTCTTCCTGATGACAACAACATCCTCCTCAATTTAGCCTGCGGGGGAAAGGGAAAGAAGTGCCTACCAGACAATCCAACAGAACTGTTGCTGACTCCCAAAAGGCTGGCATCTCTGGTTAGCCCTTCTCACACCTCTTCTAATTGCCTGGTTATAACAATCATGGAAGTACAGAGAGAAAGTCCCCAAACTCTGAACTCAACACCCGTGGTGGAATTTTACAGGCCTACAAGTTTTGACTCTGTTGCAACTGTGTCCCACAACTGGACAGTGTGGAACTGCACATCTTTGCTCTTCCAGACCTCAATTCGGGTGCTAGTGTGGTTGCTAGGGTTGCTGTACTTTAGTTCCTTGCCTTTAGGGATTTATTTACTGGTATCTAAGAAAGTCACCCTTGGGGTTGTCTTTGTAAGCCTTGTCCCTTCGAGCCTTGTTATTCTCATGGTTTATGGCTTTTGCCAGTGCGTTTGCCATGAAGTTCTAGACTGCATGTCATCTTGATAACAAATACAGTAAAATATGATGTGTTGCCACACATGTAGCATATTATCCTGTCTTTGTATTCTTATTTATTCTTATTGTTGTCCATCCCACTAAGTGGAAGCAGTGGCCCTAGTTATATGGCCCTTTTTTTTTTTTTTTGTTTGTTTCTTTCTTTTTTTCTTCCTTTTTTCAGCTATAAAATAATTAATGGAAATACAATTTACGTGCTGATTTTAAAAGACCAGGTGGTGGAAAGGGGTAAAGCAAAATTGCCAGACTTGGTGCCTGCTTCTGCCACTGTTGAAATGAGTAGCCTTTTGCTTTCTATTGGCTTTATTATGTGAGTCAAGGCTGCAGGATCCACCCTAGAAGAAATTAGTATAACAGGCACCTGCCAGGTCAAAGTGCAGCATCTCTTCATCCAAAGCATCTCGTGCTTTGGAATATCTGATTTTTATAATGTATAGCAAATGAAATCACTTTCATAGTTAGTATTATAAGAAGACAAGCTACCATTGGTCTTTCACTTTCTTGTTATAGCAGAAATAATTGTGGGAGGCCAATGAACACAGATTTTTTGCATTCTGCAACACGAGGAAGCTCTTTTTTTTCTGTCTGCAGATCAGAAATCATGTCTGCAGATCATTTTCCCCAAGCAGAAGCCCACTTTACTTGTCATGTACTTGCAACTCCTTCTGAGATACTACTGCTAAGGAATACTTTCAGGGACCCAGCCACAAATTTGCTCTTCTCTAGATGCTCTTCTTTCAGTGTGCACACACCTTAGGCCTCCTTTTGAGGGTTCAGAGCTCTGCAGACGTCTCTGTCTATGTTTTGTTATGCCTCCCCTCCCTCCCAGAGTTTCTACCACCCCATCATATTTCCAACCCATTGGTCCTCCTATCAAATTTCCTGGCCCACCTCCTCTGCGGTAGCTACACTGGAAAATTTGGCTTACGTCATATCAGCTATCAAGATAGATTTGTATTCTTAAGTATTCAGAAATGGACCTTCAATGACTAATACAAATAACAGAAAAAATCTGAAATGGTTAACAGTTGGGCTTTGAGTTTTTTTGCTTTCTGAGCTCACAGAATGAGCATTGTAAGGAGGTGCTATGATTTTGGGAAAGTTTCTGTTTAACACATAGTCCTTAAAAATGTTTAATACCCTGAACTCCCTCTGTCACCATTGTGAGCTGATGGCAATCTAGATGTGGAAATAAGTGTGTCTTGATTAGTTGAGTACAGAGGAATTACTGATGATTTACCATTCCACAAATAGAATCAGGCCCTGTAAGGCTTGCTTGTATGTTGCATGGTTTAGGCTACTTTTTGAACTGGAAGAGTACAAAAAGTAAGAAATATTTAATGTTTATGTGTATAACTATGTCTAGTCGATGCCACAGCTGCAAACTCATTTTCCTGTGCACAGCAGAGTGAAAACTGAGAAGGAGGAGTTGAGCAGTTAAAGCATAGTTTTTGGATCAGGCACGAGATTTAGTAATTTCAGGACAGTGTGAGAGGGAGAGGGGTTTGTTGCCTGAAGAGTGAATGTATGGCCTAGCCACATATTCATAGACTTTGGTACGAAGGAATGCGTAAGTGGTTGTTGTGTCTATCAAGAGGATCTGAAGTCAAGATGGTCCAGTTTTTGTAGGTTGTACAGATGGTATCTACAGTTTCATTTCTATTGCAAGTGTAGGAAAAATGTGGAAATGTAAAAGTCCTGTTTTTCTTGACACTCATTTTCTAATAGTGCATATATGTGTGTGTGTGTATGTACATATAGACACATGTGAGAAGAAAACTTTCTAGAGAAATTATAGTTTTCAAGTGTATGGAGTTATGGAGCCTGTACTGAATGATTAAAGGAAATGTTTCAGACTTTTCTGTAACGACTTGATAAAAATTATAACAAAACTATTTTCAGAATTCATAGAAATTACTATTCCTAAGTAACTGTTTTTAATGTTTGTGGTAAAGCACATATAGTTAGAAGAGGTATCATCTCCAATCCTGGTAAATTGCAAGGTTTGATTTATCTATGAACTAGTGAATTTTAAGTATCCAACAATGATCATGTCAAAAAAGCAAGAAAAATAGAAGCTTATGTGGTTTTATAGTACTTCGAAACTTTGGGAAAAGATGTATTTGTAGTGTTAGGAATTTATATGTGGTAGGGTTTGTTCAATTTGTCTGAATACAGTGTCTCTAATAAAGGGCTGCCTAATAGAGGAAGTAGGTTTTGCAAATGTGTGACATGTATGTATTACCTCTGCACAGCGTATCTACAGTGCTACCTGTTGTCTTCTCTTGATTTTCAGTTGATGAGGGTTATCTTAGCTCCAGCACCAGTTATTTTGTACTCCATTTTAAAAGGGAGCCTAATCTCGGCAGGATTACAGTGGTATCAGTTACACATCACAGCACAAATAAATACAGCTGCTATTATCCTTCACTACTTTTAAGACTGCCACCCCATTAAATTTATGCTGTTATTTTAGACCATGCTGCAATACCAATCCACTCAAAAATGTGAGCGTGCAAAAACATATTGATTGTATAACTATTGTGCTGCTCAGACAGAGCATGTTATTACAGCTTTGGTCTCATAAAATTCCTATATGACTTATAATGTAGCCATTGAGAATTGCAGGGAGGTCTAAATCTCAATTATTTGTGGAAAAGATATTTGCTGTGTGACTGAGACTAGAAGAACTTCAGATATACTTCAGATATACTCTTTCATTAGTTTTATTCTCCACCATCTTTAAGACGTGGAACTGAAAACTCTGGTGGTCTTTGCAGTGCAATAGCTCTGATGAAATCAGGGTAAATGGGGCTAGAATCGGGTCCTACAGTTGAACTGGAAGAGCACAAAAAGCAAGAAGTATTTAATGTTTATGTGTATAACTAGGTCTAGTCAATATCACAGCTGCAAATTCATTTTCCTGTGCTCAGCAGAGTAAAATCTGAGAGGGAGGAGTGCCTGCCTGCGTTTCCTTCCCTTTCTGTGACTTTTTTTCTCTCCTTGGAGAATAGTGGCTCCTGTGGTTGTGAAATACTGCCTGCATGCCAAGGCAATTCCCTTTCAGTAGGATTTTATTCCTGATTTGCCCAGACATGAGACTCAACTGTTATAGATTGTTATAGATTCATTACCACAGGATTAATTTAGTCCAAAGGAGACATTTTCTTATGGTTTTTTGTTTTTCTTTTTAAATTCCCACTTATCCTACAGATGCTGACTGTATCCTCACCAGCTGCTCGTTTACAGTATGATGTAGTGGCCTCCCCTGAGGGCTGGGGCAGGATGATGCAGCAGCAGCTGCTGGGCACAGCATCGGGAAGGATGTGCTGAGCTGGACCGTCCCCTTAGCGGAACCCAGTGAGGGATGAAGCTCTGCAAATATGGCCTGAGACCAGAGACTAAAATGCAATTATCAGAGAGGGGTTTACATGGAAAGCAGGGCATGTGTGTTCATTAAGAGGATGTGGGTTCTTCGGGGCTGGGGGTGGGCTGTGGCTGGGAGGCTGTGTGAGGCAGAGTGGCGTCTGTGCCTGGGACAAAGAGGCTGTGTTTTAAGTAAGGAGTTTGGTGTAGAGCTGCAAGCAGTTTAATGTCTTTCATACTGACCCTTTTGGGCTTTCAAATTCATTTGGTAATTAGAAGTCATTTAATATAGCTACGACAGTTGAGTATATTTACTTTCCATATGCAAGATTTAAACTTTGTTTAAAGAGATCCTTAGATTTAGGCATACTCCCTCCGTTTTGTTAACTAAAGCTACAGAGCTGATGTCTGATTTAGCTGCATTGTGAGCTTTGTCCTTCTGTATCGATCATATCCTGCAAAACTGTATACGCTAATACAAAACAACAATAGGTGAACTCTTGTCCTGGTAACACTATTGGCAGACTTCAGGGTTGGCAACATCTTATGATGTGTCCAAGAACAGACACTCTTCCCAATGGATTTGATTACCTGAAGATACAGATGAGTCCAGCAGCACACAGCCAAATAGACAAGTACAGTATTGGAAAGCTTTTCAGCTAAATGGCTACACATCACTTCAGCCAGAAGAACCAAGGCGGCTCACAGGAAGGTAGATGATGTTCTGTTTGAGGGGGTTCCTTGCTATTAGGGTACAGAACCATTGTTTTCTTAATTCTAACCATTTCCAGGGTTATATTCAACTAATTTCCTTCCCCCCCCCCAATTACTTTTCTGCTCCCTCTGTTGGGACAAGGCTACGTGGAACCTGTGAGTAAACAGCATTTTGAAATGAAGCAACCTTTTGTACTATACTGAGTTTACAGCTCAGTCAAGGTAAACAAGAATAATACTGATGAGATGGCAAATTGCAGCCAGGATGTGAGGGTGAATGGGGTGCAGAGGGGAAATGGCAGCAGGTTGTTATAACAGTTTTGATGTCAAAGCAAAGAACACCATTGGCTGATATGCTGCCTTGTCTGGGCTGGTTCAAAAGTAGGGAGAGGCTATCCCAAGGCCATGGACCACTATGACTCGACACACTCCCCCGCATTATCTCAGTGACAGTCTGCTTCAGTTGTGCATCTTGACTTCTTGGACAGCACTTGTACATCATGATTTCATCTTCCTGCGTGGATGATGGGGGGGTGGGAGGTGAAAGGTCCACAGTGTTCCATCCTTAAACAGGCTATTTTAGCTATTCCAAGGTTTCTCGGATTGTTCTTTTTCCCTCTGGATTTCTTCATATTTCTACAAAAACAAGACAGTAGACTGTGATTTATCTTAAATGGAGCAGTGCCTTCAAGGAGAAGAATGTACTAGGGAAAGAAGTGAGAATTTTGAAATAATTTTAAGATATTCAAAGGGATAGGGGATTCTCAGAAGGGAAAGAAGATGCTCTGAGAGTCTACTTTTAGTTTCATACTAGCAGATTAGATGTTATCCTTTGAGTGACATCAGTAAATATTTAGTGCTGGAAAACCCTCAGGGAGTTTATAAGTCTGCCAGACCTGAGGCAGAAACCTCGTACTCCATTCCTTTTCTGTAAAGGACCATTCTGCCTTTTGCATCGGCCCCCCTTGTCAAAAGTTGAACTATCACCATTTATAAAGAGTTCTGGCACAGAGAATAAATCTCCAGTCTGAGGATGGTAAATCATCTTTTTAGAGACTTGCGTGGCAGTAGCAAAGCTTTCACTGCTGGACCTTAAACAAAGAGAAGTCATCTTGCAGTCAGAATTGCTAGCATAAATTTCATTTTAAATCAAGTTTCATTGTGTTGGGCAACACAACAACTAAAAATCCTTTTATTGTGTTTCTGCCTCTTTCTTGTGTTATACAAATGTGGTTTGCATTTTAACAAATGTATTAAATCATAGAAATCAGAGATGGATAGAAAAAAGCCTAATAAGTCACTTTTATCCATTTCCTCTGCCCCTGTAGAGATGAATGCTTTGTCTAGTCTGGTTTTAAATATCTCAAGTGATGAAGCCTCCACCTCTTCCCATGAGGGACTTTTCAGCTGTTTAATAAGCATGATTGTTAGGGAATATTTTCTTCATACTGATTCTGCTTTGGTTTTGTTTGGGGGGGGGGATGGGGGTTGAATAATGTAATCCCTTTATTCTGTGCCCACTGTTTTAACTTTTATGAAATCTGAGAAATGTATCATACTTATCCATTGCATACCGTAGCTGAATAATTCATAATCCTTCAAGTAATTCATAATCCTTGATCAAGTAATAGAAGAGATATGCAACCAGTTGCTGAATGGCTAATACTTCACTGAGATGGTATGCCATGTACCATAGACACATTTCCTGGCAAGGCCTGGCTGACACTTCTTTCTACATTAGGGAGTGAAAAATGTAAAGTGAAACTGAAGAAATAAGTCTTCCCAAGTGCGTACGTGGCAATATTACTGAAATTTCAAGAGGTGCTGAGGCAAACAGCCTACTTTTTAGATACAGCTTTTATTTCTAAAAGTGGATTATTTTAATAGAAGTATGCTTTTAAAAAGCATTTAAATGTCCTAAGCAAACCTCTGTGTGAGAACCACGCTATGTTAAAACTCTTAACTTGTTGAGAGACAAGGCTGGATTGATTGCCACTCACTGCAGAGCAGTTTTTGCTGACAGCTTAGCTCAGAAGAAAAATTGTAATCCAGTGTTAAGGAGAAGAGTTTAAAAAGATGCCTTTGCAACTGTGTCACTGGAATCAGATCTGTGCACAAAAAAGTGACTCGTGTCTTGACAGCAGAAAAAGTGCATTGCCAACTTAATTACAACATATTAGATAATCCTCTGCCTATCTCAAATGACAAGAAGAAACAGGGCGACTAAGGAAACCCTAGGTGGACAGATGGATTTCGCATGGTTCTCCTTTCAAAAGATAACTTGAAAAAATTGTACGATTCCTTATAAGAGAATGCTGAGCCTGGGTCGGGTAGATGGTCTGTTGGTTCAAGAAGGGTCTGTCTAACAGTGAGTGGTGGTGGATGTGTGTAGAAAAAAATACACGAAGAGCCTGTGTGAACAGTGAGCTTCCCATATACCTCCTCATTTTCACCAATCAGCAGTTTGGAGACCTCTTGAGATGGAGGTTATGTCTCTATCTGTGGGTTTGGTTCTTGCCTATGGATTTGTAAATTCCTTTACATGTGGTTTTTAACCCATTTATAGTCTTGGCATCTATAAATCCTGGAGCAGCAAGTTCCATAATTTAATTACATTCTTTGTGAAAAAGGTCTGCTTCGTCTTAAAAATTCCTAAGATAGTAGTTATTTGTCCTCTACGTTTTTCTGATAGGAAAAGCAGTTCCAAAGTGTGATTGCACATTGTTTCCTCCACACCCCTCAGAACCTCATCTGTCTCATTAACATCATGATTTTGTCCTTCATACTTCTCCTTGGCTGCCTCTGTTCCAAGCTGAAGAACCTTCTCAGTTTGTTCTCTTCTTAGCAGCCCGTCCACGCTTGACACCATCCATTGCATTTTCCTGAACCTTTTCTGCTGCTGCTTCTTTTTTGCTCTGAGGTGGGGAAAAGCACTTGGAAACAGGTCCTAATTAGTGTCATTTGTAAGACGTCTGTGCTTCCACAGCCGTTGAAATCACTTTGCCATTGCTGTAATTCCTTGACTGAGGGATTATACATGACTATTGTTAGTTTATGTATCATGCATTATATGGAGGGCATTGATAAACTTGTTAATGTATTCATCAAATGAATTCTAGCCTGTCTGCTTAAACAGCCCAGTTCACGTGAGTGCAGGAGGTAGTAGATTCCAGGAGAATGTTTAATTTATCTGTACAGCCTGTGGCAAGATTTTTAGCTCTATTAAGCACATGGCCTCACGGTGCTGGACTGAGAAGCTACTCCTCAGCAAGCCAGGTAAGAAGCCTTCTTAAGAAACCTCACCCACGTGCGCCAGCCACTCCAAACTACAGCCTACAGCTTTTCACTGCAAGAATACTTTTTAAACACCTTTTACTAAATCTTTTATTTCCTCAAGGCTTGTGACCTTTTCCATGTTCTACTTTACTCATTCCAAGAAGGGGAGGTGCTGGCAGATAAAAATAGTGATACTGCTGTGTAGAGGTTGCCTTCAGCTGCCAGGGATGTAAGCAGGGGACTCAGCAGCAGTCCTCAGCTGGAGGACTTCATGGTGATGTTCTTTACATCGATGTTCCATTTTTATTTTTCCCCTGTTTTTACTTAGAGAAACTAAGTGTAGAAAAGCTGTTATTGCTGCATTAAAACTAGATAGGGCTCACTTTCTCTCAGCAAAGAATAAAGTTCTGAGGATGAAACTCAGGAATTTTGTGGCACTTCCAGGGTCAGCTGCAAATCCCTGGTGACTTTTTTGTTTGTTTTGGTAATGAATCATGCTAAATAAAACCAGGTCAGTGAGGCTGTATAAATCACACAGGTAGTTAATGAAACTTCACAAGTAGGTTCTGAAAATGTGGGGGGAAACAAGGTTTAAAGAAAAAGGAGGCTTAATCACACAACAGGGCTTGGGCGGAGAGGACAACAGCTGGATGTAAGGTGATAAGACAAAAGATTGTAGAAATAGTGCAACGAAGAAAAGTAGAAAGTGAAAAATGTGTGTGCAAGCTCAAGTGAATTACCAACATGTCATAGTGTGTCATTCTTGATCCCACATACTGAAAAAAACCAAAATAGTTAGGCATGTAGTGCTTTACTTTATCCGTCGTCTCCTAAAATTCACTACTTTTAAATTCCAGATCAACTCGAGGCTTATCAAATGTAACATGAGTTTTATGCTGTAACTTTGCTTTCTACAGTTGTCATTTTTAGTTTTATGAAGAAAAGTCCTAATGTGGGGACTTCTTTTTTGTTTGGTTTTATTTCAGGAGTGGAACAATGAAATGCAACGTAATACTGCAGACACAGAAAATATAACATGGTAGCAAATGGCAAAAGTATAACTATTCGTATATGAAATAATTAAGTACTAATGTAAAAGCAATTGTTTCACTCAATAAAAAATTAGTTTTTCAGTAAAGATTTGGCATGATAAGCATATTTCTTAATGCTTGGATTTGGAGGTCTTTCAGATTTCATTACAGATATTCATCAGAACTGTTTAAAAAATGGACTGAAGGTGAGTACGTGATAGTATTTCACAGTATTTTAACCAAATAGAACAAAATATTTCAGTTTACGGCATGAGAATGAAAAATATTCTGTGTAAAGGAATGAAAGTTAGACAGATTTCTACACAATCACTTAACCACGTATTTTTAAGATAAAATGACAGTGAGTATGAGGGAGTATTCCAGGCAGCAGCCAAAAGATACTTTGGACCATGTATTTTGCTTTGGAGTCCTACATTTTCGGACCTTGCCCACCAACTGTTATTAAAAACACAGGGTTAATCCCTGTTTTAGAGAAGGATCTTCTTGCCTGGAAACCCTTAGTCCAGGCATCTCAAATTTTTGAGCCCACCAGTGTTTGCCTCTTCTGAAGGCTGCGAGGTGCAGGTTCTCCCTCATCTTATTAGAGAGATGGCAGTGGAACCTGGTCACAGGGGACTTGGGTGTGATCTCCACACGTGTGTGCACAGGGAAATGCCACTGCCCGGCAAACACACATTCCCTCGGCATGAATTATTCCTTCTTTCAGCAGGACTACAAGGAGTGAGTGTAACTGCTGCCTTCAGGCACAGCTGGACTGTATAGGAGCAATACTCAGAGGGTTGCAATATGTCACCTTGTAGTAGCAGGTAGAATAGGAAGATTTATTTACATTAGCCGGTACACGGCCACTGGTGTAATTTGCATTTTGAATGGCTGAGACTTTGGTATAGCAGTGGCTAGATATAAAACTCATGCAGTGGCTTCTTTATTTTTTAAATTGCAAAACATCACCTGCCAGGCTTTATGTCCTTTTTCTCTATTACTGGGGGATGGTGCAGAATTGGTAAGCTCTCTGATTGCCAGATCTCATGAACCTCTGAGCTTGTAGATACTTGAACCCTGGGATATGGGCATAACCCACTCTTAGCTGAGAGTAAACCATCCTTGGAAAAAGGTGGAGGTGTACTATCTTTCCCCCTTTCTAGTATAGAAATAAAAGCTCAAATTAACATTTAGGCATTTGTTTTTTCCACAAGAAATTCAAACATGAAGTTTCTTTTTAGCTTTATTTTTACCACCAGAATTTCAGATATTCCCCCTGTTATTTTCCCAACGCAGCCCGATGCACAGGTTTAGGAAATCAAGTGCAGTACATAAGCAAATGAGAGAGAGCATAATCTTCACTCGGAAGGTCTTTGTTTCTTTGTTGAACTGTACTGATAAAAGCACTGTAGAAAAAAACTTCAGTAAAAGAGGCAGCATATCCAAAGTACTGAGCCTTTAGCACTCAGCCAGCATCACTGGAACCCCCAAAGAGGAAAATAAATGAAGCTTAGACATGGATTCTTGATACATTAAAGCTAAAAGCCAGCCCTCCCCCTCCTCAAATACAGAAACTAGCAGGAGCTCCTTACTCATTGTAAAGGGATGCAAACCTGTTCCTCTTCCCATTGACATGTTATTCAAAAGGCAAATTATTTTTGCTGGAGGAACTGGTGTTTTGACCTGGGACTGAGCCTCTTGTTAGGAGCAGGCAAATGTACCACAGCATCACCTGGTTGTGCATCCCTATAGCAACAGGGTGGGGAGGACCAGGAAGGCTGCGTCTCTGTGGCCTTGAGCAATGACAACATTTAGAGATGCTTCTTGAAAGATGCTACCTCCTAGCTGTTCCTGCTTGTCTGAAACATAAATCACGGCTGTCTCCTCGACCACGGAGATACAGCTGAACCATGTGGTGACAGCCACCTCCAGGAAATCCTACAGAGCAATCTGAGCTGGCTTCAAAGAGAGAATTGGGAAGCAGAGCCTTGTGAGTATCACGGGGTGTGCTTTTTCACACAGTGGCAAGGGAAGAAGCCTTGTGTTCCCGTTAAAGTGAAAAGGAACAGAGGTGATTCTGCCCCACTATTCCGCTCTTGTGAGATCTCACCTGGAGTACAGTATTCAGCTCTGGGGCTCCCAACATAAGGAGGACATGGCCCTGTTGGGGCGGGTCCAGTGGAGAGCCGTGGAGATGATTAGAGGGCTGGAGCACCTCTCCTATGAAGAAAGGCTGAGAGTTGGGGTTTTTGAGCCTGGAGAAGAGAAGGCTCCGAGATCTTCTAGAAGCTTTACAGTATCTGAAGGGGGCCTACAAGAATCACAGAATCTTAGTGGTTGGAAGGGACCTTTGAGATCATCGAGTCCAACCACATTAAAAAACAAAAAACAAAAACACAACAAAAACCCCACACACAAAAACAAACAAACAAACAAACAAGAAAGCCACCCACCAACTAAACCCCACACCCACAACCCCACGCACAACACCCCACCACAAACCAATAATCTTGGCCACTAGAGCATGCCCTGAAGAGCCACGTCTACACGTTTCTTAAATACCTCCAGGGATGTTGACTCCACCACCTCCCTGGGCAGGCTGTTCCAGTGCCTGACCACTCTTTCAGTAAAGTAATTCTTCCTAATATCTAATCTAAACCTCCCCTGCCACAGCTTCATACCATTTC
>VXBJ01005108.1:735648-797202 GCA_013400055.1 Nycticryphes semicollaris
TTCAAGACCAGGCTGAATGGGGCTTTGAGCATCCTGGTCCAGAGGGAGGTGCCTCTGCCCAATGGCAGGGCGTCTGGAACTAGATGATCTTCAGGGTTCCTTCCAACCCAAACCATTCTGTGATTCTAAGGTTCTACTGTTTCATTCCCAGCATTGCATAGCGTGCATTTACCACTGGTCACAAGGTTGGGCTTGATGAGAACTTTGTCCTTCATGGGCCACACTGCCTGCTGTAGCTTTATCTTCAGCACTGAACAATTACTAAACCTGAGAGGCAGTTGCACTCTGGCATCAGTGGCCTCAGCAGCCACCTCTCCTCTACCTCATGGCCTGCAGACAGACACAGATCAAGCAGCTCCTCCTGTCCTTCCCTGCCACCAGCCCCTCAGCTCTCCTTCCCCATTCTCCCCCAGCTCCCTCTCTGCCCCAACCTGCCTTGCTGCTGAGTTTCTTAAGGCAATGTTGCAGCCACATTCTGCTCCTTCCATTCAACCTTTTGTGCTGCTTTTATGCATTTCTTTCTGTTCTGCACAAGGCACGGCCCCCAGATCACTAGACAAAATACCATACTGAGACTGAATTGACTAATAATGCACAGGATACTTGACACAGTTAATTTAGGTTTTGCCTTTCCCTGCCTGCAGAGCTCTGTCACAGAGCTCGCTGCTTCCTTAAAATAATTCGTAGCTTGTTTATTTCTTTTAATTGATATATTTTTGAAAATTCTCCTCAGTGGAGTGATGGCAGACGCTTGCAATTTGAACAGTGTTGTGGACTGCAATCGGTTAAAAAAGTTGGGGTGATGTATCTTTCAGTAGAGTGTGGCACAAGTGCTTGCAACGCCTAAACGTTTGTGCACAGATTTTAAATTTGTTTAAGGATGCATAAGATTGAGGTAAATCAATCTGAAATGGGAGTGATTATTCTTAGAGGGGGGAAAAAAACCCCTCAGTTTTGACGCATTTGGAGTCCCCTGGATATTGTAAAGTGAGAAGAGGAAGGTATGCACCCCACACCATCTCTCAGCCAAGCTCTCGGCCACCACAAGTGCTACTCTTCCTTCTGAGCTCACCGCCAGGCTACGCCACATCAAACCTCCTCGCGTGCTGGTCAGTAGTGGTTTCTAAATGAGGACAGAACAACTGGGATGACCTGGATGTTGTTGCTTCAGCGCTTCGCTACTCAGGAGGAGCAGGCCACCATCTGCAGGGAAGCACAGGCAAGTGGGAGTTGGGGTCCCCGGGGGAGACGGTGATGTGTAATGAGGGAAGACTGGGAGGCGCAGGTTATGATTCTGTGATTTGCAGTAACCAGCCTGGCATTCAGGATGTACATATTGAAGGACACAGTGCTACCCAGTGCTCCCAACCATGATTTTGTCTCTGAATATAGTGAAAAATTCCATATTCTTTATGGTAAAGGAAAAAGCCAAGGTGAAAGTAAAAACATAAATGGAAACATTTACTAGAAAAAATACACTATAGGAGTCAGATGCTCCTGAAAAAACAATCACATAAGATTTATTTAATAGCCAATTGTCTCAGGAGTAGAAGAAATTACCTATTGACAAGGTTTTTCTTCAACTGCTGCCAAGTACAAATCAAGCGATATTTACTTTGGTGCCTTTGTCTGACAGAGAAGGATTGTTTCTGGCAAGTACTTGATATTGTATTAAGAAATCAGTCAAAACAAACAAGAATGTGAAAATTACATTTTAAAAGTTATTTAAAGACAGCATGCAGAGCCTCAAACATTAAAGGACACAATAAGGACAGATGTGGTTGATTTGAAAAAAGTATATTTATAAGGATAGCAATATATTTGTCTCTTTTAAGTTCCTGATGTTAGTGAAACTTTTCTGGATCCACTGTTTTTTGCATGGGGAATACAGCACAGTCTTTACAATGGACAACAAGTGTTTCCCCCTGCTCCTAGTATGTACACCTTAAGCAGTAATGTGCTTGTACAAAAAATATTGCTAGACACCTTATCTGCAGGCAAGTCACAATTAACTCCTCTATTTGCACCATCAAATACCAAAAGTAATAGAGAAAGGGAAAAACTGCAGATCAAAGCAGTTAAAATATTTAAAATCCTTTTGCATTAACAATTTTTCTGCTGTATGTAGCAAGCAGTAAGTTAAAAATACTTCAGGTATATATTTTTTCTCCCAACTTTACATAGTCCTTTTAACATATGAACACAGCTGTTGAAAGAGACTTTCATGAGTATTTTTTTTCTTCCAGTTGCTTTGTTGAATTCCTCAAGCTGACAAAAGGTTCAGTAGCTTGGAGTGCCAGAAGGTCCCATTCTAGAAGGTATTAGTCCCACTATAGCACTTTAATTGCAATCTAGAGATGATAGTTCACATTCAGTGAGCAGAAATACAGGTAGGACCAGTGATCCCTCTGAGCTGTGTTATGACATGAAGTCTTTCAGGGAATGCTGTAGGATAACAAGAGAATAAAAATTACAACTAGCGTATCAAGAGGGCAGGTTTTGGTGCCAAAACTACTCCAATCCCCTCAGTGCTGGAGTCCCAAATGGAGAAACACTCTGTGGATCAGTGTGGGGCATACAGATTCCTTGGGTGTGGGAAGGTGTGTGTACTCTCTGCCCTCAGGCGCAACACCACACCAAGTTGTGCCTTCCAGCAGTATGTGAAGTGCCTGATGTCACCGAAGTTGCTGATGGGTTCTTCTCATTTCTTGTTTCTGGGTCAGGGAATGAATGTATTGGATGCCTACTACATCAAATGGGTGAAAATTAAAACCCATCAGCATGCTATTAAAACATACAAGATTATGATAAAGTTAAAGACAACAAAGTCAAAGAAACATGCCTTGCAGCTGGAGCAGCAAGTGGTGAAGGACAAAGGCGGTGGATGGGAAGGTGCTTTCCCCAAGCAGCTTGGGACGATCTGCCTCCCACCCAGGTGAGTCTTGCTCTGGTGCTGGAAAAGGGAACTCGACAAACTGGTCTTGGGTAAACTTGCAGTTAGCCTAAAGCATGGGGCGCATGAAGGGTAAATCTGGAAACCCAACACTCAGGATAGTACGTTAGGGAAGGCAGCAGAGAGTAGCAGGAAGGTAAAATTTAGGTGACTGAGGGGTCCAGCTGTATTAGCACAGACCCATCCAAACCTAAGGAGGTTTCCCAAGCACCGACGGCTGCCCTCAGGCAGCTGCAGCTCAATGGAGAGACTACAGGTATGGATGGCTGAAGCCAGGTCATTGCCCACCAGAATGGAGCAACCTCTGAGCCAGCAGTGGCAGAAAATAATAAGTACAAAAGCTGCAGCGTGACAACGCACACATGCAAATGCTGCGATACAAAATGATGCAGTTTAGGATGAAGGACTTGTAGCATAGGAGCTGAGGCAGTTAATTGGTGAAGGCAGCGTTGTAGCTGCACTGTCCTCAGAAAGCTTCCTACCCCCCAGCTTCACCAGGTCTGCCTTACTCAGGTATTCCTCTTCCATGACCTCGTCCCACACAAGAACTGGAGCTTACTGATAACACGGATCCATGTTTGTGGTGAATGGTTTTCCCTCTGCTGCCAGTGCTTCAGCTCTTACTGTCTGGCCAACTTACATTCAAACCGAAAAGAGATGGAGACAGATTTGAGCCCTGTGTCTCTTCAGGGACATGTCCTCCAGCAACAGGGAGGAGTTTCTCCTAGTTGAGCGCTGGTTTTTATCTTTCCAGATTATTTTATCGACTACATCTGCATTCCCTGCCCCTTCTCTCAGGCACAATAGCATAGTGTGTGTTGGCCAGCAGTACTGAAAGCCTATAGTAGGACCTAGAAAGCAGATGGAAAGGAGCATCACCCTGGATGGGGAGAATCCCTCAGGGTCAGTATTTCCCTCTGGAACATTTGTTTGAACAGGGGTTTTGTGCAGTCTACTACATTAGGTAAACCTGTAGTTGTCCTCCAGCTGTCTTTGCTTTGTCGAGCTCCCCTCCCGCTTCACATTTATTGTCCAGTGCAGTGCCCCCCTGTTAAGACTGGTATCCATCTTTTTTAAACAAACTTAATTAAAAGTTCTATAAAACACAGGAAATTCACAATCTTGTAGACACCAGATCAGCCCTGAATCTTCGTAGTAACCTCCCCATAGGAGCTGACCACACTTGCATAAGAAGTGTCTTCCTTACAATGCATCTGTTTTGGACAGAAGTGCAGTTTACATGGTAACATTCCGTTTAGTGACTAAACTTTTGTTTGCCTTGATTTGAAGGGTTTAAAATGAGGATTATATCCTTCTGTCTCTAAGTCAGGAAAATATTCATGTGTGTGCTGCTGTACAAAATGTGGTCTTAGCACATGCTTCTAGCGAGCACATGTTTAGGAAAATTATTTTTAAAGAGAGGTAAATTTAAGCAGCAGCTTGAGACACATCTTCAACTGGGACACAGCAGATAACATTAATCTGGCCAGATTTCCCTATCAGCATCTGGTTTATCTAAGCCTTTTGAACCACTAGTAGACGGGAAAAAACACATAATATTAAAACCTTCCTAGCAATGGTGTTTGTACGTACTGTAAATGTTTCCTCTGTTGCCTTTTGATAGTGTTTGTAACACTGAACTGTTAATTACAGTCTTGTGTAATCTTGAACTAGTAATTACAGTTTGGTGTATATACAACCCTTTAAACTGATTTTTTTATTTTTATTGTACTAAACTCTCCGATGTTGCATAAGCTTTTCATTAGTACTAGTTGCTGTTGACATCAAAATTAGCAAGTAAATTTAGCACTATACACTAATGTGCAAATAGAATGCTTCTTAATGAGTCTTTGGGGGATTTTTTAGATCAACCTTTTTTTCCCCCCCTTAAAACCACAGCAGCAATACAAAGCATCTTTACCTTCTACAGGTGCCATCACGCATTCTTACAGCTTTCTGCTGTGTTTCTGAGCAGCACAATACAATCTTCACAGTTCAAGCAGTAAAATTATTAAGTAAGCTGTCATAATATTATGATAAGATAAATCTATCCACCTGGCCACAGTTTGCATGCGTTTTACAATTCATCATCAAATTTTATATGGAACATGTAAAAACAAAATGTTTTTGACAAGCGATGGAGATGATCTTGGAGTCCTTTATTAACATGGGTGATAGTAACAGAAGAGTTGTAAATCATTGATAGACTAGTGCTCATTATCAAGATCTTTAAAGACAGTAATAGACACGTTTACAGCACTTAGCATTGTCTAATTCAGCTCAAATAGAAATCAACCCATAGATTTCAGTGACATTCTGTCTTAGGTGCTTAGAATGAAAAAGATAGAAAATGAGGAGCTGAACAAAAGGTGGTTATCTAATCTCTCTGCATCCTGAAAGCCTGTAGATTGCAGGTTATTATAGTGCTTAAATGATAGGGATATTTTGGATAAAAACTTCCTTTTACCTCACTGAAGAGTCACAGATCAAAAATCAGGGGCTGGAGCTCAGGGGATAAGAGCCAATTTAGTCTGTCTGCTCTACTTTATGTCTTTGCTTTTTCCAAATGGGTACTAACTGTTTCTTGAAATGCTCTTGCCTTTAGCTCAATACTTCTGAATTAAGTTTATTTTTAAGGATTTGGTCTGGTTCTTTCACCAGCAGACTCTTGGGATAAAAACAATGCAAGATGCAACAGTGTCTCTTTCTAGCTGCTACACACAATCAATATAATTCTTAGGGCAAGCAGAAGAATGTATTTTCCTTTCTAAAATGAATGAGAGAACAATAAACAGGAAAAACACATCAAGCTAGAAGTGCGTAAGGGGCAGTTTGAGCCGGGTGTTCTGTGCTTGCAGCTCCCTCAGCACTGAAGAGGAAAAGATTCACATTACAAACCGATTTTGGTTCCATTTTAATGCAAAATTTATAGCAGTTATCACAGATGTTTATGAACACTGATTGTGCACATCAGTTAAGTGACAAAATATAGGATTTAAAGATACAGGTACGACTGAAATAAATCACAGTTTAACTGAAGTACCTGCATATGTCATTTGAAAGTACTGACTACAAGATTTCTTTTGGATGCGGTAAATGTTATTAGGCAAGTTTCCATGCTTTCTGGCATCTTTGGAGTTGCAGTAGTGTGGCTGAGATGAGGTAACAGTTTCTCTTCAACGCTAGGAGAGAAAGCCCTTGCTACTGCTAACTTCTTTCTTTTTTTTCATTAGCATCAGTTTCTTTGTGATGCCAATATTCCTAAGCCACTGCCTGCCTTCTTGGGGGCTAGACTGGGTCTGTCTGCTGGTAGAACACACACACAGGTTTCTGGGGCTGTTCATTTTTCAGTGTAAACTGCCAGATAAAAAAACCTGTATCGTTGCATTCTCCAAGAAAACACCTCATCACAATGGGTTGAACCATTCCTGGACATTCTTCTAAGACAGATTAGTTATGAGGCAACTTCATCTTGCCCTTCAGATTCCCAGTTCTTCTACTGTTATTTCTGTTTAAATTGCTGTCTTTTAAAAATCTTATTGAAATAAATCATCTTGCAGAGAACCCAAAGCCAGCAGAAACTTTTGCAGTAGCAGAGAAGGGACTCACAGGAATACCTGAACTCTGCAGGGAGAGGTGGTGCGTGATGAAAGAGCTGGAACAGAAACACTCTTACCCAACGAAACAACTGTCAGGAGAAAAAAGATGGAATTAAACTCACATAAACACCTGATTAAAAAAAAAACAAAAAAAAACACCAAACAAACAAACAAACAAAACAAACAAAAAAACCCAGCAACAACAAAAAAAAAACCCAAAACACGAAGAAGATGCTACCAATAGGTATGAATGTGGTTATCTGGAGAACTAGAAAAAGACCCATTTCTCAAACAGAAAAGAGGAAATGTAGCATATAATCATATAAAGACCACGGAATAATCTGTGCAATTAGCTTCTCTGCACAAATGTTACCCAATTGAATTCAAATTAGGGAGTAAACTCCTGTGCTTCCTAGGATTCATCTACATTTGAAGTATTAAATTCAAGCATAGATGATAAAATGCCAGCATCGTTTATCTATTAGATGTATCGAGAGAACCAGCCCTGAGGCTTGAATGCACACACGGCTTTAAGCCGCTTAATGCAACATGGTACTTCTGCCCTCTTTGATCACTTCTTCACTTTTTTTTTTATTTATTTTTTAAGATTTCATTTTGTGTCTTGAGAAATGTACGCTACTTGTTCTTATGGGGTATTGCTCAAATCCCAATTTCACCTTTATTTCTGATTTCATTGTATGAATGGTTTACCCAACTCCTTCCCATTCTGGATGAAGAGGGGCAGTATTCACAATTCGTGTTGTCTATTCCAGCTGGCACTTGAGCACCCCATGAGCTGAGCCTTAAACTCTTGACTTGCCAGTCTCAGAAATGGCCAAGCATATTCCACAAGGAGGTAAGCCACTTTGATTCCTACTGACTTGACAACTCAGCCTCTTCTCACAAGATTTTGCCTTGAAACAATTTAGGGTACAGAATTCTGAATGTCTGTGTGCTGCAAAGTGCTCTTTGAGATGTCTGCACAAAGTACTTTTAAAATATTATATGTCTAAATCTGTATTTATGAAGTGTAGGCAAGAATCATATTTTCCCCGTAAGTATTTGATTCTGTGTAAAACATGCTGCTCCCTCTTTTTAATAGTCTTAAAGGACAAATACCTTTTCCTCCTGATAATGATTCATTGTAAACAGACCTTCCTAGTGCATTGGAGAAGTCAAACAAGTACCAGAAGTTAGTCACACTATTTAATGCATTATTGGAAGGTAGTTGGATATTGTGGTGGTGACTGCAGTATAAAAGTCTGTGCAGAATAAAAATGAGCAACCAAGAAGCTTTCAAGTTGAAATGAAAATAGGATTAAATTGTCCAACTGTGCAGCACTGGTGTTCTATTTTCTTGTACGTAATCTGATAGGCTTTGCATTATTCTCCAGAATACTTACTGGGCCAAATTCATTCTTAGTGTAACTCCATTGACTTTAATAGACATGTACAAGAGCTTAGTTTGGTCTATTGTATGTCAAATGTTTTATGCATGCAGCATCATTCCTAGGAGAAGATTACTTAAGGATAAAAATGTTATCTACGTTTCAAGACATGGTCCATCTTCCAATTGAGACCCAAGAGAGCAAAATAAAAATGCCAACAAATTAAGAATTGGCAATCAGCCAGGAAAAGAAGCAAAATGCTTCCTACAATAGTAAGTTCTTTTCCACAGTTCCTTGATAAACATTTTTATGATGCTGTAAGGAAAGCTGTTTTGTGGAGGTTTTTTTGTTTATCCTATATTTAATTCATTTATATCTTCATGATTAAAAAGCTTCAGTCAGCTACAGAAGCTAATTAGGCTATGCTATAACAAGGATTACTGAACTGTAATTATTATTTATTCAAATCAGTGGAAGAATTACTGAGGCTTACGTTAAAGACA
Source organism: Nycticryphes semicollaris (assembly GCA_013400055.1). Lineage (NCBI taxonomy): Eukaryota > Metazoa > Chordata > Aves > Charadriiformes > Rostratulidae > Nycticryphes > Nycticryphes semicollaris. Next base: position 744,092 of record VXBJ01005108.1, read on the forward strand.
ATAGAAGCTAATGGAGGAAGAAGCAAAGGAGGCCAATAGTGATTTCAACTGCGTGTTGTCAACCACCCCAGCAGTACAAAAGTAGTCACCTAATTGACACCCTGACATAGGGGCCTGCTGATATCTGCTCGTGAGTCATTCATTTAAACCACATTTTTAAACATGACCTCTTTTTAAAGAAATATTCTTGGGAAAAAAAAAAAAGTTGCATGTAGGGTATGAACACTAGTATTACTAGCTGGTTGATGAAAGTGCCCACCAGGAAAAAGTTAGAGAGATGTATTTGCCTGGTATTTTCACTGCGTTTAAAACGTGGGGTTTTTTGCTCATTCTCTGAAAGACTCCAGTCTGCTGGATTACTGCAAATGCTCACAGCTTTTCATCTGCGGTATTAACCCACCAGTTACTTTCAGGCTGCACTTCTAGCATTCAAAAAAAAAAAAAAAAATTCCAGCTGCATTTTAATTTCACTGAAAAGTCTCAATGCTCCCAAAATGAAGCAGTGCCCACCTCAATGGCTGTTCTACCTAAGGGCCTCCTTCCCCTCATCCCCTTCCCTCTGCCTGTGTTGCAGATAACAGACCTGCCAGGACTGCAAACTATGGTATAGTACTGGGGTTTCATCTGGGTAAAGATCCTGATCTAGAGATAAACTGACTGATGTGGAACATCAGCATTAACAGCCCAGATTTTTATTGTTCTGATCTAGAATCAAATGCTCTGATTTAGTTTAACAAAAAAGTTCTGATTCTGGTCAATCAAAAAAAAAAATTCCATTTTATCCAATTGGGTAAAAGTTGAGATTTTGTGGAAACTGTCTTTGCATTTAGTTGTACTTTCTGGAAATGGGGCACAATACCACTGAGGACTTTAGGTGCTAGTTATGTAAAGAGAAGAGGCTGGACTTTGAAACAGCAGCCATTTAAATCTGTCATTCCCTTTCTAGGCCTTTCCAGGCTCCCAGCTACCAGGTTTGTGTCTTTGCTCCCCCAAACTCATGGGTGGTAAATAAAGCAAGGCACAGGGTCGGGGGGGAGGTTATTTTCCAGCAGGTATCTCTTACCTGGGCAGCTGTAGGAGCCAATGACAGTTGTCATTTTGTAATTTTAACAATGCGTGTGCCTTGCCAAGGGATAACCAATATGTAAAATCACCTTATAGAGAATCTTTTTTTCCTTTTGAAACAGAAGAGAAGTGCTTGTTTTCCTCCTTTGCTGCCTCAAGTCACACCCATTTCTCTAACTTCATGTTACATACATGAGGAAGGGCATGTGGCAGGGCAAAATCACAGCCTGGGAGGGTATCACAAAAGACCTGAGGTTCAGACGTGGCTCAAGCATGGATGCCTTAATAAACATTCAACTTGTGTAACTCTGAAGTTTCCTACACGCCTGGCAATGTGAAAGCTGTTACTGGCCACAGGGATCCATAAGCTAAATCCGTTTCTCTTAATGACAGCACGGTTGTCACTTTTGGGCTAGTGAAACCTCAGGGCTCCAGCAATACTGCTCATCTGCATTGCTGCCACCATCAGATTTGAGAGATGAGTCCATTCACGTTTACCTCCACAAATATGTGTCCATATAGTCCATTTACCAGAGCTGCGCAGCATCTTCAATACTAGCCTAACAATCCATAATGATTTCCTTGCTACTGGCAGTGTGTCACCTTCAGCTCAAACCTGAGGATACAGGTGATAAAAGTTAACATCCAGATGGATGATATGTATTGAAAACACAATTTCACATTGTTAGTTTCACATAATGTGTCTGATTCTTTTGTGTCTGAGCTCTGAAATGCTGCAACAAAGATGCAGTTTTGCAACATAATCTTCTTACTTGTTTTTCTAAATCTTTCATTCAGATTTATGCAGATGTTCAGTCTGCAGCTATGCAAAATTTCAGATGGGTGCAGACAGAGAAAACATGATCGCAAGTGTTTACATAAGCAAAATTGCTTAGCAATTCTGACTTGAAAACCTGAGCTGACTGTCCCCACTTCATCTCTGCATAGTGGGCTGATGAGCATTTGGTTTTTAACTTACCTCTTCAAAGTACAGCAAGTGTACAGCTTGGTTCTTCTGAAGCATTTATGAGTTTATACACAGTAGCTGAAATGGAACTTCAGATGTCATCACACCGATCCCATTTGTCCTTGAGCCTGCTTAAAAAGAAAGTGCTGATAACACACTTCCGCACTTGGAAAACCGCTCCTGGGTCCTACTGGCAGACACTGCTCCTCTTCGACCACTGCTGTTATAAAAGCCACTTGGAGCAAAAACATCCTTTTTATTTTTGTGTGGTGCTTAGCATTGTATTGTCCCGATCTGTGACTAGGACCCTGAGATGCAATGGGAATAGAAACGACGTCGTAATAAAGGCACTTGGAAAATTCTGCTCAGCTGGCTTTCTCTTGCAGGAATTTGGCTTTGCTTTTAATGAGGTCATGTGAAAGGAGCATTTATTTATTTATTCATTATTTTTGCATATGTACAAAAAGGGTTCTAGAAGTGCACCCTCAGCACCTTTTACACAGCTAGAAATTATCTTTATAAAAATAACACTAAACCAAAGTGCAGAGCAGCCACTCAAAATAAGTAGTTAAAAATACACTTGGCAAATGAAAAGCTAGAATTACATTTCTATACCAGTGAGATTCTTCCCCCTTCACAGTCATGTTCAGGAGAAAATGAGGGTCTTTATACTGAACCGAAGCATAGAGTCAACAGATAGGAGCTGCTTCAAACTATGAGAACCTGATAAGTTCCAGATCCTGAAGGCCAGGCATAAGCTCTGTGCAAGAATTTGGGATTTCTAGTGACTTTCTTGGCATAGAAAGAAGGGTGATATCAGCGTGTACGAGATTCCCTGTATTGTTTTTCTGTGTTCCTATCAATTAACAAACCATATCTATTCTTCCAGCTATTTGTGTCTCCAATATTATATCAAAACAAAAGGATAAGACACACACTGTGTATGACATAATGAGATCATTTTCCAATCAACAGTTGTGTATGAAGGTAAAGATAGAGCAAAAATTACTGGGTCATAATCAGATTAAGGTCCCTCCTAAGAATAAATGATCTATCTGCTCCTGTTGCATTTCAAAGTGCTTCTTTGGATTACAGTTATATGAAAATTCTAAATATTTTATGGAACTAGTTCTGCTGAAAGTTTTAAAACTGTCTTCTGGGTGATGTGTTTGTGAACACAGCATCATGCTCCGGAAAGATGTAATGGCTTAGTCATTCAGGCTGATTAGTTTTGTCAGGCACTGCAAATTGAGTGATCTTCCTTAGGAGTGGTATTTAGGGTGTTTTGTTTTGTTTTAAGTGTAAAGTACCTTTTTACTGTGTTTGTTCTTTGTTTTTAAAAGCACCCACACCTGTCTCAGTTACTGGTGTGATTCATCAGATGTCATGAGCTACAAAAGGATGTGCTCAGCCTGGATTTTGGAGGAGATGCTCAGGACAACCCAGGTCGGGCCATTGCTGATGCCACAGTCCCCACTGCATCCCCTCAATGTCAGCACTGGACGGTTGTGGGTACCACCAGCTATGATGATATGGGAAGTAGGGCATCAGGAGCTGGGAGCACTTCATAGGATGGAAACTCCCACACCTGGAACCTCCTCTGGTGCCAAATCAGTGCCCAGAAATGACATTAAGTCCCATTATAACAGTAAGAAGGGCAAGTCCAAAGTTTAAGAAACTGATCTGAAGTTTACGAAATGTAATGTCTGGTTTTGCCATTCCTTCAGGAGAAAAGCATATAAGGCAAAAAATATCAAACTTCTTCAGCCATTCACAGTTACTTTAACAAAAGTGAGATAACTGAAACGTATGAATTTCTACTTGCCCCACTGAATTGTAGTGACTGTACTGATAAAATAGATGTCTATTTTATGGATGTGTTCTATCAGTCAATTGTATTGACAAAAATATATCCAAAAAACACTCACTAAATTTAGGGGCTTTACATCTGTAATACGAGCATGATAATAATATTAATGTTTCTCACAGTGCTGCCAAAAAGAACATTCGTTAATGTTGGGCAGAGTACATCTCTCCATAATACTCTCAGTGAAAATACGTAAAATGGAAGTCTTCAGTGTGTATGAACTAATGCAAAACTCTTCCAAAAGCCAGAGCACCTCTCCTCATCTGATGGCCAAATCACAACTGAAATGATTTCATCTTCTTAAATTCTTTGGGCACATTGGCAGTGTTTCACATCAATTAGGTACTCATTGATTTCAGCAGCTGTACCGTACTTAAATATATTATACAAATGTACAGGCTACTTTTGTCAGACAAAATTGACTAGCTTGAGCCTTTCAGCAACAACATGGATATTCTGTATGGTTTCTGCCAGTCCTAGAAAAGGAATTTTCTGCTGACAGGCAATTAGCTTTCTGCTATTATTAAAATTATGCAATGGCATTTTTGCTGTCTGTTATGATGCGTACTTTTCTTAAATGCAGCAAAATTTACTTAAAGAACAGTGCAGGCAAGAAGAGTTTCTACACAAGCAGGACCTACCTCAAAGAAACCACAAATAAAATAGGCACCCAGAACTGTCATCTCTTTTCATATATTTCCAGTATTATTGTCTTCCTCCATATTGTCTTTCACAGATAATTATGTCCCCAGGTGACCTTACTGATGCAAAATCTTTTATTGGACTACTTTCTTCCATCTGGAAACCTTATGAAATGCTATAAGCTAGACTATAGTTCTTTAACAAAAGGAAACCTGTTACTTCCTTCTTCCAGCCACGGTATTCATTTATAATAATTTGAGGATAGAGGAGGAGGAGCTGTGTTCTCCAGGCAATATTCATTTTATTTAAAAAGGAATTACAACTTGCTGAATTCCTAAAGAAGTGGGGGTTAGCTGTTAGTAATTTCCTTCTCCTTGTGAACAGTTAAGCAGTTATCTATCACAATTCAAAGATGCTTTCTTTTGGTCTCACCATATTTATTTTTTGAAAGCTCTAGGTGATGTTGACATGTTAATGCTTTTTCCATTTAAATGGGCATTGCTCTTATGTCTTTGTTATGGTTATAAAGTTTATTATACCTCAGTCCTCCAGTGAGTCACTCCAAGTGCACGCCAGCAGAGATCACTCTTCATGTCAGCTGTAGAGGTGAAAGTCCCCTATTTTTAGATGAGTCTGCTGTGCTCTGTAGAGTAACCAGACTCAGCCCAGACACTCAGTCAGTTTCTGGCATTTATGTCACCTCCCAGGGGAGTCTACCACCAGGCCTCATTCTTAAGTGTTTATTAGAAGAAATAAAGCATTAGATAACTTCTATGATTTTTTAAGGAACTTATGCTTGTGTCTGTCTTGCCTGTGCACCGCCCCATGGAAGGAATTCTCTGAGCCCTCATTAGGTCTGTGTGACTTCTTCACAGGTAACTGGCACTGCAAAAGGTACACCACAGACCTCATCGGACTTTTTCAGAATTTGCAGAGTCAATGACAAATAATGCCTTCAAGCTCATAAGGAGTTTGATTGCGTGTCCTCAAGGCCATTGCATTGGCCATGTCTTTAGGCTCTTCAGTGTCCACTAACAGGCAACTGCCTATAAGCTAAAAGTTTTCTGAACTGAGATGTTGCAGTTGTACAGAAAATATCTCCTTAACCAGCTTGGTCAATCTACAGTTCTTACGGAGTATTCTACAAAAGAGAAACTCTTCGCCTACAGGCTACAGAGTATGCAATTTTCCATGGAGGGAAAAAGAATCATTTGGACAAAACAAGAGGTTACAATTAATAGTATCCTGCAAGATACTAACTATTCTTAACCACAGAGCCCTAGATCCAGAGCCAGCTGCCAGTCTAGATGTACTAGTGACATCTGCAAGTACTGCAGGCTGCTAGGAGGCAGGTCAAAGTTAAGCTAAGGTAAGCAATTTCCTAAGATGCAACTACAGTCAGAGACAGTGGTTGATGCAAGAGGGAAAAAAAAAAGCCAAACACCAAAACAACATGAAGGAGTTATGGGAAAGGAAACATAGCTGCTTGTTTATCCTGTCTTGTCTACATTTTTGTAAACAAGATTGTAACATGAGTTTTTCTCCATATTCATGTTGGCAAAATTTTCTACCTCTCACTAGAGCCTTGCAAGTCTTTGAATGCTGATCGGTGTTGGCAGAGAATAACAGTATCATCTACCATGTCAAAAGTCCCTGCAACTCAGACTCCAAAGGCAGACACTTAGGGCTTTTGCATCCTTGTCTTGAGGCATATCCATTACTTTCAGTTGTAAGCATCTTAAAACATTGGGAGGTATAAGAAAAAAGGTTTAATGTTAACATTGCATTAAACCAATAACACAAGATTAAACGCAGCCAGACTCCAAAGATCTAATTGAAGATAATATTAGGAGGAAGATGTCTGGAAAGAAGCAGCAGTGAAAGAAACAAACTAATGGTTTGGAAGCCTGTTTGAGAGCAAACAGCCGGTTTGAGATATTTTGCACACTTTTGCCCCCATCTCATGAAGAAATCTCAAGTATTGTGGCCTAGAGCATTGGTGGTCATTAGAAGAAAGAAAGAGGAGCGTCTCCAGCAGTAATTGGGCCTCTGCAGTCTGCAAGGCTTGGTGGAGGTCAGGAGATCCTGGCCATCTCAAAGGGGCCCAAACATTCCTCTACCTGAGAAAGGAGGACCTCTCTCAACCTCTTTCTCCTAAGAGGCACTGACATGTGACCAAGTCACCAAGCACACCTAAGCTAGCGTAACTTCTTTCTCCTTGGTTGGAAGGCAACTGGGAAAAAAAAAAAAAAAAAAAGAAACAGTACTTAAAAGGCTGAAGGAACCTTAAAGAAAACCTAGAGACCTGATGAACCTGATGAAAATTATCTATGTGGGTTCAATGTCCGTCATGAAGTGCCTGTGAATAATAATAATGTGTCCAGCTTTCCTATCTTAGAGGAAAAAAAAAGAGGAAATGTTTAGTTACAGCTAGCAGCTTTGGTCCATGTCCCATCATAGCTCTCCAAAACTAAAAAAGTATAAGGTGCAAACTAATGCAATTGAAATTGTGTCTCTTGCCTTTATAATTTCTGTATATTTTTCATATAGAAATGTTGAATATTCTTATCTGCTTAACTCCCAATTGCACAGCTAGGCCCTTGTAAAACCGATGCTATCTTCAGCAGCCCTGAACTTCAACATAAGGGTCTTGTTACTTTGCCTTAGTGATTGATAGGTGTAATTAATACAAATTGCATATGCAATTTGATTATGATTTGACTGCACTGAAAGGATAACAGAAAGCTACAGATATGAGCAAATACCAGGAGATGAAGGTAACATTATCTATTGTCAGTTGAGAATAATAGTTTACAGCATTTCTACCATGGATGAACAGAAATAGGGTGGTATGGTATCCACATCAACCTGCTTCTGCTCTAGCTGATCCCATTTTCTTTTAAACTCTATTTCACATATTTCTGTTCTAAGTTTTTAATCAATATTGGCTAATGTATTACAAAATTGCAATTATTAATTTCACAATTACTTTTGCTAAAAACATATGAAGAGTTATTATCATGTTTATATTAATATTATTAAATCTTAATCTCGCACTTCATTGCTAACCAAAACCAACCCAAACACTCTAACTAAAGAACATATCATATCACTGTTTTCATCTCTAATCAACAGATAGGACATTAAAACCTTGTTGGATAAGACAATAATTTCTGTATTTGAACATACATCTTGACTTGTTTATGTGAAACAAATGTTTTAGGCCTACATACTCTGTGCTTGCGTTGCAGCGTTGGCCAAAGAGGAGGCTGTAGGTTTTGTTGAGGTAAGACAGACCTTTTTACAAGTACTCTTCTGGCTGTTGTGGGAAATAGCGTCCTTAACCTTGGTGGGGTTAGGGGGAACAGGAGCAGCAGGAGTAATATTTCACGAGTGGCAGCACAAGAATTCAATCTGTGTCTAGACTTGGAATGGGTAATAGTTCAGCCTATTTTGTGGGTTGGATGCAACAATCATGCCTTATCTATCATAGAATTAGGTGAACGTATTGTCTAGGTAAGGTGCTAATGCACTTAGCTGGTAAAATGTGTTGTTCTCTCAAGGATGTTACAGATTCCTTTCTCTGTTGCTGGATTTTTGTTTTGTTTTATTCTGAGCGTGAAAAACACTGAAACAAAAAAATGATACACCATACTGTGGCCACTGTATAAAACAATATACCTCATTTTACTGCAGGAATAAAGACTTGGAAATTTGTTTTCCACCACCTTGTGGTCTGTCTTGCATTTTTATCTGTGTAAAGGCAGCTTTCTCTTGAAGCATAATGCTTACATTTTACACCATCAGAGTGTCGTCTCCCAAAAGGATGGCTGGTTTTCATCCAGCTATAACAAGAGAGAGAGATGACAAAATGGAGACATATCTTTGCTTGTGGTTGACACCTATTTTGTAGAAGTAGAAACGGACACAAGGCAGGGGAGAATCCAGCTTCAGGCTCTTAGGTAGAAAACACACCAAGAAGGTTGATCCAGAGTAATCCCGGGGCCATGAAGAGCCCTGTGCCTCTCTGTAAAGGTTAGATGGCTCCAAAGCCCATGGGCTCCTTCTACATCCCACTTGTCAGAGCCACAAAGTTACCTCTGAACTTCCTTCATCTCATCTCCATGTCCCCAGTAACAGATGCACAGTGGAGAAACAGGCTTCCTCTCCTCTCCTCTCTTCTGCTTTGGCAATGGCTTCAGCTTCTACTTCAACAGAAGTGAGTCTAGCCCAAAGAGACACAGGACAGGATGTCACAGACAAAGTGGCTCAGAACTGGTGCAGGGCTTGTATCTTTATTAGTTTTTAATCTATTTTTATGGGCTTGTTTTGGATTTTTTTTTTCCTGTGCGTGAAGCTCCCTCAGACATGCCCTTGTCATAAAGGAAGATTCTGCATAATTAATTCTCAACATAATGGTCCCACATCATGATTAATTTATTCATTCTCTTTCTGTATAACTGTTTCTCTACTTAACCGACTGACTTTGGTAATAGTTCTCTCCATAATTGATTCATATTGCTGTTGATTCTCCCCATTTTTATTTAATACAAGAAATTATTTGCTGTATAACTGTTTCATTGCTTAACTCATTATCTACACAATTGCTTGGTATCATAATTGATTCACTGCTTAACTGTCTCACAGGATAATGAACAGCAAGTAACAGCCGTCCACTTTCCACCTCCATTTCCCTTCCCTACATCAGCCTCTTCCTTTCTTTATATGACAACCCGAAGCTTTCCTGACACCCATTTTACCCCCTCAGCCCATTTCAAAATGTCACTGCTATCACCAGTCCTCTAACCATTCCTATTCTGATCCCTCCAGACCCCTTTAGTTTCCTTCTCCTCCCTCTCCCAACTCTATCACACAGACACAGAGCTTCAGCTCTTTATCTCTCATATATTCACAATGTGGTCTCACACCTGCTTTTTAAACCTTTACACTCATGCTTTCAAAAAGCCAACACACAACCATCCTTAGCTTCTTTTCTTCCTGTAGGGATGACCCCAAAACTCCAATCTACTCCTCCTCTGTTCACTTGTTTGGAAATTATTTTTTGTTCTGAATCTTCTGTCAGTATGAGCCACATCTCCAAACAGTAGTTAAAAAGCATCGAGGAGTCATTTAGGAAAGAGGTAAGAGCAGGATTGTAGGGACATGAAATTCTTACTTGCAACTTAGGTGATTCCCAATGTGTAAAGATAGAGAAAATAAGTAGTACCTCCTATGGACAATCTCCTCCCTTCTGTCTTCCTGCAAGAGCAGCTGCTGCTGCCCTTCCGTGCCATGAGAATGATTCCTCCCACCTTCCATTTAGTCAAAGACGGTGAATACATCAATATTTTGTATACAAGGCAATGAATGCTTGGGTTTGCAGGAGGGAGTATTGGTCCAAATTGTTCTCCATTGTAAGGCACCCATTTTTGATAGCTTTAAACAGAGGTGGTATATTTATCTGTTCATTCAACAGGTAAAACATCTAAGTTGAGAAGGTAGCAAGATTTAATATGCTAATATAAATGCCATTTCTTATTGCTGTCAGCCACAGCACTTGAATAAATATTGTATTTCCTTTCTTCAAGAAACCACAGTAGGGTTATTTCTAGCAACTGAACCAGCTTCCAGGGAGACGCATTCTGCTGGTGGTTTCTGCAAGGAGCTTGGTGTGTGACCCTGTTTTAAGATCCGTGAAATGGCTGTTTAGCAACTTTGGGGATCAGGTCAATTGGTTTAAACCTTTTCTGCATCCTAAGACTTCGAATTTGAGTGGCACTGACAGCTAGCACTATTAGCAGTTACTGCCATCTATGGGTAGGATCATTTTAGCTTTATTCCTCAATAATCGTTTCCTTGTTACAAATAATATACCTGTTCTCATACATAAACAAATATAATGGAAGAAATTACAGTCATCATTGATTTCTCCACTAAAAAGAAAACAAAATAACAGAGCAAGGACTTCACCTATGCATCCACCTGAAAAGAATGGGAGATTTTGAACGCTTAAAATTATTATCCACTGGAGACGAGGAAAACAATGACATGGCTTTATTTTCCATCTTTGGTATGTTGGGTGCTGCCATCATTTCACCTCAAACCACTAAGGCACACTCATCTGTGATATAACGGCACTGAAACAACTCCAAATGCACCTTATCATTTGCATATTCATTTGAATGCTGCTAGCTGCCTTTTTTTTTTTTTTTTAAATCCCTTCAAAGTGGGAATGCATTCATGCACTGGTGACTCTCATTCTTTTCCAGCCTGGAAGGTTTTTAGCTTTTCCCATTTAGAATTAAAAGCAGTTCGGGTTATTCATCACCCCTGACAGCTGTTAATCCCCCTCAACTCTATACAGTCACTGTGTTAAAATATTTGAAGTAAATAACTACTATTCAGTTCTAGTTCAGATTGCACCTGTGGTCCTTTTAGCTCATTAGTCTTTCTCTGACAGCAGCTCAAGTCCCAGATGCTTGAGGGGGAAAGTGAAAAACCTCCACAGTGGAAAATTAATGAAAGGGCACAGGAACGGGAACTAGCACCTCGCTATTACAGGTAAATGTATCGTAAAATCCCTTTCACAAGCCAACCAACATCCAACTAAAAACTCATTTCAGGTTTTGAAGCCTCCTGATTCCTGTTGGGAAGGTTTTCACAAGGACTGTTCTGTTAATTAAAAACCTTCTAATTTCCAATCTACATTTATTTATGGTCACTTTACACCACATAGTCCTTTAAGATCCCCTCTCAAGATTTGTTTTGCTAAACTAAACAAGTCAATCTCTTTGTAATCACCTACTACAGAGAACACTCTTCACTCCCCTAAATTATCCTGTTGACATTAGGTTGCCAGTTTGAATAAGAAATAATCTTTCCTGCACTGGAGTGACTAGAACTTTAGTTTGTGTTTGAAATTACATTATACTCAAGGGTCAATGAAACTTTCCGTGTAAACCACTGAAAATACCCTACTTGATACATCTTAGGCTTACATTTACTTTCCTTGCAGCCATTGCACATCGGTAGGTCAACAATACCTCTCAGAGCTCACCTTGCTCTCTCCTTTAGTTTTCACCTAAAAGTACAGCAGATATTGTTATTAGTTCTCATTTTGAACTTTGCATTACTTTGCCATTTCTGTTACTCCTGGTTTTAAGTTCATTCACCACTTCTTAATCCTTCTCTGCAGATTTCACCGTGACAACCCAGAGGGCTGTAACTCTGTAGATCGGTGAATGTCGTGTGCCTGCAGGGGCAAAGTTTTCAGGACACTAACCATGTAACCTTCAGCATGTGTTTCATTTATAGTCTCTAAGCAGGACCTAATGACTTCCATGGGGCAACGCACAGATGAAAGCCAAGCACTAAACAACCTAGAATCATGTGAGAGCAGAAAATTGTTCATCCTGTCCCCTCCTGGCTTGTGACTACATTGCTTATGCCTCTTTGTGCAGGAATTAGTCCCCAGCGTCCAGTTAGCAAAACAGATAGCTCTGAAACTCCTGCAGTCGACTGAAGGTGCCTCCAGAGCTCAGTGAATCTACCTGCTGTTTAGTATACAATAATCTTCAACACAGAGAAGGTCGAAGCAGGGTATCTGGAAGATGACCCTGGAAAGGGGAAAAAATGAATGAGTTGATCTCTGACACAAAGACAGAAAGTCAGCCGTACTAGGAGATCTCTGTAGTTCGTGTTAGTGACTTGCTTCCCTTAGAGAAGATGAAAATGGGCACTGTGTGATCACCAGAATGTGCAGATGTATTTGACTCTAAATGGGCTGACCCCAGTTGCAGTTGCAGGCTCCATCTGTACCACACTTCTTCATTATCTGCCACTGTATCCAAATGCAGAAATTCACTGCAAAATGCAAACCAGCAGACAATGTAAAGGAGCTACTTCAGTAGCCACAATTTTGCCTTTCAGTTGCCACAGCAAGCGCAGGGCTTTGAAAGGAATCATTGAAGGAGGAGAACATACACCGCACCAATTTCTGAATCATCCATAGATGAGAAGACAACGGCCTGCAGACTCACAAATGTCAGCGACTCCTGCCATGCTAATGCCAGGCAATGTGCATGCAACAGCCAAGCAGATGCAATGCACATTAGACAAGTTTCTGCTTATGCTTAAAATGAAGAGAAACGCAGCTGTGCAGGTGAGCCCATCGCTGTCCCCTGAACCCGTGCAGTGCAAGTGGTTTGAGAAACGGCTACTCATGTAGCAGTAGTTTGCGAGTGTAATAAAATCTCTCTGACGCACTGGAGTAACATTTATAGTTTATTTTTCAGTGGCAGCGATGGCTTCTACCGTCCTGCTTTATCACCACAGCAGCTGGAGGAAACTTCTGCTCCAGGCGCTGGCTTGGTGTACAGGCATGGTCTCAGCTGCTGTGACAAGCCCTGCTGCTGCGGCGCTGCTATGTGCCACAGCGCTTCACCCACCTTTCCATGTCTACAGCTACATCTGAATGATTCCATCTCCATACTGATTTACCGTAATTACAGATTCTGGTAAGAAGGTGCCGCATGCTTTTTGTGAAGGTGTACTTGACAGAAAAAAACGGACTTGCTGTGAACTAAGCGCTACCTGGAGAAAATCACAGAATGGTTTAGGACCTTACAGATTATCTAGTTGCAACCCCAATGACAGTGAGCTGAACCGATTTCTTCTCGTATTAATTCCCTGCAAATATTAAGTACATTTGTTTTACAAACAGAGCAGGGAAGGAAAAAGCGCACTCATATTTTCAGCAGAACCACAAGCTTAGAAGACTTTTCCCACTCTAATGGTTACAGCAATTATTTAATGATTAAAGCTTCAGATTCTTAGATACACCGAGTTGACAAATTCTCCAGTTTACTTGTTTACCAACTTTGAAACTCAAAAACTCAGCCTCATCACAGAATGACATAGTTTGTTGGAAACATGTGAAATGCCAATCTTTGTCCAGAAGGCAGCCAGGCATCATTCTGGACAGGGTCGGAGGTCAGACAGGGGTTGGAAGTCATGCCCATCCTGTAGCACCAGGACAAACTTCCCTTCCAAAACTCTATTTTTTCACTTAAATAAAGGGCAGAAATAGCAGTGCCACTGCAGCGCTAGGGCTGGCACAGCCTGGGCCACTAATAGCTAACTCCTGGCACTCCACGGTGGCCCACTGGGGCCGGTAAGTGTCGGTGCCACCCGCGGTAGGGCACTGGGAAGCGAGGGAGTCTCCGCCTCCACCGGCCCGGGCAACTCTGGCCCGCGCTCGACCCCGCAGGTGTCATCGGCCCGCCCGTACAGCTCTTCTAGCTACGTCAACCGCCTAAACCATAAAATCAACCGCCGCCGGCCACAGTGTGTTTTGCCACGTGCCAGAGGCGGAAGTGAGACATCCCCCCCCCGTAGCGGAAGTGAGGCGCCTGCTCAGTGATGGCTTTCCAGTAGTGGCGGTGGCGGCAGTAGCAGCGGTTTCTCTCCTTCCCCTCTCGCCTCGTCGGTTGTCGGGACCGGGTGGTGCGGCCATGGCCAGGGGACAGGCGGCGGCGGCGGCCACGGCCGTGAGCGGCGGAAGGCGGGCGCTGCTGCTGCGGGCGCGTGGCGCCGCCGGCGCTGGCACCGGTTTCTCGTGTGACCGCCGCGCGCCCCTCTCCCCCGCTCGCCGCTGCCTCGGCGACTGGCAGCGCCCAGCTGCCCCGTCGGGCCCCCGGGCCGCCCTGACGGTCTTTAACGGCAGGGCGGGGAGGGGAAGGCGGGTCGGCGAGAGCGGCCGGGAGAGCCGGCGGCGATGCGGGGAGCGGGGTGAGAGCTAGGAGGAGGAAGGTGGGGCCGAAGGACGCGGCGGGGAGGGGTGGGGGTTGGAGGGGGGTCACCCCAGCCGCCCTCGGGATCCCAGTGGCGTGGGGAGCCAGGGGCCCGTAAGGGGTGGGCTGCGCTCTGCAGCAGCTTTGGGAACCGTATCTGTAGTTTGGAACGGTAGTTATTAGGACCACTCCCCCTCCCCACCGAAGAGTTAAATTGGTTACCCGTTATTGGTCTTTAAGTCAGACAGCTAAGGCGTGGTTGTATTTTCTGCCCCGTCCCCCCCAGTGCATTAATATATCATGTCTTTGAGGACAAAGTTCTGCCTCCTGACAATTTACCTCATGTTCCGCTTTGCATTCTCTCTGTCAGCTAGTTTATGCACACTGGTATTGAATTTCCCTGAAGGCATGAATTCTGTAATACTGATGGTTGGGGAATATATCAGTAATTCTTATAATAGCATTTTAGCATCTAAAGGGCACCCAATGAAGATTTCTGAATAATCTGAATGCAGTCTAATATTTTGTCATAAAGGAAAAATACTTGGCATAATAAGGGAACATCTGGAAAGTAAACGTGTTGATAAATATTTTTTCTTTCAAAATAACTTAAATGTCTTTTTTTTTTTTTTCCTTTTTTCCAGATGTAAGCATCTCTGTGTCATCATCTTTACAAAGCAAAGGGAATGTTTCCTTATGGGGAACCAGGAAGGTTTTTTTTGACACTCATGCGCTGGTATGCCTCTTGGAAGAAAATGGTAATTTGCTAGAAATGGGTAGCTATTTTAATGTAATTTCATGAGTGATTTTTTTTTTAATTTTACAAAGTTTGTTACTTCTCCTTGATGTGTGGTGTTACATCTTCAGTTTTATGGATTTTTTTTTTTTATGTACTGGGTAAGAACATGTAAGTTTTTTTTCTGCTTTGAAAAGGAACCAGTGAGTTTATATAACTTTGATTGGAATTATTTGTTACCCTATTGGTAATTAAAAATGCTAAAGAGTAATTAAATATCAACAATTGAGAGTAAAAATCAGTTTTCAAGATAGTGGTTTAAAATTTAATAATTGGATTCCTACGTGTTCATTATATAGCACCTTGAATACGGGTTATAATAGAACTGAATATGGACTACTATGTAAAATGCAGGGTTTATGTTACAATGTAGAATACTCTATAAAATACGGCTGCTGTTAACGCTGAAACACAGATAAGGGATTAGATTATTTTGGATTCATGTTAACTAATGTTGCTGAAGTGGGAAAGATATCGTAAGGCAAAGTTCAGTACAGCTGAATTGATTTCTGACAGCTTTCCATCCCTGAAAAGGAGAAGTCCCAGTCTCTTTTCCCTGACATATGGCTTCATTTCTTTCCATGTGCCAACCTAATTCTCAGAAAATTCTATAGTTCTTTTGCTTGATTGGTATTCTGAGATGCTAGTTTAATGAGCTCACAGAGCAGTGGCATGAGCACCAGGGCACATACAAACTGGCCAGAGGAGCAAGAATAAAGGGGAGAGACAGGAGGGATGTCTTCACCTTTTGGTGGTGGCAAAATATTATATCAGCTTAGCTGTAGAGAGCAACTTGCTTTCAGACCATGTATGTGTTTTCTAGCACTTAACTTCTAATTAGTTTGACACAATCATGCTTTTGCAAGTCTTTCTTTTCATAAAGGTTACACCTTGTTAATGACATTTTCACCCCTATGTTTTGAAAGTGGAAAAGTTAAGAGTATTTCTAGGGACAATGTTTTACAATAGTTCTCAATATATTCAGTTCAGAAGGTTTATAATAGTGACTCAGAGGTTGGTAGGCCTAAAACCAGAGCAGGTAGCTCTGTTCTTAATTGCTGAATTTTTCACATCTTCAGTGGTTTTGAAGATTTATAGCATACTGGAAGTAGGTATCTGCTTTTCGGGGTCAGAATTCTTGCTAATAAAAATAACCATGTGAGCGATGGCATTCCATAATACTTCTAGAAACTTTCCAACATTTATGCTGCTGATACTGTAATAGTGCTGTTCTACAGAAGTGGCTATGCTACGTCACAAACATATTTTTGAGATGGAGGAACTTGGATGTACTGACTGATTTTGTTCTTTTGTTAGTGCTGGCTCAAGAGGAGTATATTTTGTTATCTTTCGTAACTGCCATTCGTTTTAACTTAGTGCTGAGTATTAGCAAGTGGCATTTCTGTAAACTGTCCAGATTTAGCTCTCTCAATGTTGTTGCATTTTGTTTTGCTTAGGGTTCACCACTCAGCAGTCAGAGGTCATTGTATCTGCATTAGTGAAAATTATGAACACCAACCTGGATATGATTTATAAGGACATGGTCACCAAAGTACAGCAGGTTAGTCCAAAGATGATGGGGGGGATTGAAGTAAATGAAAACCTGGTATGCTTGCTAATGAAATATACCTTTCTATTTATTACTGTAAGACACTGTATTTTAAAAGTTTGCAGGTGAAGAACAAACATTCCTGTGTATCTGTTGGCTAGTGAATTTTGTCTTGAGTGTATCAAATATGTATTAAAGTATTGTGGTAGACCTCAAGATTTAGGTATGCAAACCACAGGTAGATTTGGTTTTTTGTTTCATCTTTATTGGAGCATGAAATGTAACTATTGAGAAGGCTTTTAGGCAGACATAGGAGCTATTCTGTGCCTGGATTTGAATAGTTACAGCTCCTACATATACTGTAGACTTTTAACAAGGAAGTAGAGATTTCGTCAGTGGTTTACTACCCTGTTATGTGGTACCTGATTATGTCTTTGTGTCACAATGACACTTAAATTGGATTAGAATTGAGCTGAATTTTTTTTTTATATAATATTTTTACAGTGTGATTGGTGTGGTTGTGTACACTGGTAATATATAGGGACATGTATAGTTTGGACACTGATAGATAAGTGTTGAATATTGCCTTGTTGAGCTCTTAGGCATCTGGCTTCATAAATGAAGCTGAAATTTGGAGTAAGACATGATCCACTGCACATGGAACTTAATCATCTTTGAATGGGATTTACAATACCTGGTATGCTGGAATTCTCTGACACATAAGCTAGTCAAATACACAATGCAGACAAGAAGCATAGCTGAAGTACAACCTCTTGGACTGCTCTGGGATTCACGGCCCCAGGTCACCTTCTGAACACAGACTTTAACTTATTTCATAGTAGTAAGGCTGCTGTCTTAAAACATGAGAAAACAGCAGCTGCTGTCTCCATGACATAATAGTCTTAGCAGCAGGGCATGTCATTAAGAGGGTTTTGACCACCTTCCATCTAGAGAGACTTTCACTCATCTTTCCTTCCTCCTGGATTCTAGGCAAAGCAGACACAGGTCAAGCTTTGTAGCTTCCTACTCCTGTGCTGAACTCTTTCCACAGTCAGAGAATGCAATGTTATGGGGACCCTTTCTGCCATTGTTGGTTACAGTTTACAATAGGCAGTCACTACGACACTCCTTTTTTCAATGCCCAACTCTTTTTAAATGAAAGTAGAAAGCTTTTCCTTTGTTGCTCCTGATGGTGGATGTTTTCTAAGACTGGTAGCTTCCACCCTCGGGAGGCTTTCTGTGATTAAGATTGAAATGTGCAGGTCTGTACAATGTGCTAAGGTAGAAGCAGCTCCAGAGGTGTGTATGCTGTGAACTCTGGACAACATGATAGAACCTGTATTTCCTTATAGTCTTTGAGTGTATAAGAGATTATGCAAAAAGGAAATGATGAGTTGGAAGAGGATCTGGAAAATTGTGGATGTAGCTATAGCCATTAGGTCCTAGTCAGGTATGTAAAAGATTAAATATGAGGTTGGTTAGAGCCTTAGGGGAGGGAAAAAGATACATGTATGTATAGAGATGAAGATGAAGAAGAGAGAGAATATGGAAGAATCTGTTCTCTGTTTTACTGAGCTCTGTCTGTGCAGATGAGAGAGAACAAAAACAAGCTGGAGACATCAGGGAGTAAGAGAGGCGGTGTCCATGGCAGTATTCTTTCTGTAGGCTTTTGAAACTTATCTAGTACACTGAGCAATTTTATTTTTTCAGCATTGTGGTCAGGTAGCCTGGTGAGGCATCTCCATATGCTTAAACATGTAACACTAAGTTAGAACAGCATTTCTTGACAAAAGTGAAATTAAATTGCTGTGTTAGATTTGTAGGGTTCTTAGTCCAGAATCAAAAGCAAGGGACTGCTTATTAGGGGAGGTCTTCAGAGAAGATGGTGCCTGTTTGCTTGTGTAGATAATGTGGGATCTAGAAAAATGTCTGCAGACTCTTCTGTCCTTGCGAGTTGGAAAGAATTCTTGTATGTCTTCTGTCAGCTCAGTATAACAGACTAAGAAGAGTGATTAAAAGTGTAAGTACGGCGCATGATCTAAGCAGTGAAGCAGAGCGAGCACCCTTGCAGAGGGAGGCAAAAAAAGGAGGTACTTGCAAAAGAGTTACACTGAGGAGTTTTGGTCTGACAGGCAGCTTTCATCATTTAGCTCAGAGAGATAGCTTCTTTCCCTAGTGCCTTTGCTAGCTTAAGAATTTGAAGACTAGGAAGAAACTATTTCCTAGGCCATTAATTAAGTTATTCTGTGTTAACACCACTAATTTTGTCAAACTTTACAAATACTTAAGCTTAACTTTCTTACTCTGTCACTTAATTAATGTTGCTTTCTGAAAGTCAGATAATCAGTCTAAAATTGCTGAATTAAAAATATCAGGGTCCCAAAATATCCTATCATGTTGGTTGGTGAGATGAGGATAAGCATTATAGTTATGATAAGTTCTGAGGTTTTTCTTCCCTTTCTTAAAGGAAATTGCACTTCAGCAAGTAATGTCCCATATTGGTGGCGTGAAAAAGGACATGATTATTTTGGAAAAAAGTGAATTTTCAGCACTTCGTTCAGAAAATGAGGTAAAAATCACTATGTTGGAAAGTGTTATTCAAGTACTTGCTTTTAATGATGCAATGATTTTTTAATGATGCAAAAATGCATCATGTACCCAAGGGACTGGCTCTGAGGCCAGTATGGTTTAACACCTTAACCTTCATTAACGACCTTGTGGATGGGGTAGTGTACACCTTCAGTAAGTCTGCAGATGATACAAAACTGGGAGCAGTGGCTGACGCACCAGGCAGTTGTGCTGCCATTCAGAGGGACATCAACAAGCTGAGGAAATAGAATGATAGGAATGTTCAGGAAGGACAGGGAACTGCTGGAGAGAGGGTACAGCAGAGGACCACCAAGATGATTAGAGGCCTGGAACATCTCTCTTAGGAGGAAAGGTTGAGGGACTTGGGTCTTCTTAGTCTGGAGAAGAGAAGGCTGAAGAGGTCCTATAAATCTGAGTCCTATAAATACTTAAGGAGTGGGTGTCAAGAGGAAGGGGCCAGTCTTTTTTCAGTGGTGCCCAGTGAGAGGACAAGAGGAAATGGGCACAAACTTGTACATAGGAAGTTCCATCTAAAGATGAGGAGGAACTTCTTTACTCTGAGGGAGGCAGAGCACTGGAAGAGGCTACCCAGAGAGGTGGTGGAGTCTCTGTCTCTGGAGACATTCAAAACCCACCCGGACAATTTTCTGTGCAACCTGCTCTAGGAGGGCCTGTTTTGGCAGGGGTGTTGAACTTGATGATCTCCAGAGGTCCCTTCCCACCCCATATCATTCCATGATTCTGTGAACCTCATTAAGTTGAACAAATGGAAGTCCCATGTCCTGTCCCCGGGGAGGAATAACCCCATGCACCAGGACAGGCTGGGGCTGACCAGTTGGAAACCAGTGTGGCAGAAAAGGTCCTGAGGCTTCTGGTGGATACCTACTTGACCACAAGCCAGTGATGAGCCCTTGTGGCAAATAAGGCCAACAGTCTTGTGGGCTGTGTTTGGAAGGCTGCCAGTAGATCGGGGAGGTAATCCTTCCCCTTTGCCTGACACAGGGGATAGTTCATCTGGAGTGCCTGGTCCAGTTCTGGGCTCCCCAGTGCAAGGGAGACATGGACATGCTGGACGAGCCCAAGAAGCAGCCACGAAGAACAGGGAGGGACTGGAGTATCTTATATACAAGGAACGACTGTGAAAGCTCAGACTTCTTAGCCTGGAGAAGAGAAGGTTCAGGAAGGACCTCATAACATATACAAATGTTTGAAGGGAGGGTATAAAGAAGAGTGACAGGCTCTTTCTGGTGTTGTCCTGTAACGGAGCAATAGATAATTGGCACAGACTGAAATGCGGGAAATTCTATTTAAGCATAAGAAAACTCTTTTTATGGTAAGGGTGGTAGAATGCTGGAACAGGATACCCAGAGAGGCTGTGGAGTCCCTGTCCTGGACATACTCAGAACTCAGCTGAACACTGTCCTGAGCAAACTGGTCTAGTTGTACTTGGTTTGAGCAGGGAATTGGACTGGATAATCTTCAGAGAGAGTTAACATAAGGTGCTACAGCTACACCTATTAAATGTATCTTTTGAAAGAGTTAAAACGATAGAATAATTTGAGTAGAAAGGACCCCTAGAGAATTTGCAGGTAGTTGCAGGCTGCAGTATGATTACCACTTAGCCATCTCTTCTTAAAGCTGAACAAACCCAGCTCTCTTTCCTCCTCACCCCCTGCCCCCAACATAGTGTTCTTCATCCTCCATCATCTTCATGGTCCTCCACTGGACTTGCTCCAGTAAGTCAACATCTGTCTTCCACCAGAGCGTTTAAGGCTTGACGCAGCACTTCCAGTGCAGGTGTACAAGTGCTGGATATGGAGAAATAATCCCTTCCCTTGGCCTGCTGGGTTTACTGGTGCTTATACCAGTCTACGTATTTGGCCATATTTACTGCAGTGGGATGTTGTGACCTCTGGTCTTGTGCCATCTGAAACACGCAGCACTGAGTAAATGTGCATATGTATACACATGCAAATATCTGTATGCATACTGAGGGCATAGAGTTAAGCCATGCTTGTTTTGCCTGCCTTTCCACGTTATGGATTATAGTCATAGTTATAATCATGCAAATTCATTAGTATTTCTAGATTAGGTGGTTTTATATACAGTAATAAAGTGTACCTTTTTTTCCACTCTCCCAGAAAATAAAACTTGAACTCCAGCAGATAAAGAAGCAAGTCATGGTAAGATAACATATCAATATATTAAGAATTAACACCTGTCTATTTTGTTTTAAGTAAAAATATTTGTTGCTTTCAAGATTTTTATTTTAAAAGCTATGCTGAATTAGTGTGATACATAGGTTATGGAAATTGCAGTAGATACAGTGTGGGCTGCAACAAAAGCAATTTCATGCTTTCTTCATTTATGAGAAAATAGATCTCTTCATATAGAGAACAGTGAATGGCACAAGAGGCGAAGAAAAACTTAACTGAAGATTCTTTTTTACTTGTCCTTAATTTTGATTCAGAAAGTGGTTAACTGCCATGTCACAGCTGAGTGAAGTTCTACATTTAGGCTGGCCTGTCTGTTGTGAAGACACAGCATTCTTTTAGAATTACAGCACTTTCTGATTGGTTTGGAGTGGTTTTGTTAGGCTTGTGTTTTGGGGGGGTGGGTTGGGTTTTTTGTTTGGGGTTTTTTTTGGTGCATTTATTTTTGTTTCAGATTTTTTTGCTGTGGTTTTGTTTTGTTTTGGTTTGGTTTGGTTTTTTTTTGGGGGGGGAGGGGGATGTGCCTGAAGATGTATCTGTTAGCTGTCCAGAATTAAAAATAGCTTCCAAATGGCTTTGTTAAGTCACCAAGTTTGGGACCTTTATGCTTGGTCCCATATTACTGGGATCAAATAACCCTTGCAAGAAAACAGACTCTGGAGAAAACTTACTCTGTTAATTATCATACAGATTACTATTCTAATCAGGTTTAAGCATCAGTGCTGTGGTTCTGTTTATGCCTTGCTTGTCTTGGCCTCTTGGTCCAAACACCCTTGTGCCATCAAAAAGATGTCTTCTCTTGAAATCTATTACTTCAGTGGGTGTAGAGTCGTAAGCAGCCCTTACACAGAAACAAACGTTCTTGCAAGAGTGATTAAGATCAGAAAGGAGAAATGTTACCTGTTCTTAGGGAGTATGGTCATCTGACTTGAGAGCAGTTAATGTTTCCTCCTGTGGTGTCCTCCTTAGCTGAAAGGATGGAGCATTCTTCTTCCTCTAGGACTTGTCTATGAAACTGCCAGAATATTAGACTTGTTGAGCTACCTGACCATGTGGTCAAACTCAGCCTAGTGCCTCCTTGTCACGTCTTCCCTATTCAATTTCTTTTTGCACTGTCATATCCAAAAGGAGGGCATAAATTTCTCAAAGCTAATTCTGGGTAACATACTGTGTTACGAAATGCTTAGTGCATCTGGGTTTTCAGAATGCCATTTTAAAATACATTCGGAATCTAACTTTTTAATTGCAACTTATTTTATGGGTTTAGTTGCCTATAAATGGGTTAGTGTAATCCACTGGTAGAGCATCAAGGATCTGAGTCATCTTTCATAAAAGCTAGGTGTCTAAATTTAACTGCAAATATAACATAACTGGCCCCTGTGAGAATCACATTTGATCATACTTGTTCCTCTAAATGACAAGACACAATACTGTAAAAATTTAAGAAGACATTATCTCTTTTTGATTCATTAAAGTGCAATGTATCATGTTGCAATGGCATCTAATTATAAACCAGTTAAAGTTTAAAAAATTCAAACTTGGAAATTGAGCCTAATGATTTTCCATATGAACTTAATGAACTCTTGACTAGTTGACACTGGCCTGCTTGAGAGATGCTTACTTGTTTTTCATAGTAGAATCTCTCAGAACATCAGCAGTCTTTTGCTTCTCCCACACATTCATCTGATCTGCAGCTTGCCTCATGACAAACTGTCATCTGGCTGGAATTCCTGCCAGGAGGTTGCATTAAAATGGCAGCTGTCACTGAGAAAAGCAGGAATCACTTACAGCTATTGATGAAGTAAAATGCAAGTGTACGATTTATGGTAGCTTAAAAAAGTTAGATGTTTAAAAATATAACAAACGTTTCCTGAATTCTAAAATGTCTGAAGCTTTTTCTGAAAGCCCTAGATATAGTCTTCAGAAACAGATTTTCTTCTACATTGGAAGGCTAGAAACTGCTTTTTTTTTAAAGTTATTTTGAGCATCAAGATTGCTTCATGGAGGACCTCGAACTTATATGTGTAGCTAGGCATGTATTTCTAGAAATAGGAAAGAGTTACAGAAAGTTGTAGTCTCAATTAACCGCTGTTCCTGGAGTTCTGGTTTTAAAAGATTTTTAGTTTTTAATTCTGAGATCCAATTCATACTTTAGAACATGAAGATTTCCTGGGGGAAGAATAGGAATATCTATACTTTTGAAAATTATGTACATTAGTTGGAGAGAAGCTTGATTCCTGACATATGTAAAGAAGGGCACATATATTTGTCTATTTGTTTCTGCTTATGATTAAATAGAGAATCTTACTTGCTGCTTTATCAATTTTTTCCTGTTAGGATGAAATTACCAAAGTTCGTGCAGATAACAAGCTAAACCTAAACCTAGAAAAGAGCAGAGTAAAAGAATTGGTAAGTTTTGGTTATTTCTTCTAGAACCATCTAACAGTCTCCAAATTTGGTTAAGAGCAAAAGAGCGTGCCCATATTAATTTATAGTATCATTCAGCTTCAAGAAAGTATTAATCGAAGTTACTCCTTATATTGCTATAGTACAAGGTGTCATGTTTGGGTATGTCTATCTATTTTGATACTGTTTTAATATCAGGATTAACACTTAAATTACATTAATAAGATTTAAGTGTAATGGAATTTAGCTATTTAGTCTAAATATACTGACTAGCTGCCTAGTGGTTTTCCCTGTTATTAGTATATCTCTCTCCGTGTTCACACTTAAGTTTACACATTTCATTAAATTTACCATCACTGAATATGTTTCATTTCCTTTAGCTAGAGAATTTATAACGTAGGTAGTTTCTGAGGAAATAACTATTGTGAAAATAGTTGGGTTTGTTGGTTTTTAATTGTACCTGATACTGGTTCAAATTGTTTTGATCTTCAAAATATCTGTGATATTAAATTAGAATAATGTAGATAAAGAATTAGAAGATTAACAAGTTTTTTGCATGATATGTGGCACTCTATCTAGAGTTCTGTTCCCACAGATACTTTTTAATAGCTTTTAGGATCTACAAGAAATTGCATCTTCAGAATTTAAAGACCTTTTAATGACACTTTTCTATGAGTATTATTTCCTATTCCGCCCGTTTTCACAGGTGTGTGGTAAAGACATAATATTTATCTCCAATCTAGGCAATTAAGAACTGATTAAGTAGATATCATTTATCTTCTGTGTGTGCCTCCTGAGGTTTTTCACAATATTTAGGTAACAGCTGTGTCAGTAACTTAGTGTAATGACTAACAGTCTGTTTTCCCATGGTAGATGCTTGAATAAAGTAAAATTTGAGCAGGTAGAATTCCTGTTTAAAGGTTAATGCTTCATGCTAATGTTTTTAAAAACAAATCCTTTGAAATGTATTAACTATGTAGATCATAAGCTTTGCAATACTTTGGGCTTACAAAATTAATGTTAGTGATAAATTAGGCACTAGTGTTTTCTTGTATATTTATGTAGGAACCTAGAATCTGAACGCTTGTCTATTGTGCAGAACAGTGTTACTTTGCTTCCCTGGAAAAGCAGACTGCGCATGTCAAGTTTCTCTTTAAAAAGTTGACAAACTTTGTAGGCTTGTGGAACCATAATTTCATAGTTTCTATGAAAACTGCTCTTTTCTTTTTTTTCCCCTCCCTCCTACTCCCCCACTTTAATTGCCACCTCTGCCATGCATGAACAGTAAAGGAAAAGAGGCAGATGAATAGGGAGCGGGTTGTAGCAGGTTGTTGAGTTGAGGGTGAGGCATAATCCAGTATTTTCTATGGTAGGCAGAGCATCAATATCGTATTTACTTCAATTGAAATGTGATTTGGGACAGATTACCTAGCTTTCTGAGAATAAAACCAATAATAATTGAAGGCTACTGTGCATTCTTACTGTTCAGAAGAGAAATGTCCTAAGTTAAATTGATTTATCTTGAAGCACTAAGTAAAATGTTCTTCGGTTTTGCTTGGAATAAGTAACAAAGGAGGATTTCTTAATTTCTCAAGACTATGGGCAGTCTTTAATGTTTCAAGCTTTAAATGCTTTCTCTTTTCATTAGTTAATTCCACTTCTTATTTCTTGGATAATCCTACATTGCTTAATGCACATCTGCTTATTCTGTGATTTATCTCTGCAATGATACAGATGTGATTTAAAAACTCGAAGTATGGTCCAAAATTCCATATGTATTCATGTGTTCATGCATCACAGTACTTCTAAGTTTGCTGTTAAAAATGTCAAGCTGCACCTGACAAAAATGAATTTTCACTGCACTGTGAAAAGACTTGGACTTCAGGGGCAATCTCCCTGTTGAATTTCAAGGAGGGGGTTTAAACTTGTCTTTCCTCCTTTTTTTTATGCACTGCTGTTATTACAGATCTAGAGTGATGCATTACAGTAAAAGGGTACACGTCACTGTTTTAAACTGAAGTTTGAAGTCCTTGCGTCTGACCTAGAAAG
The DNA here is from genome assembly GCA_013400055.1 of Nycticryphes semicollaris. Taxonomy (NCBI): domain Eukaryota; kingdom Metazoa; phylum Chordata; class Aves; order Charadriiformes; family Rostratulidae; genus Nycticryphes; species Nycticryphes semicollaris. Next base: position 770,026 of record VXBJ01005108.1, read on the forward strand.
TTCTAGCCACATTTTAACAAATACAAACATCAAGACAGAAGATTGTAGAATATAAAGTATTCAGGAAGTATGTATTTGGCTAACAGCATTTTTTTCCCTCCCTTTCTAGCACTCACTTAATGAAAGAAAACTACTTGAAATGAGGACAGAAATAGTGGAATTGGTAAGAACTTGGTAGCTGATTACTACACAGCAAATCTTTTTGTACTTAGCTTATAGACCTGATATTCTTTTTGACACTTAATGTACAAAATGTCATTGTGCTTTATTTTCACATGTGTGGAATTTTCATATTGGTACAGATAACTGCAGTTTTCAGAGTAAAAAGGCTTTCAATATATTTCATTTATTAGACCCTCTGCATGTATATGTGAACTGTTTGGTTTTGAAACGTCATGTATGTAGTGTTTTCTCTAGATTAGAATTCTACTTGAAATGTTAGTTTGTGGAATTAAATTTTATTTCCCCCCACTCCCCCTTGTTCAGTAAGACTGAAACACATCACTAGGTTGATCTGGCTTCATTTTAGAGGAGGCTTTTATTAAGCACTATTTCTTCCTTTTGTTTTCTTTCTGTAGTACAGGGAATTATCCCTAGGAAGATGTGTAGCACTAAGGCATTAACTGATTCACGATGTTTCAGTAGTGCTGACTTGAGAAGATCAGCAGCTTTTGTTCTCAGTTTACAAGTTTGGTCTTTCAGTCTTTCCTGAGTAATAATTCTATCTCCCCTTTTGACTGAAGTCCTGTTTTCTGTCTGTCATAAACAGATTCTGAATTTGGCCGTAGCCGGTTTTGTAGTAGAATGAATTACAACATGAAGTAATGCATTTTTACATCAGAAGAGAATTCTTGGTATTTCTAATGATCCATAAATCTTTATGCTCCGGTATCTTTTTGTCACAGGAGGCTCTTTGACTTCTCAATAGCTCTTACAATTGAGCGGTGACTGAAATCTCAGAGGGCCAAATGACAGGTGCAAATTAATGTTTATGCTGCTAGATTGAGATAAGGAAGCATCCGGTTCTGCTACTTCCTAGGTTATGTGTTAAGGAACGTGTAATCATATAAATTTCCCAAGCTCACCAGTCCCTTATTCAGTCCCTTAGATATCATCTGCTAGGAAGGAACTTTTTCACTTTGAATGCAAGTTAACATACATTTAAGGAGGAACCAAAAATATGGCTTGAAGAGATGGATTAAAATTCTAAATAAATAGAAACTGTTCAAATAGCATAATTTTGTTGCATTGTTTTTTAGCATGCGCAGCAAGATCGAGCTCTGACCCAGACAGACAGAAAAATAGACACAGAAGTTGCAGATCTGAAAACAATGCTGGAAACGCACAAACTCGATAATATCAAGTACTTAGCAGGTAAGGAATCTCATGGTTGTCTCCAGTGAGAAACTGTTAAAGATTGTTAAGTGTTTGGTAAACTCTCAGTTGATTGTATTCATAAAGGCCCTGATTAAATAAATAAATAAATATGTACTCAAAGTAACCTCAGTCAAGATTACCACTCTTATTTCTGTACTTTACCCAGGCAAAGTTTCATATGAATTGCAACTTTATTTTGCATGAGCTACGGCTGTCTGATTTGTTTTTTCCCTTGCATTATCCTGTAATAATAATGTGTACGAGGAATCTAAAAGACTGCCTGTTAATAAGGGCCACAAAGTTCTTCAATGCCTGACTCAACGTACAAGAGCAGCCTGCTACATGCATTTCTAGGATTTCTTAATTTCTCAGGTGGAGATCTATGTGCAAAATAGAACAGTTCAGCTTTTCTGACTGTTCAGCACCACATACTCTTTAAACTTTCATATTTTCAGACATGGTCTTTAGATAAATACTAAAGATATGTGTATGTCTACATTATTGCCCTAGGTAACTTACATTTTGATGTTCTTCCACTGAGTGTGCAGGGCCATTAAATTAGGAGGTTTGCAGTAGCAAATTATTCTTCTGAATTAGATTTTCTGATTATTCTTTCACAATGGGTTTTGTCACAAGTACAATCACATCTATTCATAGTACTGTACTTCAAGCATATCCTTTTGAGAGAACCATTACTGGAAAATAAAAGGCCATTTATTAAAATGAGAGGAAATTATTTTCCCCACCATCTCTACTCAAAAACATGTTGAACTCTGCATGGAAAAAAAAATTAAAAATAATTTTCATTGTGGTTGAAGTGCTCCTGTTGCAAACAATGGCAAAAATCTTTTGTGTGTCTATCTCGGAACCAAAAGTTGATTTCATTTACATAGAGATTTAAAAAAATTGCAAACTGATAAGCCTCATTAAAGATAGCTTTCATTTATTTGTTTGCCGAATACTTGACTGTGATTTAATACTCGTGTTACTCATTTCCTCACTTTACAACTGTAACTTGCCATATTTATCTTTTTTGGAATGGTAAGCAACTAAAGGTTTCTTTCAGCCTTTTGATAGTTTTCCAGCCCAGTGTCCTTGCATTCTTTTTTTCCTTCCTTCTCAGTTGTCATTTTTGTGCCCCTGCACCTTGAAATTATTTGTTGTAAGATAAAAGCCTTATTTTCTAATGTGGGGGAGGGGTGGTGGTTATACTTTTAGTATTGTAGTAAGATGCACTTGTAGCATTCTGAATAAATGTTCTGAGAGCTAATGATTTATTGTTTCCATTTCCCCCCTCCTCCCCTTTTTATTTTCTTTCAGGTTCAGTATTCACATGCCTTACTGTAGCACTGGGATTTTATCGTTTATGGAGATAATAAAATATCAATTTAAAGGGACTTCCACCGTCTCAGTTTCTGGGGAAAAAAAAAAAAAGTTTTATCTTTGCCTGGACTTCAACGAAGTCTTGACTGTTTTATTTATTTTTTGTAAACCAGACTAGATTGAGAATGTAACCAAAGGTGTGCCTAGGAGCAAACTGTACACGTATCGTGCATATTTTGAAATTTACCTCTGATGAAAGAATGGTACATGCATTTCTGCTGTTTCGCTCCATTCTGAACTGCAGGACGCCTTGCTGCTACAAAGTGTTGTAGGATCAAAGACTGGCATCCCTACCAATGCTATGGGGCTGCATGCTCTGGAGAAGAACCTATGGAATCATGTTCCGTTGCCTGTTGAGGCGTGCTTGCCGGAGTCGGTTGCATTTATCAGACTGAAGTCTTGATTATTACTGTAAAACTGAAACTGCACATTTTGTGGCTTGGAGGCAGTCTTGTATAAGTAGAATTTGCGTTAACTGAATCGTGCTTATTTCCCTCCTCCTAATACTTGTTCACTCCGGTCAAATATTTGTTTTGCTATTTTTATAACATTATAGGTATCAGCTTATTTTCCAGAAGGCCGTCCAATCAATCATTTTTTTGTGAAATTACTGTGTAATGATAGCAGTGTTTGCTGCTAGTTTTATTTGTACTGTATTTCTAGAGGTTTTTTGTGACTAACTTGCCTTTTGTACATGGAAGTATCTGATACTCATTCCATATGCTAATTGCTAACTTTTAGCACCGTAACTGGAAGTTTGAAATGCAGTAAAATACACCAATTGTGTTAATATACACTAAGTGACATGAAGTGTCTCTGGTGCTGCCTTCTTGATGGAAGGGAATTGATGCTTCTAGAAAGGAATGAGATTTTTAAATGGTGCTTACGAAGCAGGGTTTTAGGCAAGGAATTTGCAATACTGACAGTCTTCTGGGTGTTTTGTTGTTTTACTTTAACAAAAAAGAATATTCCTGTTGGTTCTTCGAATGTGGAACTTTGGTGATTATAACAATGAAAGCAGTAGTGAAGACCTGCAAGGATGTTTAATCCAGTTCTGAGCAAGCCTGTGTGAACTAGTAAGGGCAAATGCAAGCAATGAAGGCAGGCATCCAGGGCATCCAAATATCTGTCATTCTTCCACTGATTAAATGACTGCTTTTATGCCATCTGTGGCCCTTCAGTTAAGGGAAATTTCTCTTTCTTTCTTGTTCTTAGGAGGAGAGAACAATCTATGCAGTGGTAATAAATGCTGTTAGAGCACAATCACAGCTTTGCTAATTGAAAATAAAGCTGTTCGGCTACTTTGTGCCTGTACTGTAATAACCATTGAACATTTGTAGTGGTTGGGAGTGCAAACTTGGATCGTGCACGAGTGCGGAGGAAGAGATGGATGCTTGTAACAATACTATGCTGGCCTGAAATAAAGAATTTTGAATATTTTATAGAAAATGCTGAGTTTTCTTTGTAAATGCAACTTTTTAATTTGAATTTAAACTCTTTGAAGGTGAGTCACTGCTAACAGGACTTCTTTTAAACTAAGAATTAGCAAAGTTGACAGCCCCCCCTAATACACTGAAGAGGAAATGACAGTCAATAGTGTCAGGAAGACTGTTATTGCCAACTAACTTAACAGGCTCTCTAAACTGAATGAAGCTGTATTCAAGATCTTTACTTTTTTATGTAAAAAGACTTTTTATTTTTTTATACTCACTTGTAGGACTTGACACTTTCTCAAATTACACAAGCAATAATTTCATGTTTGAAGTGACTTCACTGTCGATTCTTACTTTCTATAACAGATGATTCTATATATGTCTGTGTAACTGGTACATCTTTGCCTGTATGCCTAAGCATCAGATAAATAGTTATTTTAGCAACTATTTAGAACTAATTTTAAATACAGGGTCTATGCTGGTAAAAATAGGTACTATGCAAGTAAACTTCTTTTCAGGGCAGGTGGAAGGAGGAAGTGACAGATTATAGAGCAGCATTCTCCTGGAATTGGCAAAGTGTCAGGCAAACCAGCACTCATTGGTGAGTGTTCTAAATGAGAAATAAAATGTCATTCAGGAAAAGGGCACCATAAATAGAACATAATTATTATTTCCTAGCCCATGAAGTCTTCAACTGGGTTGTAAAAACCTGTTAGTCCTATGTGCATAGATGCAAAATCTTCCACAGCTCCCCCTGATTTTAAGGATCAGTTTAGCAATCTTTCTAACACAGACTCATCGTGTAGTTACTGGCATTCCAAAAAGAAAAAATCCCTCCATATATTTCTAAACACAAATCCTTCCAAAGAGATGTAAACTCAAAGAATGAGCCATTTGGTGCAGGTAAGAAGCAAATGCATCAGGACGTACTAATAAATATATCTTGAAAAGCAACATTTAGCTGTCAAATAATCACTAATTTTGTAAGTAAGAAGCTTAAGTTGGCAATTCTCCAATATTTTTTTCTGTATTATGCTGTCCATTGTCTCTAATTTGAATCAGTAGCAATTCTAATGGTACAGAAATACTTTGCAGTTCTCTGACTTCATATTTTGATTTCTAATTTGCAGAGCTCTTTAAAAGATGCAAGTGAAAAATAAATGGGACTCTTTTACTATAAAACCACTTCAGCCATGAAAATCTATAGTAGCTCCCCCTTGATTCAGAAGGGTATCTGTTTGTTTTCTGCCTGGAGGGGGGGGGGGGAAGTATTAACCAAAAAAAAAAAAAATTAATCTAGAAATGTTAGATTTCTCAGGCTCTCTCTTGAAGTTAGTTTGCAAGTGAGTTGCAAGCTAAAGTTGAGCTCCATCCAGCTCAGATTTGCTTTCTGGAAGAGCCCGTCTCTATTGAGAGCAGGTTAAGAGTCGCCGCAGTCTGCCCACGCTAAAACTAAGGTGACTTCTCCCTGTGAACTTCAATGTTTGTGCAGCGAAGACAGGAGGCTTTTTAAGGAATTCCTTCCTTTTGAGGAAGGAGATTGAAAATCCTTTCATTTGCTGGAAAACAAAATTGCTCTGAAAGCCTGTGTTTTGCAGAACAAATCGAGATCCAGAATTCTTGCAAAACTGTATTTACTTGTAATACCTTAGTGGGAGTATACTGAATTTAATTGCTTGTCTGTCTGGCTTTCCCCTCTTGTTTCCCCTAAAAAAAAAAAATCTGTAAGGGAGCTGTCTCCTTTTCACTAGTATGTATTACCTAAATTGTTTGCTTCAAGTGTTTTATTACTGTTAACTCACATGCTGTCTAGCTCTTTCTCTATTGGAAGTGTTGGTTGCATCATTCATTTCCCAGAATGTTGTACAGTTGTACTAAAAACCCTGACTTGACAAATGGAAACATATTTTTAATGTAGGCATGAAATCAGCTTCAGTTTTTCCAACCACAAATGTTTTTGTTTACTAGAAATAAGCCTTATTCTAGTTGTGAGTAGTCACTCACCTGACCTTTTCATAAATGGTGAAATCCTAGCTCGGTGCAGCTATTAACAGTTCCTCCTGACTTTGGAGAAGGTGTGCTTTCACCTTCTAGATATCTAGAGTCATGCTGCTTCAGTGGACTTTTCTCATCCTACTCTGCAGACATCACACAGGAAAACTGGTGAGGTTTTTTATTGTTGTTATTGTTGTTTGGGGTTTTTGGTTGGTTGGTTATGGGGTTTTTTTTTAATCAGCAAAGTTACTAAATTCCTATAAGTAGTTCCTTTGAACTACTGCTTGCAAGGTGTAAGTAAAACTTAGCTTTGCATCTCTCACAGAGGTTTCAGGAATGAAGTGAACTGCCTTTCTTAGGATTTCTAAAATGATCAAAACTCTGCGAGATGAATCAATACTTAACAGAACTGCTATGTAAAGTCTCTTTTCCAGAAGTAAGTGCACTGTAAAATTAATGATTTTTTTAAAAATGTTTTAATATACTTGGGAAAGTTTTATTTGGAAATTACTAGTTTGGCAATTGTGTTTTAATAATTTTTTTCTTTAGTTACATGTATCTTGAATGCACAGGGCTTTCTGTTGTGGGGCGGGTTTTTCTGTTGAGGTTTTGGCGCGGGGGGCTGTTTTTCTTGTGTTTTTTAGAGTAGAGTTTTCTGTATAAGTAATTAACTTCAGCCACTAAATAGGAAGTTCATTTACAATTAAATATGTGTCTGGAATATTTGGGTTTGCTTTAATCAGAAGCAAATGCGTATGTTCTTGGAGATGGACGGCCTGCTGTGTCTTTGTTAGTAAAGCTTCCTTTGGTGTAAACCACATTTTTTTTACCCTACTGCAAACATTTTAAAGCATTGTTGTTATTTTACACCTAAATTCTATGTGAGAGCAATCGCATCTCATCCTTAACATGCAGGTTTGTAACTAGATAAAGATCATAGAGGGAAGATACCGGTGTTTGCATAGTGTTATTCTGACATTTGTCTATTCCAAGGAGGAAGAATATAGTTTTCCTGGGAAGGGCGTCCTGCTGGTATCAAAAAGAATGTACTGGAAATGAGTAAGGAAGTATTGTAGCAAATACCAGTCTTGGGCATAATGTTTATCACAGAATCACTGAATATCAGGGATTGGAAGGGACCTTGACTACCATATCTCTGTTGTGAGGCATGTCAATGTGTTTTAATATGTCAAATACCCTTCCTCCCTCTGCTGTTCTGATATGTGCCTGATCAAACCCTCAGAAATTCATTATGTTCCCTATTGTATTCTGAAATTATATCAGCTTAATTCCACTAGTACTGCTTGTCAATAGTCTCTTCTTGTTGCGTAAGTAAAAACGTAATGAGGAGAAAAAAGAAGGGTTGTATGGTTTTTTGGTTTGCCTTTTTTTTTTCCCCCCTGTTCGTTAGTGGTACATGTTCTGTGAGAAATTTGAACAGAACTGCATGGTACATGAATATAATAATGGCATCATTATAGCACAGTCATGCTTGGTCAAATCAAGCTTGGTACTAATGGGCTCCAGAGTTTGGTTCAGAACCGACAGGGTGAGTAATAGTTGTGTTGGTGGGAGTTGGGATGGGATGGGAAGAGGGCTGGTTTCTTAGCACAAAGGGAGAACCCAGAGTTTATGCTGTTTATACTTTAATATCCAGCATGCTTTGGTCTTTCTCCACTGTTAGAAATTATGTAGTCCTCCTAAGTAGGACTATCAGCAATGCATGTTATTCCATGAATAGGCAGCTATTAAACATGTCACTTTTGATTGCTGATTTTGTCCAGAATAATTCGTGTCACTCCAAGTCATTCTCCTGTCTGGATCTATTTTTTTCTTTCTTTGTGGCAACGGTGTACTAAGCATGGTATATTTACAAAGTTCTCCCAGTGATGCAAGCGGTGAATAAACGCAAAAGCTACTTCAGAAGCTCCCTTTACAGACTACTTACCACAACCAGATCCAGAGAGTGGCTGGAGAAAATCTTTTATATCAGGGCTTTCAAAAAAGTCAGTTCTAATTCCTCGTGATTTACATGCAGAGTACCCTCATGTTCCTGAAACGCCAGCCAGGCCGAGCATGAATTGCTGCCTTGGCTGAGCTACTGAACTCTTCACTGAGCTTTTAAAACCAAATAAAGCTACGGGCATAAGCCTACACTAAAAAAATTAACCACTGGCGATGCATGGATGAGACTGAGCAGGTCTAGTGGGGACACTGAATGTCGGTTTTACAATTTCATTCAGTATTTTTCTTTGATATAGTTATTTACCTTGTGTCACGTGTTATATTGCAGTGCCATTCAGAAGTACTGAGTTCTGGGAAGCTTTTAAGAAGCTGAAATTCTGTAGAAGTTGAGGGGGGGGAAAGTGCAAAATAGAGCTCACGGTTCCAAAAGTCCATAGGAAAATTCTTGCAGACGTTGCAGTATTTTTGTTTCCTCTAAAAAGGAGCCTTGTTTAAAAATTAGTATGTATTTAGAAGCTGCTGGCTTGATTTTATTATTATTTTTTCATCTGCCTTCCAGTCTATGCGTCACAGCGCTCTCCTCTATGTGACTTCATCTGTGATAATCTCATTTGGGGTTACCCATGACCACAGCTCTTGAAAAGATAAGGTATTACTCTCTCTTTGCTAGTGAGTAAAAAGGCATCTGAGAGTTCAGAAAAGTGTAAGAGTCTACTGTCTGCTAAGCTGTTCAGTAGTTAACTTGTCTTGTTTGAAACAGGGTCCCAGTTTGCCTTAAGGAGTCAGACCACGCCTGACAGGTTATAAATGTGATGATTCATAAAGTGCAGTTAACTGGGGGGGTTGGGAATGTCTACGGAAGCTAATCCTGTTTGATAGAGAAAACAGTGGTAGTCATCAGCGAACAAAGCAAAAATATGCTTACTGTGAAAGGTAAATGTTTAATAGGAACCTCAGCTGCATTTACATAAATGCCAGTGTTTTGAAAGGTGTTTTCTCTTTCTGCTGTTACCTAACAGGGAAAAACAAAAAAGTGTGTGGTTCTGTACTTGGACGCTCCTAGCTCATTTTCCTTTGCAGTTTCCAACTTCAACTGTTCAATATGTCATTTGATAAAGCATTTTGGATTTTCTTATATGCCATTTGTAATTTCAACATTGTTTTCAAGCTTTCTCCCTGGCCCCTCAAGGTTTCAGAGAGATTTGGAGGAGAGAAAGGTTGGGTTTCAGTTTGTTCTTCATCAGGGATTTAATGTATTTCTTAATGAAACAGTGTTTAATGCATTAAAATATGACCAAAGGCTCTCTTGCAAGACTTTACGTGTTCACGGAAGTTAAAGGCTTATTTATGTGATGTTTTCATGATCAATCTTCTGATTTAAGTCTTTGTACAAATTGTATTTCGAGTAGCAATTTAAATGTTCCTGTACACTCTTAGTACATCACCACATGCAGCAAAACCACAAGACCCTGAGGTACTCAAATATCTCTGAATAAAGCAAGCCACAGGATCATGTATAAACAGATACAAAAATGGGAGGGGGGAGGATTGCAAGGTGCTAGAAGTCTGTGTACCGTATAAATATCTAAGATGCTGAACAGATAAGACTGTAGCAACAGTGGAAGAAAACATAAGCAGAGCCAGTTACTTCAGTCCATAAATGAAGGTAAAGGCATGCAATTCCTCTTGGCTCTTGGACAAAACGCAGCGATAGAGACAGACGGCTGCTTAACAAGTGCCTTTGTAGGATGTGGAGCTGCCTGTTCCTTTAACTGGTGGTAGCAGCATGTTCAGCCAGAAAATGGAGGTTTCCCTGTGCTTTTCTGTTGTCCTGGAATGGAACACTTAATTGCAAATGCATGAAGTTTTCTATAATCTACATTGGGCTTAGTGTGAAAATTTTCACAGCGTGTAGTGGGGGGTCAGTTGTTTTCTCGGTCTCTTATCTATGTTGCTCCACGTACTGTGTTTTAAGTCCTGACTGCACACTACCAAAGGATGATTGTTCCTTGCTAATTACTCAAACTGAATTAACAGGTGAACGAGGTGATGTGGTGGTAAGTCTAAAACAGAATGAGCTGTAGTGATGCTAGTGGGACAGAATTACTGTGGAGAGAGTAGAGAAGGCAGACAAAACCAAGGAAAGTGAGTTGCTTCTCGAAGCACTGCTTCAAGGGGGGAATACTTGAAATGCATACACATAATGAAAGGGAAACGCTCAGGAAATGGTCACGTTAAGGAAGGCCTGTGAGTGATAGCAGGTAGCAAGTTAGTTGCTAAGTGACGAGGAATTTTGGACAGCAGCTATGTAGGCAAGGATGGTTTAGAGGGCCTGTGCCGAAGTTCCCATGTTGAGAGATTATATGGAAGCATTATGTCAGTGTCAAATCATCGCCCGCGGAGCACAGCCATTCTGTTGCTGGGAAGGATATCTTTGCTGCCGGAGAGAGGAGCTGCCTTGCTTTCTGCTCCACCTAGGGCTGGGGGAGGGGGGCAGCGCCAGCCTTTGTGCCTCCCTCTGTCCCATACTCAGATGAGTCCTCCAAATTCCAGCTCCCACTGGGACAATTATACCGGGAAATCCAGCTTTTAAGAGCAGAGAGGTAGTTCCTGCCTATTTTTCATAGCACTTCCGAACAGGGCTGCAAGCACTTAAAAATTCTGCCCTCTCAGAAGAGATCCCAGCCTGCCCGAGGATAGGAAACAATGGCCCTTGGCATAAGCTTTTCTGCAGTGGGGATGAAATAGGACTGTTGAATGATAAAAAGAGACTCTAATCTTTTGCTGGGATCCTGAGGGCTGAAGGGCTTTTCTCTCGGAATGGATTCTAGCCTTTCCAAAGACAAAGACTGGTGAATTCAGTAATGAGTCCCTAGCTAGCCAGCATAATAGATTTGCTCTATCTAAACCTTGTCCCCAGAGACCTATATGTGGGTTGCTTTTTTTTCCTCTTTTTTCTTTTTTTCTTTTAATTTGTGGTCTCTGCTACCACCATAGAGCTCAGATTGATGGAACTGCTCATCAAATATGTAACTAGCATTCGTGACAAAGATTGATAAATAGGAGGAAGTACAGCTAGGTATTACTCAGACTTTGTTCCTTGCACTGATGCAGTGGACTGACATACGCTGTTGCTAGAATCCTGATTCCTTTTTTTTTTTTTTTTTTAGTATGTGCTCAATATTAGTCAACCAGTCAGACTTAAGAAGCCATGTTTTTATCCATATGATAATTTTGATTCTCTGAATTCTCTTTTCCCTAGTACATCCAGTTTAATTTGCCATATATTGCTACCTGCAAGGAGTATGGGAGGCTTTTCAAATAATATGAAGGAAAAAACCACTTGGTGATGTAAAATGAAAAATGCATAAAAAGTAGTAGTTTTACAAAGGGTAGCTCATGCCCGCTAATTTGGCAGTTTTCTTTGGTAATAACTGTATAACAGACTTTGTAGGCAAAGGAAACACAATAGATAGAATAGATCTTGACTTCAGGTTCCCAATAATCTAACTTGAAGACACAAAGGCAATGCTGTTAAGAAGTAACCTCATGATGGAAAGAGAAAAAGAGTTCTGCTCACTGGTGTTCAGGAAGGACCAGTTCAAACTGTAAGTGTTCTGGAGAAGGGCTACTGGGATGCTTAGAAACATGATTCATTTAGTCTAACAAATAAAAACTGAAACTAAGGTGACTCTGGACATGCTCTCAAGGGTGCTATGTTAGTAGCTAACACAAGAAAAAGAATTATTTAAGGTGAAGGACACAGACTTGCTGTTAAGTACATTTAGGATGGAAACTATGGTTCCTGACCACCAGAGAATTTTGAATTTGGAATAGTGGTCTAGTAGAAGCAGCACGAAAAAATCTGCTTGGAAGACTAGCATGAGCTGACATGGTCACATTAGCATGTGTGGTGCTTGTGTTAGCACAGACAGGACTCCGTAGGGAACTTACCTCTGTTGCAGGTCTATATAAATACTGGAGGGAAATGCTTTCTATTTTTTGCCTCGCTGGAAACTTTTACCAGATTGGTAACTAACTACAGCATTATATTCATTGGTTTAAGTGTCAGGATGTCAGCATTTTTTACAGTAATTTCAGCAGAACACCCTAGTGTTCAATGAGTATGAAAAATGTGATTTTTAAAGGGTTTGAGGTTTTTTTAGTCTTCTAATCTTCTGCCAATGCATCTGTGATAATTTACTGTAAAACTCAAAACAGTACTAATGGGTTACTCCCCACAATATAGCATGAGCTTGAAAGGGGAAGCATCTAGATTTTGAAGTGCACCATGTTATTTTCATCTTGAAATCATCTTTTAAATTCCTTTAAAGATATTTTTAATATACGTGAACACCTAATTATAGTTAAAGATAATTTGCACTTCAATTATCTTCCCTTCTTTCTGTGTCCTCGGCAGAAGAGCAATCCCAGAAAAAGCCTTTAGCCTGGGTGCTCTCTGCCTCATTACACCTTGATGGGTCTTCTGTCCTGCTCCCCAAAGTCCAAAGGTGAAACAGGGTAAGTGTGTGTATAATATGGGTGCACACATGCATGGAGGGCAAGGAGGGACACATCTGCCCTGTGTTACATTCACTGCGCTCTGCCCTGGTGTTTATGTACACAGTTATGTCTGTACACACAGTCCTGGTATGAACAAAGGAGTTTCTCACATTGCTGTGAAAGCCATTTCTTCGAGTGCCAAAATCCTAGGCCCGTAAGTAAGGTTGTTTTACAGTCTGCTTGTCCTCCCTCTACAATCTGCACCTTCCCTTCCCTACTCAGCCCCAAACTGCAAGAGCCAACTCATTTCACCACAGCCCGTAGCACCTTGCTCCCCTCCAGTCTGGCCACCTCTCAGGGGTACCTCTGTTGCTCCTCACTCTCCTGGTCCTGCAAGACCTCTTGCTGGAGATCTGGAGCAGCACTTCAACAGCTGGCTGCAGCCCAAGTGAGACTGATAGGAAGTCACAGCCATTTTGAGGGGAAACATAAAATGGAAGGTTTTCCTGGTATGTATCTTAATGGCACAGGTAACCTCTACTGCTTCTCCATTCCCCAACTCCAATTGCTGGTCATCTTCCAGTTCTCAGATGTTGTGATGCTGTGCTGCAAGCCTCGGTTTTCTCATGCTTTTTGCCTTTGCTGGAATGACACATACGTGTGCTGTTAGCCTGCCCTCCTCAGCCAGTGGAAAAGTTGCTGTAACAGAGATGTTAAGGTGAGATAGGGAGAGGGAGTTCAGTGATTTGGGAGGTGTAAGCTTCCAGCTTGCCTGTCTTCAGTTATTTACTTCTTTGTTTGGGTTTCCTGGGTAGAAACAGATAAGGCCCTTTAAAGAAGGTTCTTCATTGGCAGCTTGGTAAAGCAACAGTGGGAGCATGTTTTGAAGAAAGTGGAATAAACAACAAAACCAAAACATAAGGTCACGATTTGAGTAAATGTGCCAGAGGGAGCACTGGGAGCAGGCGATCTTTATTGCTCAATGTAGTCTAAAGTCCAGGCAGCGTGAGGACACAGTCCAGTGGAGCTCTCCCAAAGCTGGGAATGGAGCGGTGCAGAGAGAGCAGACCACAGAGGAGGCAGCATCTTTTCCCTTTCAGAGGGGCAATAATGTACATGCAGTAGACTGGAAATATCTAGCTTATATAAAAGGTCTCAGTGTTAGCAGCAGTAATAGGAGCTTTTGCACATTTCTTTATTAAAAAAATAAATCAAACATTAACTTTTACTGTGAGATAGCAGGTCAGTCACCATTTCTTACACAAAGTATTGAGCCGAAAATGACTGTTGGAAAAAATCATAATTAGCCCTGTTGTTTTTCTGGTTTTGTTTTTTAAGAAGAGAAAAGTAGCTGAACTTCTGAATCTCGTTTCCTGTGGAAACAAAGCTTACGCAATCAGTGTTTGTCCTGTACCTAATAATTTTTGTAACCCTCTGGCTAATCAGATTTTGCCTGAAGTTGAAAGAGTGATAATGTTAGACATAATTATATTTTTTCTTTAAAAAAAAAAACCAAACACTTTTCATGAAATCTGGCAGCAGGATAAAGGACAGAGTCAGGTTACTGCCGTGACTGAAGGCAAGGCAGGAGGATCTCAGCCATTATATGTTGCTTGTCAGCCAGCTGGCCACTCAAAACACACGTGCCGACAGTAAGTGTTTTTATAGCTCCAGACTAGTCCCAGTGTTTGTTGTCTCTTGGCAGTGATAGTGTCATCGGAGGCATGAGGAGAGCTGGGATTATTGTTGTGCAGGAGAAAGAGATGTGGGACAAAGGACACAAATCCGTAGGAAATCAGGCTTCGTTAGTTCTGCTGCTCAGGAACAACATGTTTGTCTAACAATAGCTTTCTGCCCGAGTACATACGTCAGAGCCAGATTAGATTTCTATTTGCATACCTCCTTACCTGTCTCAGGAATGCCTCCGGCATGAAACTCCTCACTTTCTCTGTTTTCCTTAAAGCACTGGTCTCTCCTGAAGAGTAACTGTAAAAGTTGCATCTTATTTTTAATAGATTTATTACTTCAAGTAAACAAAGTCAGCTGAACTGGGTTAATAACAACATCCAATGTCTGCTGCTTTTTTTTTAATCCTCTTGGCTCTTCAGAAGCAACATAACAGAGAGTGAGCAAAGGAACTGGATGTAGTTCCACGTTGTGCACACACACTGAGAGCACAACCTGAAGACAGTGGTGTTGTGCAATGTAAACAAGGCATAAGTTTCTCTTCCGGAACCCTTGTAGCCGATGATCTGAGAGAGAAAGAATCCAATGGATTTCTGAAGCATAGGATGAGCCTGTAGCGCCGACAGGAAAAACAGGATTTTTTTGTTTTCTTGTAACTGAGCACTTTTCATGTGTACTTGTTGAAATAATAAGCATGGAGGAAAACAAAACAAAACAAAAAAGTCACAAGAAAACTTTTATAGCCTTTGTTCAAAAGAGTGTTGTAGTATCCAAGGTTGTTTTTAATCTGCAGGGACAAGAGGAGCTGTGCTCTTCGTTCTGTCTTGTGTAGTCTAAGGTCTGTATTATGCTCATTATAATGATATCAGTGCTTCTAAATTAAAGTAGCAATGCCCAGATTCCACAGGGATGTGTGTCACAGAAATGCATGTGCTAGTAATTAAAACAGACTTTTCAAATATTGCTTCAGATTCGAACAAGAACCTTTTTATACAGTTGTGTAATAAAAAAATATGACAGGCAGCATTAATACATGACACAGCCACTGACAGAACTTGAGACCTCGCAAGCTATTGTTGCCATTGGCCACACCGAAGAAATGAAGTGTTTTCAAATAAGTAGGTAGCAGTTCAGAAGCTCAGCTTTTATGGAAGTCCATCCAAATCCCAGCTGAATGTTCGCACTGCTAACCACTTTGAAAATTCACTCCAAAGCATAACTAGTCACTTAGAAAGAAGATGAGATACAATTACAATGAAACAGGTATTACTGTATTAGACGCTACTGCTGAGCTACTCGCTATCCGGCCATCGGTATTGTGCCTTTTCAGGGGCAAGCATTTGATGCTTCAGAGCCTGGAGGGGAAGAAGGCACAGAGAGCCAAATATGCTGCGCTGCACTTTGTGGGTGTAGGGGATAGTCCTTGATGCCCCCACGGACAACAGGTCTGTGAAAAGAAATACAGAGCAATTACCCTAATCGCAGTCTTAGCAAATGTGATTAATGATCCAACAGTTTTCCAATGTTTTGGCAAATCCTGTCTTAGTGTTATTTGCCTCCCACAGCACTAAGCTGTGTAAGTAGACAAGATGCAAATGCAAAAAGCTCTACCTTTTGTGTCCCAGGGGTGCTATAACTTGATTACATCCAACCTACTCTTTAGTAGCGGACCTAATTTCTTCTGTTGTTATCATTTCAGAAGGAAGTTTTTACAGGCTCTTTATACACAATATAGATTAGAACTCCAAGGTATCCTGGACAAAAACAGTCTTTTGTTCCTGGTATATGGTTGGTTTTAGTTGGGTGTGTCTAGTGAAAGAAGAGAGAAGCCTAATTTTAAGACTTTCTGATTTTGTTTGCCCTGCCTTTATGTGTTCTGAGGCTAAAATAAAGCTTATGTTGCACGTGCACAGTGGCTAATGAATTAGCTCCAGTCATCAGCTTAACTGCTAAGAAATTTTATACTGGGTCAAGCCTAGCACATTGGTACACTTACAGACTAGCACCTCAGATCTGCTTTCAAAACAGACACCACAAATGTGTCATTAAAAGGTTACAATACACCCACGGGCAAGGCCTGCATCATAATGTGGTGGTATGAGTCAAAGGGATCCTGCTAAAAGCAACACGGTGGCCAAGGGGATGGGATTTATCTCCTATTTGCAGTAACTTGCAATAGTCTGTCGGTGGTTGCTCGGTTGCACCTAGTCCAACTGGTTTGCATTGTCTCCTGCCTCATAATTTGTCAGTAATCCTTTCTCTTTTCTTTCTATTTGTTTGCTTGGGGGGGGTGTGTGTTGATTTTTTAATTTTTTTTTTTTTTCAACTTGCTGGTACTCACAGTTGTGATATAATTGTTGTTAGAAAGTACCAGGGTGGAAAAAGTAGAGTGGGCTTCAGAGGCCTTGTCTGTAGTTCAGATTTAACTGCTTGAAATCACTTGCTTTCACTATACGTTCATTTAAGCAATTAATACCCTGTGTGGTTCAAGTAGCTACGTTTTTCCGTCATGGCACATGTCTAGTGAGAAATCAGAAAGTGGTTTCTAAATGACATGAGCTGAAACCCTTCCCCTTGCAAGCAAGGGGAGAAAGGTTGCCTTGCAGCAATTTTTAATCCAGGAATGCAAACTCTGGGGAGATGAGGTCTCTTGAATGGCTGTGACAGCAGTCCTAATCCACAGTAAAGCATTCTGGGATTAAATAAATGGTACACCAGAGAGGGAAGGAGCCTGCAGAAACTGTGGATGAGTAACCTAGGTTATGGGGCTAACGAGATTACGTTTTGCTTTGAGATCTAAAAACAGAGACCAAATCACTTTGTCTTGGCTTCTGTCATGGCGAGGGGGAGGCTAGGATTTATTTTTAATGACCAAAATAGCTGTACAGCTGCCAGGGAGTACCGTGATTCCCTGCCTCCCCCACAACCCCAGCTATATGGGAGACTTACAGGCAAATTTTTCTAGCTTCCTCTATGCCACAAGCCACTGTTCTCCAACCAAGCCTCTCCAGGCTTCCCTTATGTCCCTGGCAGCACCTTGCATAAACTCCAGGCTTTTTAGTTTTTTTGCTGGTGTTTGATGAGATCACTTTCCTCCCTTGGGTGGTCCAGCCTTGGAAGTGGCTGACAGCAGGTCCCCACCCCACTTTCTCTGGGCTGGAGCCTCCCAGAGCCTCTCAGTATGGGGGAACCTCTCTGTGCTGCTGGGAGCCGCCATCTCCAGGGTGGGCAGCTTTTCTTCCTGCAGGCATTGCAATGCTATCAGCCCCCACTGAGGCGGTGTTTGATTTCCTTGTTTTATCTTTGGGCACTAAGTAGAGCGTTTCACATCTATAAAAATATGTCTATTATATATCCTGTTACAGTGGTGTAACAAACAATGGGAATAGGCTGGTGTAAATCCCTTTTATACACCTTATCAGGCTCCTTAACAGGGAATTAATGGTGTTTTAAGCATATTCATGTAGCCTCAGCTATACGTAGTTCTCCATACAAAAATAGGTTGAGAAAAATCCCTTAGGTAAGAGAAATGTTGCTGGCCCATTTTAGAAAACCCTTCACATGCACAACTTTTGTTTCAGGTGTCCTGCCATTCTCCATACACGAGAAAAGCTCTTGTTTGTAATGGGGTGATTAGTCATTTGACAAGTAAGCATGTTTACTCATAAAGCAACCTATCTACCTCTGTGCGTGACTAAACTGAGTAACTAACTACATAATTATATTTCTGCAACTCAAGCCTTCTCTGCTGTGCCCCTTTCCTTGCGTAGGTTCGTTCTCTCTTGTCTGACGTGTCCATCGTCCAGCCCATGGGCTCTGCTGCAGCGCAGCGCCCAAGGCGGTGTTCTGATCACAGCTACGTTCTGTGCTGCTGGTACATTTTACAGTTCACTTGTTCGGCTCAGAATTCAGAGGTGATATTGATTAAAAAAAAATAAATCTGAAGGAGAGAAAATTCACCCTTGAATGTTTCCAAACTTGTCTTCAGCCTTACTCATTGCTTGGAGTATTAGGCAGAAGGGTCACTAGAGGTCTTACGGGACTGGTTATCCCCCATAAATACAAGCATTCATATGGCTTATACCAGAGGTGGCAGAGCTACATATGCAGGGTGTCAGGCTCTACAGCTCCAAAACCTGCAAAATTACTTTCTTTATATTGGCATTAACAGAGATACACCCAAGAGCATTGGGATGAAGAGGATGAAGCCCTAAATTAGAAAGTGCCAGGTAGAAATTCAAGTGGACTATGGAACTGCTGGACTGGGCAAAAAAAGCTGTTACCCTGGTAAGTCCGTCTCATTCATCTTCTTCCTTTCTCAGCACAGCGCAACTACAATTTCTATCCTACATTCTGTCCCTAAAAATATGTTAATATTTGTTTCAGTGCACTCCAGACAGTTAATAGATTCTTTCCTATATTTGCGACTGCTGGACTTTCAGCTTCTGTTTATTTGCTCTTTTTAATTCCTCAGTGAGGGGAAAACCCAACCACCAAACCCATTTTTTTTTCAGTTTTATCAAATTGTTCTTTAACCACTGTTGGGCATTTTTACTTTCTTTTAGGCTGCTAAATTAGGAATTAACTCCAGTTTCATAGCTAGTTTCTTCAAGTTTACCTGAAAGGGGCAGGGTGGGGAGGAGCTTGCCCAAGTTTTATGGTTTGTATTATAGCTATTCAGGCAGAATCAAAAGAAGTATGAAACAAGGTGTGTCAACAAATTTCTCAAGGATTAATGTTTGCATCACTGATAAAGCAGAAGAAGAAATGGCCTGGCCTGATAAGAAGTAAAAGTGATCAGAAGAGGGTGTGACTGTGAAGGAGGAAGAAAATGAGAAGTTGAGTGATGGTAAAAGAGGCAGTCAGGGGAGGTATTTACACAGGCGATCAAATGGTCAAGAATAATTGTACAGACTTTTGGTTTGTAATAGGGGGGAAGAGGCAATTATGGATACCCCCCCTAAAGATATAGGGGAGGTGAAATGGGAGGGAACATACAAGAGTATTGTGACTTTGAGAGAAAAGGTTGCAAGGTCTGAACATGAACTGGCTGCCTTGGGGTAGGACTGGCTCTCACTAGTCTAAAGAGAAGAGTAGGACAAAATAAAGGATAATGCTTATAAGCAGAGTAGAGGGATTGTCATAGCCCTTTGAGGGTTCCTCAAAAGTTCAGTAGCCGCTGTGTGAAAGCTGAATTGGCCAAGACACTTCCCCAAGAAGACATAGTGGCTAAATGTAGGAGTGGATGGACGCAGAGACCAAGATAAATGCACACATCTCTGATGGTGAATGCTGCCAATATGACTGGTTACTGATGTGAAGGGAGAGGCAGAAGACAGAAAGCCTGCTGAGATTTCCATTTCCATGGTGAATGGGAATGGAAAAGGAAGCCTCAGCTGTCAAAAGGGAGAAGCGAGGATGGAGTTGTGAAAGCCAAGGAGAGAAATCGTTGGGAGGAAAGATAAAGTTGCCAGAGAGATGACAAAAGTAAGAGACAGGGATTGGTGGAGATATAAATAAAGATAACGTCATTTAAGGAAGCAGAAGTCATGAGAGCAATTTCAGTGGTGCAATAAGAGTAGGTAGCAGGACATCAGAAATGCAAGACAGTAGAAAAGAGGCTTGGAAGTACTTGCTATACATGAGTTGTGCTATTAGTCTTGGTGAGAAATGAGCTAAGGCAATGAGAAAATGTTGTGAATGCTGAGAATAACAGTATGCACCACTAGAGGAAAGTGGAGGCTCTGAAGGACAGAGGGAACGAGAGAGAGAGAAGTGTTAGGAGTGTGTGAAAGAAGTGGTGTGAGTCTTAGTATCTTTATGAATTGTTCCGTGCAGCCTTGCAGTGTAAAATGGAGAAGTGATAGGAGAAAGCTTGTCAGCATGGGTAGGGAAGACATTTTCAGAGACTTTTCTTTACACTGAAACCTGATGGAGGTACATACACTCTTTAGTGTGAAAGCTGGTTTTTGGACAAACCACTGAGATGGAAGGGAAGAATAAACCATAAGAAGAGAGAGTTACGGGAAAGGAGGGAAAGATTTTAGTAGGTGAATATAGAATTGTAATTAGCTTAACTGGCATCATCTGGTGTTTCGTACAGCATCACCAGTTCTCAGTATCCACTGTACTGAAAGTCTGTGTAATGAAAAGTCAGGATTCAGGTCACTTGACAGACAGGCAGATGTACCTGCTGACTTCTAAGCTTGCGCCTGTGTCTCTTTTATCAAAGATGAGAAGCGGGAAAAGAAAAACCAGTTTTCAAAGTCAGGGTCAGCAGAGAGAAGCACATAATTTGCATTTTGCTTTACTAATGTGGGTTAGCTCAGCAGGCGAAGTCTAGCATACTGATAAATGATTTCATAACAGGGAAAAACAGGGTCAGTGACTGCGAATCATGTTTCCCCCTGAAGTAAATAAGGCAATGTTGGCGAGGGACATGGAGGGGGCCATATTTCATTTCAGTGAGGAAATACGGATGTAAGCTGGTCCAAAAGGGCTCTGAATATTTCATCAAGGAAAACATTATGATGGAAAAAGAGGTGGAGCTAGGCCCTGCAGTTATCTCACAGTCCTCCTCCTAGGTGGTGATGGTTAGCTCCTGTTGTATTTGGTCCATGTGTTCTCTCACTGTGTCTAATCTGAGCAGCTCACAGAGATGGCTCTATCCCCGGTTTCTTGCTCAGAATCCCTCTGTTACCCCTCTGTGGAAATGAGACCTTTTACAGCTTGGCCTCTATGTTCTTCCAAAACGTAACTTTTCCTCCCTTAACCCTGTGCTCCCCATGAGCTCAAGCACAGGTTTTCTCTCTCCCTCCCTATAAAGTAACACTGAGTTACTGAGCACAGAGCATCTCTTTATGGATGTATGGTTGTGGAAGCAATTGGGCACATGCATTTGAGGAGTGCTAGTGCTGATCGTGCCCTACTGAAGCGGTTCAAGGAATACAAGGAATATATAGGTTTGTGCAAAATAACCAGTAGCAATGTGTTTTTCCTGGACGGAGTCTTCTGCTTTCTTTGGGCTGAGGTCAGAGACTCTGAAGCCTTCTGCTTTTCTGCAAGTCACAGGAAATTTCTTTAGTTGTGAATTGGACCTCACAGCTAACCTGACACGCCACAAAAGGAGGATTTTGTCTCTTCTGTCCAAGCTTTCAGTGCCTCCAAGTGCACCCCCAGCCTGTCAGGCCTGCGGTGAGATGAGACAGCTCATCTCTGACCTGATCCAATAATTACTCGCTGCCAAAAGGGGCAATCCCACTCCACTTCCTCCCTAGCCATGCACCCCAGCAGCTTCCCTTCCTGTGGCAGTGGAAGGGAACCTATCTTGCCTCCCAGCAAGGATTTCAAGGGACCTAAACTAGTAAAAAACTAAACTGTTTAATGAAGGTGAAGAGTATTTTTGCTGGATCAGCTAGATGAGCCATCCCACCACAATCACCTGAGCACAGCCTGGGGGAGGCAGGACTGCCCTGTTTGGTGTCAGAGAGGCTTGGCTGCATCATCACACCATGCCCTACAGTACTGAAGAATCCATGCTCAGTGCTGGTCCGTGCTCCACCTCTGAGAAAATTCTTCCATTTCCTCACTCCTGGACATCAGGCAAACTCAGGGGAACTGATTCAGCCTCCAGCTATCTGACTTTCCAAAGATTCTCTCATTTTGAATGGGAGCAATTGAGTTTTAATAAGTCTCTGCTTTCTCATCTCTGGAAAGTGTGTGACATGGGCCTGACAGTTTAGCTCTGCATCCACTGAGACATTTGGTAAATCAGCAATTTCTTGCCTTAAATCAGAATACAAAAATTACATACAGTTGCAGTCCTCAGATTGTCACAACCAGGCATGATGAAGGACCTACATGTTGATCCAGAGCAAATGTTACTTTTTTCCTGATTATGCTGGCTCTGGTACCAGAACCAGAGGAGAAGAATAAAAATTAATTGAGATGAGTTTATGCCTATTTTGAATTGAGACTGACATTTCTTTCAGTTTCCAGCATTATTGTTAAAATGAAAATGTGGAAGCTATGTCATATTTTGTGTTCCAATTTACTGGTGTAAATGAAGTAAGGGGTTTTTTCATCCTTTGAACAAAGTTCCCTCAGAAAACTTTTGGCACTCTCTACTCTAGCTTGCAGTCAGCTCACCTTAATATATTTCGTGTGTCTGTCTGTGTCTTTCTTTTTTTATTCATGCTATAGCTATTGGGGCAGAGCTAAATCCAAATTTCAGCAACCTGTTCCCAGGGCTAAACAGCCAACCTACCTATCTTTTAACTGTTACTGTTTAATTTTGTGGATCCAGGTTCTATAATCTCAGACAAGAAAAGTTAAAAGCAGGGCAGTGTTGCACACTCTAGTCTTTTGCACTATATTTGTATCCTGCATGAACATAATAATTTTACTTAGATTTGATGTATATCTAATATAGAAAACCTGACAGGAATGAGAACAACTATTTTGTCCTCAAATCTGGTAATTAAAAACTAGTTAGTCAAACTAAAGTCATTCTATTGTGTGATATCATAGTGCAGTGCTATAATACCTGTAATACAGAACTACTTCTGTAAGCCTTAGATTTGTTTTTGTCTAAATAATACAATAGAATCTTCTGAGTAAATACATGTGCATAGAGAAACTTTGCATTGTTATATAGGTTTCTAAACATAGCATTGTATGCTCATTATAAAAGGAAAACAGACAACTATTCTTTAATTACCACCTTTCAGCTCTTTTGCTCACTTGGAGATACTCATATCTCTAAAGAAAGGAGCCTCCTCCTCTCCAAGGGAGTGATGCCATCACTGTGTCCCCACAGGAAGCCTTGGGCTACGGGGCCCTTTCTGCATGGCAAGGAGGCCATGTTTCAGACCAGTACAGAAGTTGGTTCAGTGACTAATTGTATGGGACTAAATGTGGGGTTTGGTTTTTTTGGGGTTTTTTTTTTTTTTTTTTTTTTTTTGTAGGCTAAGCTGATGTGGTCAAGAGGCAAAAAATTAAAGTGTCTTCTCCTCTCTTGCTTGCAGGAGGGTCTGCACTTGCTGCAGCAGCACAGACAACTTTGAATGAATCACAGGATTCCAAGAATTAATGACAAGCCTTGTCATGTGGGCAACCCGCAGCACAGGAGCCACAAGAAGAATGTGGTGACTAAGGAAGCTGATGTGATCCCTGGACATAGAATACCTTCCGTAGGAGTACAGAGGTGATATTACAGTAGCACTAAGGGAATAGCGTGTCTTGCTCTGGTGCCCACGCTTGAAAAAAATGGTGTTGACAATTTAGGCTTCACAAAGGAGCAATAAGAGTTACATGATATTGAAGCAAAGCTTGATTTATGGGAGGAGAGTTACTATCAGTCTCTCTAGTTTATCGAAAAGAAGACTAAGAGGGAACCTGAACAGTAGGCTGTGCAGGTTCTTAACTGCAAGGGGCTCTGTCATCCTTTGGACAAAGACACAGCAGCCACATGCCATGCCAGGAAGAGAAAGCTAGAAGTAAGGTGGATGGAGTAGTTCTGGGTAAAGATAGCAATTAACTTAATCACATTATTGTGCTTGGATCATATTCTGGCTTAACAGCCACAGGAGCCCTTTTGATCAATATAGCAAAGGTGTCATGAAATGTGTGCATGAGTAATTGAGATGATATGATATGTAAATAGGACCAAATGCAACTACCAGAGTTTAGAGAACTCAAAAGGGCTGAGTGGGACATCTGCATTGGAATAGCTCTTAAGGGAGGATTGTGCAAATGAAGGGCCCTCTTGCTGCTATGGGCAATTCCAGGAGATGCTGGTTATTGCCTTCCCAGAACTGTGGTTGTCTTGTATTCCTTCCTGTGGCATCTCTGCCACATTAGCCTGTATAACAGTATGTCATTCATCTCCAATTCTTCCTTGGTGTTGGATTTGGGGTCACGGAATCACAGAATTGTCAGAGTTGGAAGGGACCTCTAGAGATCATCTAGTCCAACTCCCGTATGTGTGTTCAGGGTAAAATACTCCTATGCTTCTCGTCCGTTAAAATCAATGAGTTTTTAGGCTGTCTGAAGATAAACACAGAGTTCAGTCTTCTCTGAATGAAGCCAAGTAGCCTACTGATTGTGTCTAGGTAAAGAGTCATTAGGGATCTTTCTTTTATTTCTTTGACTTCACACCAGTTTATTTCACGTTGTCTATTTAGACATTAAGTGCTTTACAGCACAAACTGTCATTTCTATGGATGTAGCGTTTAGTGCAGCTGAAGTCTGTCTTGATTGGGAGTTCTAGATGCAATTTGAATGCAGATAATAGAAATTTATAATAAAGCTTGAACAAAAGCTTAGTCTCCCATGCTGTATGGTTTGACATCAGTGCTGCTTTATCACTGCAGGCATTTACAAAAGCTGCAGTCTTTCTGAGAGGACTCATCAAATGCTGTTATAGAAGGATTTTGTCCGTAGCAAATGCTTCCAGAACTGGACTGTTTCTTTTCCATGATGATCACAAATTAAGACCACACACATTTCATGTGCTCAAAGGAGAGCAAAAGAAATCAACATTTGCTAAATAGAAATTAATCTGAATCTAACTAAGGACTGAAATAAATAAAAAAGACTTTGAGCATACATGGGCAGTCGCTAGGTCCTTGGGTATCTGCCTGCCCTCAAGCCCTCTGTACATAGCTCTAGTCCTAGCAGACCCTGGTTGAAATTCAAATCAGTTTCAGCATTGCTGCTGTCTCTTCTAATTGATTCTGTCGATACACTCACCTAGTGGGAGGGACAGAGGAGTAAAGCAGGCAGAAAGGACCAAATGATTTTTAACACATGCTAAGCTATTTAGCAAAACGTTATGGACGTGGGGGGCCTGACACTGCATAAGCATCGGGATTCCTCATGCCCTGCCAAGGAGCACTCTGTCAGGAAACCAAAACCTATTCATTTATTTAATTTTTTAATTTTTTAGTAAAAAAAAATTTAGGCCCAGACAGCGGTTGAAAACCACAGCTCAGTTGGCGACGAGCGAGCGCTGTGCAGCAGCGGAAGCGTGTGGAAAAATTCTGGCTGACTCATCCATAATTCATCTGGCGTCTCAGGGAACATGCGCAATGGAGCGGGATCCCTGGAACTCCTGTAAGGGAGAGAGGTCTGCTGGTCTGCTGCCCTGGCAAGACACGGGCAGCCACCAGCCCTCTTCCACCCAGATAACCTCACAGCCCCCCGTCTTGCTGTGGGGCCGTCCCACCACCTCTGAGAGGGACTGATCTCCCCTGCTGGAGCACAGCAGCCCAGGGGGACTTCATGATGCTGCTGCTGTGGAAAGGGTGAGTGAGGGAGCTGGCTCCAGACCCTGGAATAACACAGGCAGTGACTTGAGGAATCCATCCCAGCCCATTTAATATCCGTATCTTCATACCTGTATTGTGTGAGGTAAACTCTGCATTGAGTGGCTCTGCTCTTGGGGTACAGCCTCCTGCTGGGCTGCCTTTCCAGGGGCTCCTGGAGAAGGGCTGGTTGGGTGCTATTAAACATTAATGATCTGTTCACACAGAGCCCAAAAGGTAGGCAGCTGCAACCCAGGGCACACTAGTTTTTAAGCCTGACCTTCAGCTTGGAGGTAGCTAAGCAACATATTCCACAGTCACCTAGTGAGGTTATTTTAAAGGTATGACTGGCCTGAAGAGACAAGTAGAAAGTCTTGTGGGCTGTTTGAAAGAAAAACAGAGGAAACGGGATGAATATCAGAAACTCTCTGTGATTTGCAGTTGTGTGCCGTAGCCTAAACTCAGGAGTTTGCAAGAGAATCTTATGGAAAAGAATGGTGACAAGTAGCGAGGAAAAATTACATAGAATAATGAAAGTAGATATTAATTACTTAATCTTGATCTATGCATTTCTTGTACTGCCCAGGGCTGAAGGAGCTGACTCCTTCAGGACTGACTGCTTCTACTGATTTTTCTGAAGGGATGAATGAAGTTCAGAGTAGTCAAAATACCAAACCTGGAAAATAAGCTTTGTGGGAAATCTGCATGTAGAAGTGCCCAAACACAAGGGCCTAGAGATGTCCAGCTGGATGGCAGATGTCCTGACACCTGTAGATCTGTACACCATAATGTTTGCTGCAGTGGTTAACTTTCACCGGAATGCTATATTGGTGAGAACATGGAATAACTTGCCAGAACAAGATTCAGAACTCATTAGCTAGCCCACACAAGTCAAAATCATCAGTTACATTCAGAGTCTGCAAATGTGTATTTCTTCTACTTCCAGAAACTGTATTTCATCAAATTATCTTTTCAGGGCTGTAGTCAATGTCATTACCTTCAATCATTTAAAAAAAAAAAAAGAGAGAGAGAAAAAGATACGACATAGAGACATAATCTAGAAAATGTAGCACGTTTTAATAATAAAAATTTTGCCTTGCCAAAGCAAAGTTTCTTTACTACATGATGCCTAATCTCACAAATACTTTCATGATTATTTTCTTGTCTTAAACCTAATTACTTCCCAGTGTTTGAGTTTGTCATATCTATTTTAATCTCATGTTCTGCCACTGTTCCTGAGAGTACACTCCATTGCACAATTCTCTGTATTATTTATTTTGAGGCAGCTTCTGGGATAAAGGATTAGTCCTGGGATTTATCCACAGTTTGACACTGGCCAGCTGGATGACTTCTGGCCAAGTCACTGCACCTCTTCACCACTGTTTTCTCAGCAGTAAGAGTTGGGTAATAACCCACTTTGAAAGCACATGGAGATCTGCAGATGAAGATGCACTATAGCTTATAGTCCATGTTTACAGCAAAGACTTCACTCAGGTGAATTATGTCCTGAATTTTCCTTTTTTTTTTTT
>VXBJ01005108.1:797213-808973 GCA_013400055.1 Nycticryphes semicollaris
TTTTTTTTTTTCAGATGACAACCTGAAGAGTAGTATCTGTTAAAGCGCTTATTAACATAGAACCGGTGAAAGTGGATGATCACAGATTGTTTCTTTTCCTCAGCCTGTTTAAAACAGGCACAACAGTAACAGAGGCTAGCTTTTAAACTATTTGACCTATTTGGAAAATGTACAATCAGTGCAGACTTTGCTCATTGGTTCTAATTTTTGTTTTCTTAAGGTGGCCTCTAAGGGAGAACATTTCTTACACCTTTGGCCATGTGCACCCTCAGCCCAGCCAGGCAGGGGTGCTGCTGGATTTGCAGCAGCCCCAGGAAATCGTAGGGAAGAATTTGAGAAGAAAGCCTCGCTGTGATGCTTACTTCAGTCCTGCCTGAGAGTTCATTGAACTCCACACAGAAGGTCTGTCAAATTAGGAAAGTTTCCTGAAGTGTCTGCCTCTTCAAAAAGTATACAACAGCCAGATTAAATCTGTCTTGCGGTGACCTTCGTGTCATCAGACAGATGAGTCTCTAAAGAGATGCAAATACAACAGCCAAGTAATTGTGCTAGTAGAGATGCAAGAATTAATTTTAAATTATGTTTCTTGTTTACGTCTTATGCATGATCTTCTCTTAAAAACAGCAAATTCACATCAGCACTAAATAAGTTTTCTTAAGTAACATCAACTATGGGAAAGGTCCTTTCAATTCCATAACAGGTATAATCATGTTAGTGTAATCTTGTACAGTAATCAGGGTATCTTGTCTCTGAAGTTGACATTTGGAGTTCAGCCATATATCAAAAAAAAAAAAAGTCCCCCCGAAAGGGGGGGATTAGTCAGATAACTACTGGCTTGCCTTTTCATTATTACCTCATGTTTATTTCCTCAGTTATGCACTGCATAGTTCAAGCATTGCATGCTCCTTAGTAGCGAACATCTCCATTCCTGTTCAGATATGGGGCCCTGGCTTTGGCACCTGACGTGCTCTGCACCAATACGAAGCTTGACTTACCAAGGAGAATCCAAAACAGTTCAAAATCCTACTAGCACAAGTGAGATTTGAGGACCAGGACTAGGACTTTTGTTTTGGAGTTGCTAGTCCAAACTTTTTTGCAGTATTAGAGTCAATGCTTTGTCCATCATCTGAGCCCTAGTAAACAAAGGCAAAACTCAGCAGTGCCTAATATGTTAATGTTTATTTTAAGAATATCATCTTGCAAATACCAAATTCAAGAATTTGTCTCATGCATCTGTTGATTTTGTAACTAAAGCAGTCTTTGTCAAATTGTATTCCTTGCTGCTTGGTAATTGTGGGAGGAAAATGTGTAAGTGGGTCGGAACTGTGGAACACAATGACTGTAACTCTCATTTAAGGCACAGGATATGAGAAAGAAGAATCAAACCGGAGCCAGCTGAGGACAGCTCTTCTACCAGGCACTCAAGTTACCATAAGAGGATTTTATCCGACCCGTGAAGCCTAGCTGGCATATTTCTTCCAGTAGAGCTTCACCTGTAGTGTAGGCAGGGTGCAGACATTTTACCACAGTCAAACCACATTTGGTTTGGCCGCACTTTGCTGTGCTCTCGGGCAGCACTGAAGGAGCATGAGTTAGTGAATTTTTTTTTTCATGTATGCGTTTGTAAAAGGCACAATACTGGATGCTGAACCTCACTGAGGAGGCAACGTAAATATACAGTGGTACAGTGGTAATGACCTTCAGGATGTGGAAGAGCCTGTTGTATCACTTAATGATAAGTAAATAAATAAAGGAACAATTTAGGCCTTGCTAATTTGACAATATCTTTAAATTCAGTAGAGTAGTCAATACCTGACCAATTCCAACTGTGCTTTTTAAGTTCCGCACTAAGCATTGGAGGCTAGATATCTTACCTGCACACTATGTCTTTTCAGCTAAAAATTAAAGGTCATTCTTGAACAGGCTCAGAAACTACGCAGGGTTTTGACAAAACACAGGGCTAGTTCTAGTTGTATACAGCCCTTCCTCCTCTTCCTATCTTCCCCTGTTTTTAGGACCCATATTATAAGGAAGAAGAGTTGTCTTTCAGGCAGTGTTGGTGTCCATCATCAGTATACCTCCTGAAAAGGTGTTGCAGGGTATGTCGTTAGCAATCATTTCTTCAGAAACATAGAGAACCCTTGGTTGCCAGAGCCGGAAAACACAAACTCAGATAACCATCACTTGGCACTTCTCACTGGCCAATTTTTAACTGCTGCTTTCGCATATGTTTGTTATTAGCCGTTCATTAACACGGAATGATTAGTTCCTTGTCATAGTGGGGGAGGTGCCCTAAACTTTTCCTGCACTGTTGCCCCAGCAACGTTTGCTGGCTTTGTCTTCCAGTTCACATCAATCCTGCTGTAAGCACACACCTGACCAAGGAACATTTAAAAGATTTGTGTGGCTGCATTTATATTCTGTGTGGGTAGACGTGGTTATAATACTTCTCTTTCCTGCATTTTTCACTGTGATTCAATATTCCTTCTGTACATAAGACTCTGCCACTTTAATTATGGATCATGCTTCCATTTAAATTGATAGAGAATTTGTATTAAAAGTTTGAAAGAGAAGTTGCTGCCTTCTCTGCTATTAATAGTATTACTGCTTTATATAACCACATGATTCCCATACAGTGGATAAATTATAACAGACAAATAAGCACTTCTGCCCACAAGGAACTTTTACTTCTGCATAAAAAGAGATGAAAGGATACCGAGCAGGAAAGTTCAATGCAGAAAATGGGCTAAGGTTTGGAAGGTAGAGAGAAAATGCTGCAAAGAAGCAGCAAGTCTGCAGAAGGTCAAATCTTACGCTAGCGATGAGGGGCAGTCAACAGAATTAGGGCCAGCATTAGTGTCTCATACTACGTACAGCAATGCCTTGATTAGTGGTAACAATTGAGATGTCAGTAACTGAGGTGAAGAGACTATTCTTCCTATGAAGTGTTTAATTTTGCAACTGTATTTCCGCTTGCCCAAGCTCTGTCTCACCTCTTCCTATGAGCCAGGGATGACATGTCACTGAGTCACATCTCACTTCAGCTGCGCCGCATCTTCAGCAGCTTTTGGCCCCACCTCTTCAGCATTTTGCCAGTGCTACCTCCTCTTCTCCCTGCTCAAACATAAAGCTGAAGCAGGGAAGAAGGGCAGTGAGCCAGCTTGAACCCACTGCTGCCCTTCCTGCTGGGCTTTGTGCTGACCAGGAGTGGCAGGAGGCCGCTTGGCAGCACCTAACAGTTTATATGGGACCCATGGGATCCACAGGGGCCAGGTAAAGACCCTCGTGCTGAATTGCATCAAATAAAGGAACTCATGCTGCAAGCAGAGGCTTTGGAGATCAAAAGCATTCTTTGACCAACATGCTGTCTCTTGAAGCCAAATGTGTACTAAAAGAAATCACTAAAAGCAAACAAGGCCCCCACAAATTATGCTATCTAAAATGACATAATTTAAATTTTCCATACAGTGAGTTTAAAGTAAATATTTCATGCCTGTAAAAATACTGTAAGATATTATGAAGGCTTCAAAGTCAAGCACCCATAATAATAGGAAACATATTAATTTGGATTAAGCTTTGCAGCTTTAATTCTTTCTCCCTGAGTGCACTTGCATCCTAGTAGTCTTCATTTGTGTGATCACACATAACGTTTTCCAGAATGCAGAATGCTTGATTAAGCAGGAACAGGTTCATCTGTTTTTGTCAAATATGCTACAATGGGAGGGATGGGTACCTGTCTTTCTCCATCAACTGCTGGCAGGAAC
Source organism: Nycticryphes semicollaris (assembly GCA_013400055.1). NCBI lineage: Eukaryota > Metazoa > Chordata > Aves > Charadriiformes > Rostratulidae > Nycticryphes > Nycticryphes semicollaris. Next base: position 800,978 of record VXBJ01005108.1, read on the forward strand.
GAGGTGAGAACTTAAGTGAGATACCTAATGTGCTGGTCAGTGAAATGATTCCTGCTTCTAGTACTGACATAGAACACTTACTAGGCATACTAGCTTTGTTCCCAGTAAAGCTCACCACCATCTGATCCATGATCAGTGCAAGTCTTCTGCAGAGAGAAATCGTAGTGCTTGATGGCTTCTGATACGCTTCCACAGCGTGTCACTCACTGGCTGAGAGGCCTGTGTGGCCCAGGAACCTTACATCAATCAGAACTGAGACACATCTCTCTCTCTCTCTCTCTCTCTCTGCACCAGTTCATACCTTTCTGCAGGCTGGCAACAATTTTTAGAAATGCATTTTTAGGTTCTTCAGAGTCTCAAATGAACTTTTTTTAGCATTGACCCTCACCTAAAAATGCAGGCTGGTGGGCTCAGCAAACAAGAAAAACCTAACTTAATTAAGCTAAGGATAGGATTTTCATATGTGATTTGTATTGCTCTCACTAATGAGCTGGGTCTCCAACACAGCTTCCTGCTATTGGTTATGGTTAGAGAGGATGATCTTCTCTACAACATAGAGCCTCCTACAGACTGCACTTTTGTAAGGGTCGGTTTGGAGCTGGAGATAAATGCTACCTGTCATATGGATTGAATATGACACTTCAGAAAGCTTGCAAGTTGCTAGAACTGTGCTCTCAAGTCCAGCTGCTGACTGCAAGATGCTATACAAAAGCGGGTGTTTGCATTCACAGAGCTTAGTCGAAGTTGCTTGGCACGTCAACAACATCACATACTCACTTGAAGAAATAAGGAGCCTCTAACCCAATGACATAAGATATTCAGCAGAAAAAATAAGGAGTCTCTAACAAGCAAGTTTATCCTAGAACTCCTAACCACAGACCATTAAAATTAAGCAAACTACTTGTTTATCAAACCCTTCCTTTAATTACCAAGAACTAGCCAAGTGTGACAAATCCATGACAACACTGAATTGTTAGTTTCCTGCAATCTTTATGTTTAAAAATAAATTCCTCTCTACCATGAGACTTAATTTACTATGGTCTGAGAGTACAGACGGCATTTGCCTGTTAATAAGCATTACTATACGTTAATTACCTTCAAAAACAGAAAAGTGAACTGAAGTTAGCAATGTACAATGGAGAGCTTTTTTGAGATGGAAGATATTTGCAGTCCACACTTTTCCTCAACTTTTCCCAAAATGTAACATACATATTAAGTATGAGGGGATCTGTAGATACAGATTACTGTTTGTTGCTCTACAAAGGTGTAACATGGAGAAAAATGCTGTCAGGTCAAATTAGGTGTTGCTGATTTTCATTATTTCATTACAACTCCTTCAATACTCTTTTCAGCAGCCAAAGTCAAAGGACTGCAGTAAGAATCCCAGCTTTTATATTTTTTTAAAGCACGTTTTTAATTCTTCTGTATGGCAAAAGCTTGTAAATATGAAAGGAAGGTCTCTGAAAAGCTCAGAAAACAGATGGCAAATAACCAGCCACCTACCCATCCTCTCTAAATGTCTTATTTTTAAGAAAATGGGCTTTTAAGCCAAATTCATTTGTGGGTGGGCACTGACTCATGAGTTTTGAACACTTGCTGTGGCAATGCAAAGCTGGATCAAAACTTACATTTTATGTCTCAAAAAGCACTGTTGAATTTTTTCAAAGCAACAGAAATGCTTGTATTCCATTTAGTTTTCAGACTATCCAAATTAAATACGTGTTTCCAAACCACTTGAGCATTCTTTTAGATTGTTACTAGTCAAAACATGAGAAACCTGTTAGCATATTGGTTGCAGGAGGTTTTAAGAAGAACTTAAGCAAGTGCCTCTCAGGAGTGCTCGTGGAGTAGCTTGTCCAGCCACGGAGGGGAGAGGAGGTCAAATGATGACCTCACAGTCTTTCCCAGCATTTTGATGCCTAGAAAGGAAAACTGAGTTTATTATTAAGACATTTCCAAGGGGGGCAGTACCACCCAGATGTAACAAATCAGTGGCAATACTGCAGCTTTCGTATAGCAAAGGTTTTCTTATCATGTTCTATAGCATCCTCACATGGGTAAATTCATCAGGTGAGTTAAAAGAAGTTGCCAAGTAGATAGGATTCAGTCATTTTTAAGCTGATTAAACAATATTGTTGATGATAGAGGCTAGCATAGGTGTGGCTTGGCAAACAAAAATAATTGTTGATCATCGTCATAATATGTACTAGAACAGGAAGCTACTCTTCTGCAAAGCTTCTGAGCATATACATTGCAATCATGACAGCATATATAATGGCAACGTGATCTTAAAAACAAACACATGCAAAATCATGACCTTGTTTGAAATAGTTTAATTGCTCTGTCACGCAAGTATTCTCCAAGCTTACTATGATTGAACAAAGTTAGAAAAATACTATGCATTTTGTCAGACAACGGGCTTTGCAGATGCATGGGTTTGTACCCTGAAAACCAAAAGGAGGCCACTGTCTGTGCATTTTTAATATATTCCATAAATCATAACATAGTGATGAGTCCTGTAGAGTAAAATACTGCTGTCTAACAAGGGCAGGAGATTTTCAGGATTTCAGATTTCAGCAGATATTCAGGATTTCATGCTAACTTGTTTCACTGGAACAGACTGGGAAGAGGCAAGCTACAGATTGGCAGTAGGACTGGGAGCAGCTACAATAACTAAAAATCATTAAAACTCAGTGTTTTCATCTGACAGTTCCACATTCCTAAGGTCCATTTAAAATCTACTTATGCCACTAAGATTAGCATGCAGAACATTTGAATTTGTAGGTGTGAGAGACGCAGAGGGGAAAAGAAATAGTTTCTCCTGTGTAAACATGTATTTTACTGAAGAGCCAAGTGAGCTAAAGAAAAAAGCGCGACGAAACTCCATCTGTGTGCAATTCCTGGAGCCTTATTCATCTCGCTTCCTGATTCTCCTTTTTGGCCTCCTTTCCCTTAGGGCCCTCCCACCTCTATAAACACCAGAACAATAATTATCCCGTCAGCAGAGACTTAAACATTCTTGACGTCCTAATATCTGACAAGTACGGGACGTTTCACAAAGGCCTGGCCTGGCTTTCCAGAAGTGGGTCAGCTTGACACATCCCATGTGCTTCTGAAAGCCTGCAGTCTTTGAGCTTGCTCATCTATGGTAATGGGCACCCTACCAATGCACCCACTGGAAACAAAACACTGCCTGCTTCACCAGGGGAACTTTAAAATGTTTACCCCAAAGTGCGCAACTTGTACATTTCCATCCTAAACGTCGTAGAAGAGGATGTCCCACGCTGCCCGGCCACACAGCCGGTTTCCAAACTCGGCAGTTTTGTGACCCTCGTTAGTGACAAGGGTACTGGAACTCCTCCAGCCACTTGCAGGCGTCAGGCTGCTCGCACACCCGGCCAGGGCGAAGGGGGAAAGGAGCGCAGAGTGCTTCGGTCCCTCAGCCCAAGGAGGCTGGATGATCAGCTCTTCCTTCATTTCGTCTTTTCCCCTCCTTCAACCTCAGTTCACATGGTTATTTATCATAAAGGGATATTTTAGTCCGGGCTGATCTGGCCCAAACAAACTCTTCTACTGTAGAAATTCTGGGCACTGTGATAGGTTGGGTTTTTTTCTTTTCTTCAGTCAGTCTTCAATGGTTTTTCTTATATTTCAACATCTGATTCATGCCAACTTGCTTCCATTCTCAGCAGAAATTCATGATGACTCAGAAATGGATCTTGACCCGCTAGCTGAGAATCACTTCTCTAATAGTGTTACAGTTTGATTTCACAAAAGGAATAAACCAATGTGTCGCATCATATTTTCTATCCTGCCCCCGCATAAATTTGTCTTGTGAATCAAACACATTCTATTCAGTTTGGAGGGCATTTTATTTCTGTGCTCGTTTTGACATTTTACTTAGAATACTATGCTTGTGCAGTGGCCCAGACAGCGGAAACTACAAAATCCTTTATTTATGATCTATCCCGATAAACAGATTTTCAGTTCTTAAACTGCCTTTTAATACTGGGCAACCCCCCACCCCCGCCCCATGCACCAGCAAATAATCAAAAGTAATTGTTCCTCAGTGTGGAAAGAGGGTACGGTAAAGAGCTATGAATAATAAATTTGGAAGAGAAGCGTGAAGTTAACTATGAATAAACTTTAAACTCAGTAACAAAACGCAAAGAAATTCAAAGAAATCAGACTACAGAGAATAAATTTGGTGAGATTTTGTACAAAGAGTGGACCATAGTTCTATATAACTTGGGGTCCCCTATAGATCACAGTGCCTCAGAAAGATAAGAACAAAATCCAGAAAACAAGCTGGCTCCTGCTGTGTATACACACTGGTGTTCAAGTACCAAAACTAAACTAAATAGATATATATCTTTATCTCTCTCTCTCTGTGTATGTGTGTATATATATATATGTATGTATGTATGTATAAGACAACTGAAGCTTTGGCAAATGAGAGATTTCTAATCACTCTTGGTCTAAGATAGGCACAGGTACAGCTGACTCATACAACAAAATGATTTCTGTTAGCGGGCTGCTCAGTTTTATAAAAGCAGAAGCACCGTGTTATATGTGAGCAGCAATATAGTAATACTCTAAATCGCAACTTGATTATCATTTGATTCAAGGAAGTTAATAGCTGATGATGGCCTATAATTCATACGTGATTCATTTCACCAAGTCTTTCATTTGTCAGTTCATCAAGCCTATCCTATATATGAGCAATTAAATTAGCAGGGAAAAAAACAGTCCAAATAGCAAAGGACTCAGCAAAAAAAAAATCCTCCAGCTAGTTTGAAGAGATCTGTCCTTAACACCGTTGAAATATCATAGCCTACTTCTTGGTGGGTTGGGTTTTTTTCTTATTAGGAGTAGTAATTCAGCACAGTAGGTACAACAATAAATAACCCACTGCTGATCGCCAAGCAGCTTCGTGAAGCAGGGAAAATTAATTCCAAAACAGTTACAGAGAAACTATGAGTTGGAAAATCTTAACCAGGAGAAATGCTAAACAAAGAACAGCAAGCAGTTACCATCACTCCAAAGGAGAGAGATTAGATTTCAGGAAGCGGCTGGAAATTTGTCAGGCTGGCAGCCGTCACACATGTACTAAATTCACACGTAACTAGGAAGCTCGGTCCTGCAGAGGGGACAGAGGACATGCACAGAAATAGACTCTCAAGGAGAATCCTGCCTCTGTTTCCTGATAACAGCCAGAATGCTATCAGCATCACTGGCACAGATGGCCATAGCCCACTCACTGCTCGCTCTTCATTGAAGACACAGAGCAGCCAACACAGGATCCAGGAGCTACACGGACCTCAGCAGCGTCGAGGCCAGGCAGGAGGCTCTGCTGTGAGAAGGGGATGTGCTTGTCCAAAAGGAGGCCAAACAAATACTCTCAGTTGCTGCAACACTTGGGTTAGAATCGTGGAATAGTTAGAGTTGGAAGGGACCTTAAAGATCATCTAGTTCCAACCCCCCTACCACGGGCAGGGACACCTCCCACCAGACGAGGTTGCTCAAAGCCCCATCCAGCCTGGCCTTGAACACTTCCAGGGATGGGGCAGCCACAGCTTCTATGGGCAACCCGTTCCAAAACAGGTTGTATTTTCTTTGGTTGAAATGGTCATTAAAAGTAAACATAAATGAAGAACAAGCATACAGAAGAAAATCTCTGCATATAAAATTTGGCCTAACTAAGATTTTCTGCAAAGTAAAATAATTTCTGTCTCATCCCTCTTTTGAAAATGTCAAAAACCCATCACCCGAAAACCAAAGAGATTTTGGTGGACTCGTTCACGTTTTACAGTGTTTCAAAAGGCCTTTGATTAAGTCCCTAAGCCAGAGACAACTCACGCAGCTAAGTAACCACTGGGCAAGAAGAAAAGTTCTATTGCAGCTCAAAAACTGGAGATGGAAAACAAAGAGCTGAATTCAACAGCGCATTTCTGGGATGGTGGAAGGTTAATGACAGGCTCGTAGCAAGCCTCGTGTCGTTGCTGTTATTTACCACTGGTCTAGTAAGAGGACTGTATTGTGAGACAGTAAAACATACGGGTGTCATAATTACTTCGGTTAAGCAAGACAAGAGGGGACTGTGATGATGAACTCCTAAATAAATGGAACAGATCACGTAACGGTGAATTAAGTTCAACATTGGACATGCAAAATAAAGCACACTAGAGAGCAACATGAGTACTGCTTCTAAATCCAACAAGTTCCAATTCATATACGACAACTGAAAAAGCAGAAACTGGGCATTCATGTAAATATCCATGGGCTCCCTCTAATCCTCACGAAGCTGTAGTCAGAAAACAAATAAGCTAATAGAACACAGGAGGAATAAATAACATACTGGTTAATACCAAGTACTAGAATACCTCCACATAAAGGAATTTGTTTTCTCCTCTGGCATAGCCTACAGCGTATCCTACCTCAGAAAAAGTGATGTGGTCGAGTCTGTGCGGGGAACATTCAGGGGAACAGGCTTTTATTAAAAAATAATATTGATAGATTTGGATTATTTAACCTAGGAAAGTGGTAAATGACAGGATAAAAGTAATCAGGGAAGGGAATATAGCCATGAATTAAGCCCAGGAACACCTGCTTTCCTGTCTTACTGTACAAGAAACAGGAAGATGATGGTGGCACCCTCAAAATGGGTGACGTGAAATATTTTTGCGTGAATGCTAAGTGAGCCACAACTCAGGAAGTAAATACGGCAAAAAATCTATTGAAATTTAAAGGAAGAGTTAAGACACATCTACACTTATGACAAATGCATCCCCCAAAAGTTTACGTTGGACAAATACTGTAGAGTTTTTTTAACTCTAAGCTTAATGGTTTACAACAACCTCTAGATACTAGAAAGCAGATGTAGCAGGAGATAGTGTAGCTGTGCCAAGGCAATTGACCCTCAGGCACAATTCAGCATGTTTTGACGTCCATCCTCGGCATTTCTACCCTTGTGTATTTCATCGCTCTTTTTGATACGGTGTTTTTAGATAATTGTGTTTTCTCCAGCCACAGATGCTACTGGATGTCATGGAGTGGCCTCGTGTAATAGCATATTTTGGTGACTATAGGCAAGAAATGTTTAGCTTCTTACAAGCCGTTGTGTCACACCTACATTACCTCACCAGCCATTTCACACAGGTGAAGCATAATTAACCTCCTCCACTTCCTGCTTCTGTAGGTGTTCTCCAGCATGCTGGCAGCTGGAAATGGTTTGTGAAGTGCCCAATTTTTCAGGTTCTAGACCAGCCTGTAAAATCCCTTTCCTCCTCTAAAGTTTTTCAAGTCACGCTTGCCTGTCAATGTTTCTCCTTCGTTGTAACCATGTGAAAATACCAATGCAGGCAACCGTTTATTAATCAATTACATTAAGACCAGGCAAAAATATCCCTCAAAGCACAAACCGAAGAAAAAAATAAAGCGAACACACCCACGCCCAGCCCCGGGAACACTGTTCTGCTCTTCTTCCCCTCCTCAACCCACACATTCCCAGGCTTTCCTATCTCCTGCGGGCCACCCTGCCCCGCTGTCGGTGAAGCTTCCCCTCGCCCCATCCCCCTTGTGTGGCCGGAGGGGAGGGCGGGCAGCTGAGCCGGGCCGGGCCTAACAAGAGGCTACCGCCCTTGGGGGGGGAAGACCGGCCTGTCACCGCCTATTTTCTTCACCCAGCGGCACACACAACCCACCGCAACACCTCCCTCTACACTGCCCCGCCCCACTTCTTCCCTCAGCGCCTCGCCACCACCCTCGCGCCTCGCCGCCTGCCCAAACCGCCCAGCCTCGCGCCCGCCGCGGGGCGGCAGGCCCCGCCCCTTCTCCCCGCCCTCGCGCGCCGTCGCTAGCGCGGGAGGGGGGCGGGACGAGGAGAACTCGGGCTCAGCTGACTGGGGGAAGGCGGGGAACGGGACGGGACGCGCCGGACAGAGCGCGCGCGCGAGGCGGGGAGGAGGAGCGGGGCGGGGGGAAGAGCCAGCCCTTG
>VXBJ01005108.1:811513-853811 GCA_013400055.1 Nycticryphes semicollaris
TTTAAATAGAGGCTTCTTTATTACATACAGAATACTCTGTTAAAAATGCTAAGTTTAATACACCATACAAAGGTAATAAAGAAGGTTGGTGACTATAGAGCAGGTTTCTGGGAGGCACCGAGTGATCTAAGGACATGTTATTTAATACTCAACTCTGAATTGCCTGGCTTTTGTTCAGTGTTTTATGACCTTGTATTTTTAGAAGCATTTTGTATTTTCTGGTGCTTAGTGGTGGCGGGCTGAGGTTGGTTTTTTGTTTTCTTCTAAGATGATTGATGGCTTTATGGCCATCAAGTCCTTCTGCTGGTTTGTTTTTCTTTGACCAGCTCTTTTTGTTCATGAACTGGAATTTAGAGATGGAACCTCCTTGGTCTGTCAGTGTAATTGTAGAAGTATATTTTCAAGCTTTCTTTGTGCTGTCCCTGCCCATTTTTCCTAACTTCTCTCATTTGCCCTAGTGTTAATAAAAGAAAGTCATTACCTCAAATTCCAAAAGTCTTAGCGGGTTTCCGAAGTACAGGTAACAGGAAATACTGTGAATAGTCTACCTGTTAAATGATAGTGAGTGATCAAAACTGAAGAGCTCCTAGATTAGCCCAGAGGCCTGTGAATAGGACAGGTCCTAATATAACACTTTTATACAGTATACACTTTGCTTTCTCCTACATGGGAGTGAATGGCCTCTTAAGTGGCCCATCTTTTCTTCCTGGTAATCTAATGAAGGTGGCTGTTAGGGCAGCCACATGTATATATTGCGAGCCTGGCACCTGGAGTTGCAAACTGGGCTAAGCAATGAATGGTATCAGGGCATTCCTACCTGAGAACTGGGGAAAAAGCCCTCTAAAACATCTGTTGCCTTTTCTCCCTCCTGGATCCTTCAGCCATAAGAACACAATAAAAGGGAAGAAAATGAGGAAGTTCAGTCAGGAGAATAAGGGAAGATGGCAAGTAAGAATGTGCTTAGCACTGTAAAACGTTGTTCCTACAATTCAGTTGCACACAGAGGTCTCAGAGCATTCAGAGTATCTTCTTGTGGAGTATTGGCACTTTCAGTGTTTCTGAAGTTATCTAAGTAGCTGTGAAAAAATGGAGACCTTTTTGTTGAAATTTGAATCGCACATTGACCATGGATAAAGATCTGTTGTACTCTTGACCAAAATACTTGGGGAAGGGAGAGAAGTCAGATCTGTCCAAAGTAGCCAGTAATCAAAAGCAATTATTACTATTTTCTATTACTGTAGTATAGGTACCTTGTACACTTCAGCTTTCTCTGCTGCCTCTGTGGATTTCTGGTTATAGAACTGTTTTTCTGGAGTAATTTCCTCCTGTCTGTGACCAATGGGAGGCATCAGTGCTTTCTTTCCACATTGGATACTTGCCCCTAGAAAAAAAGGGTTTGGAGGGAACAACTGGAGCAAGAGCCTTCGAGTAATTTTTCATATAACTAGCTTTGTAATTTTAATATGCTGATGTGTTGTGAGCAGTGATACTTTTGTTTCGTTGGCTTGTGAGAGGAATGATGATCCTCTGTCTGTAATTTTGAAGTTTCCTTTCATTTTCTTGCATACCAGCAGACAACGTGTATGGAAACGTGAGCTGCAATAGATGTCTCTTTCTATCCATTGCAGCTGTGATGCTTTGTGTACTGCATGTGTACCTGAAGCTTTTGGCAAGCATCCTAGAGTGTGCTTAAAAGTCAAAAATGCCACAAAAGCAGGCATTGATCAAGCAGTGGAGGTGTAAAGAAAAGAGTGCAGTCTTGCATCAGGATAACGCTCTTTAGATTTTGTTGGAGGCCAGCAAAACCTGAGGGTCAGTGCTCTTTTCTATTCTCTCTCAGAATCATAGTGTTACTTAAAAAAGAAAAGGAAAACATAAGCAGGGGAGGTAGTTGTTGAAGAGCAGATGCATTTAATGCCGTGTTGTTTACCAGAACAGGCTAATTTCTTTCCACAGTGAGCTATTCTGTTATACTTTTAAAAATTCTGCTTCTTGATTAGGAAGCTTTGTCAAAATGTGAATATGAAATACATATACATTGGCATCAGTGATACTGTAATATATTAATGGCTATACCTGAGGATATTTTTGGTTTTTAGGTGGACAGACATACATTGCTGCATTACTGCCAGTTAGCTGTGCAAGCCAATAGAAAGCTGACACTGTCTTAGTGGTTGTTGTTTGTGGCATATCTATGTGGTATATCTACATCTTATGTAAGGGAGACATGAAAAGCAGTGTCAGAAAAAAATTGATCTCACTTAATTGTGATACTAACAGCTCTGAGATGTAGTTAGGTGGTAAAGAAAGCATGAAGGTTCAGACAAATGTATGCTACATGTAAAGCAATTACTGCACAAAATATGTAGCTATTAAGGTGAGACAGCTTTAAAAATATTCTTACGTATTTCTGAAATACTCAGGATTAACACATGAATCTTGTTGAAAACAGGGATTTAATAAATGTTGTATGTAATACAAACGTTCCCCCGGTTTCCAGTAGATAATAGTCTGTGCTATGTACTATAAGGAGATAAAACTACAGACTCAACGCAGATTGTAACCATGAAAGAAGCTATATACAGAATTAGGTAAACAGACTAAATCATCAGTGCTAAAATTACGGAAAGTCCTATAGTAACTTCACTTCAGTTAGTCTTGTGACAATTGTCCAAAAAAAGCTGAGGAAAGTTATGCAATCTTGAGTAAGCTGCCATTGCGTGAACTTTTTCTAATGTATTACAGCCTGGGAAATCTTCGCCAGACATTTATTTACAATACAGTTGCCTTTGAACTGTCTCTAGTGCCAAACTAAAAAGCAAAACAAAACCAACCCAACCTCCAAATGCAAAAGTGTTTTATTTTTCAGTGCAAGCTATGCATCCCAATCTTTCTAACAAACAGAGTAGGGCTCTGTAGTAATAGTTGTATGTTGTCATTCAGTGACACGAGGATGGTGTCAGTTTTTCTGGCAGAAAACACTCAAAGTACATTCAGTACAGTACAGTGTGTCTGTTTTGGACACCTTTGTAGCTCTGAGATGTCTTGCTTTTTTTAAACTGGGGGAAAAGTTGAAGTAAAATCAGTAATTTGCATGTCCTTTTTTTTTTTTTTTTTATTAATTGTCTCGGTGATACTTCCCTAATGAATTCAGCAGAATATTAGGCCTTTATTATTTTATTTTTGGCAGTGTGAGCAAGTCATTGGACCACCTGTTGGAAATAACTGCAGTTCAGCTTATGTCAACTTCATTTAAGGATTTAAACTATATAAACACACTTTTGTCTAGGTAGATACTCCTACAGATTTATTTTTTTTTTTTACTATTTGGTGCATATGCATTATACACTTAGATCTGAGTTGAAAGATTGTATTTTCAAAAGCTGGAGTGGCTTCTCCAAATGGGGTTTTATTTCAGTTGGCCTTTTTCAAGTAGATGGAATTTAAATTTAGATTAATTTAAATTTATTTTTGCTGAAGGACCAATGATACTACTTTTAGTAAAGCTCATCGGTGTCAATGACTACTTAAAAAATAAAATAAATCTTTACTCCTTGAGCGTTTTCAGCTCAAGGTTGTTAAACACATTTAATGAAGGCCCAATCAAAAACAATTCTGGTAATTGAATGTACTTGATTTACAGTGTAAAGTTCAAGGTTCGTGTACCTGATTTCCCTTCTCTGCTCCAGTGCATCTGCTAGCAGAATTCTCTTTTTAATGCTGAAAATTATTCATTTTTAATGTTAAAATTATACATACTTCAGAAGTATTCCTTAAATACTTTACCTATAGTTTGTGACTATGGAAGAAGCCTGTTTTAGGGAACATAGGGTAGTATTCATATGATCTACTTCAGGCGTTTGGAACCTCCAATTCAGAAGTCTGGAGTTGAGTGTCGAAATTCCTTCTTATTTACAAGCAAGGAAGCGGGGATTCAGGTTGTCAAAGAATGTGGCAGCACTATATAATGTCAAACTAATGGGCCATTCGGCTCAGTGTCCCATTAGTGACAGTGGCTGTGAATGGGTGCCTATGGAAAAATCTAAAAACATGTTGGGCATATATGGTGTATCTGTGTTTTCCCATCTTGGTTTCCAGCCATTTTAAGCTGAAGGCAGTTTCTCGATTAATTTCTGCTCTAGAAGTGTACCCAGCGTCCACTTAAACAGTAGCACTATAATATCCTTTGGTAAGAAATTTTGCAGTTCAACTGCCTGCTCTGTAAGGAGCCTCTTCCTTGTTTTAAAGCTGGCTGATAACTAGTATCTCTCTCTTGAGTCATCATGTAATCCAGCATAGCTCAGTAGCGCTCGAAGTACCAACCAGCGCGTTGAGACTACGTAGAGGTATTTGGAATATTTGAAAGTTGTTGCTGCTGAATTTGCTGTTAGAAATAGTAACTGTATGTAACTACAGATAAGAGCAGCATACTTAAGCAGTAAAAGGGGATTCATAGGAGATTATATTAAAAGGACAGCAGTTCTAAATTTAGGGTGTCTTCTGTTTTAATGGGATGAAAGTACTCTTCGGCACTGACTTCCCCAAGCATGTTGCTTCACCACACGAAGTGTTTGGCAATACTGGTAAGGTATCCTGTTACTTCTGCCCCTGTGTCAACCTCTTATTTGCAGTGTGACAGCTGTGTGTGGCTGGGTTGTGAACGGGATCAGGGAACTGATCTGCTGCTTAAAAAAATCTGGTAGGTTTCTTAAAGCCCAGTCAGCTAATCAATCTGGTCCATGGCCTGTTCTTGCCAATAGCTGCCTGTATTGAGGAAGGGGTGGGAGCAGACTAGTTTAAAGAAGAGGTGCTAAGAATACCTTAAATCAGTATTGTTTCCAAACGCTTAGATTGTGATTTCACAATACAAAGTCTGCTGGATAATAGAGGTACATTTTCAATAATATTTGGCTAGTTCCTACTATAGTTTTTTATGTCGAAGACTTGCCCAAATAAGGAGACTGACTCAGATTGAAACAAGTGCATAGAGTAACCAAGGGAACTTCTTTGCAGTCTATTTTAAAGTAAAAACCTAAGGACATTTAAAAAGACAGTACCTTTCCTTCCCCTCCACCCCCCTCTCTAACTAATGCATCATTTAATCAGAACTAACCCGATTTTAAGGGGTCTCTCAGGAGTTTAATATTCTGCCCATAAAGTTTTGGGTGCCTTTTACCTAAAGGATTTCTGCATACGTAGCAATGATAATCTAATTTATAGCAGCAAAATGGTGAGCTACCAGCACTTGAAACCCAAGCAAACATATGGAAGTTCTAAGGTTATGTACTTGGTTATTACCTTGGTTGACGCAGCCTGAGGAAATAACTTCAAAGTGGTGAAGAGTAAAACATGCCTGCTGTCTTGTGTATGGGAGGAGTAAATTACCGTTTTTCCTCATGCAAGACGTTTGAAAACAACACGCAGAAGTTAGGTAATAAGCTTAATACTGTAAAACCTGTGAGGTGATCAAAGAATCTTTACATAAAATGTTTAGTAACAACACGTTGAAGTGAGCAATGCATTCGCACCCAGAAAAGTAAGGTAGTTGGCTGGTTAGTTGCTTTAAGGTAGTATCACACTTAAGTAGATGTGAACTAGTTGCATCTGAAAAACTATGTAGGTTAAACCTAATCTCGGTGAGTGAGGAATTTGTGCTGTGCTGGCAAAGCTTTGGTTGCAAATGCGGCCATGGTGAAATGGAGAGTTCTCCTTGGCTGAGTCTATGCCATTGGGTAAGAGAGGGTTGGTGCTGGCTCTCCAGGCAGATAAGCGTTTGCTGTTTTATCAACAGTTACAGCAGAGGGCTCTGTGGTTAGAGGTTCAGTGCTGTAGGTCAGCTGTGTCTGATCTTTCTGGCTGGCTATGCACTCCTCTTCCTGCAGTTTCTTCCTTCTTCTTTGACCTGCCTTGCCACATATGAGACCTGATTAATCTGTGCCTGAGCAGTGATTCCAGTGTTAATGCTACCGGAAGGAGCGTATTTTTTCCTTATTTTGGCATATGCAGATCAATTGCTATGCAGGTGCAGTAGTTGTACGTGCTCTGGACTGGAGATGGCAGCTGGAATACTGCAGCCAAGTGATTTGTACAGCACACTCTAAACAGTCATCTCTTTTCATCATGCCCCAGATCCACACAGAGGAGTGGGCATGGGACCTGTGTGAATTGTTCTTATGGCAATGACAATCTGTTCCTGGTTGCCATCTTGATGAAATGCCTCTTGGCAGGTTCCAGTATAGTTTCCACCTTGCGGTCTTTTTCTTTTTTCTTTTTTAAAAACTATGTTGTGTGACCCCATGTGTGACTTTCACACAGTAATGGAGGGATTGTAGCCTGCCTGGGAGAGAGCACTGAGCTTGCTCTTGCTTGAACAGGTTGCTGCTAAAACAAGTCATCTCGCCAAAAGCCTGCTTCCAAGTTGCCTTCAGAACCAAGGACTATGAAGAGGGTGACACATTCAGAAGAGTTAGTCTTAGTGGAGTGCAAGTGGCTCTTGAGTTTAGGTTGAAAATCTCTGGAATAGCTGGTGTTGGGACGTTGTTGTTGTCACAGAGCTGGTACCTAGTGAGCCTTATAAGAAAAATGAGTAGGAGCTGCATTAGCTCAGTTGCAGGCAGTAACACTTAATGCTGTCCTGAAATAACATTCAGAGCATGGAAACAAATTGTGAGTCGTACGTTCTGTATAATGACTGATGTTTATTCTGAAGGACGTTGCAGATTAAATTCCATTGTATCGTGTTTCAGTCTACAAAAATGAGTAAGCCCTGTGCATTTGAGAAATCATAACAGTTCTTTCAAACCCAGGTTGGCTTTTGTCAGTCAATTATGTTACTGTGGTGAAACGTTTTTCTAGTTTCTCTTCAAATAATTGTAGAACCTTTTAGAGTAGTATATCCAGAACTTCTCAGAGCATTAGTTGCAATTCAGATGCCTACAATGAAAACAAAGTTGGAAGAAAATACACTAGCCTAAAAATGAGGCTGATTAGAATAGTGTATTGTTTGCTCATTACATAAGCCCACTGTTTTGCATAATTAGTATATATACCTTTGAATTGTCTTCTGCAATTATCTAACATGTGGGTTTTTTTGTGTTTTGAATGCAATTGTTTTTCAGGTCATGGAAAAACTCCAAAAGATGCTGCTTCTGTTCGAGCTACACATCCTATACCTGCAGCCTGTGGCATATACTATTTTGAAGTTAAAATTGTCAGTAAGGGAAGAGATGGGTAAGTGTTGAGTGTATTATTACCTGAAATACTGTCTCACATCATCTTTCTTTCAGTCAACAGATGTCTTTGGTATCAAAAGTTATTTTAATATTTTACCACTTTTTCCGTAGTTTAATTCCTTATTCATGAGAAGTTGCACTATGATACTTGGGGAGTTGATAGTGGTATTTATTGTCCACAGATCAGTGTACACAATAAATACCATAACAGCATTCTCTCATTTTCTCTTGACGGAGGAGTTGTGGTTTGAATGACTGGAGTTTGACCCTGCTCTTACTTTTAAAGACGCTTGGTTTTGACTGTATGGCTTTAGAGACGGTCACGTAATGTTTAGGAAGGTTTTAGGGTGTGCAGCAGGCCAGCTTATCTCCTCAGTGCAGTCTTTTCATGGATGTCATATCACTTTTAGAACAGAAAGTTATTCTTAAGACTACTTGTTGCTGAACAGTAACACAAATAAAGGAGAATGTTCTCAATATGTTCCTGGGAATTTGTCAACTATGGAAAGAACAGGAGTTGATGAGTGAGTGCAGCTGCAGCTTCTCAGAATCCATCTGAATTATGAATCTGTTGAAACGCAGGTGATACTGTGCTTTTAAGTCTACTGAAGCAGATAGAAACTCACCCAGGAAAGTCCTAAAGTCCTAGTGGAGTCCTTGCTAGACGACTTTAATACCTTTTCATCACTCACTGCTTTTGGCAGAGGGTGTGTTTGAATCCTGAGACACTGATTATGTTGCTTATGTAGGACTACATAAGCAATATTTGTTCCAAAATTCTGTGGCATATGCTGTGGTTCTACTTCAAGGTTCCAGTCAGGATTGAATGTCAGTGTCCTAGGTGCTGTACCAGCGTGTTGTAGATGCTTATGTCCTATTGTGAAAATAAATCTTGAGAGAAAAAGTGTCATCGCTCTTTGAATGAAATTCAGTACCTCTGACTTTTCTTTGTCTGCCTTTCCTGCTGCTGCTGTTTCCTTCTTTCATTTTCCCAGTCTTGTGTAAGCGTTCTGTAAGTGAGAAACATTATTTAAACTTTTTTATTTTGCTTACGGTATTGTATAGAGATGTCTTGAAAGAGTAGCCTCTCATTACTGTGGCTGCTGTGGAGGGGCATTTATGAGTTGTTAATCAGTTCTGTTTCCAGAAGTATCTCTGGGAGATTTCTTCGGTGTGAAAAACTGTGTAGCTGCTTTTGTCAGGCTATCACGGAATCATGGAATTGTCAGAGTTGGAAGGCACCTCTGGAGATCATCTAGTCCAACTTCTCTGCTAAAGCAGGATTGCCCAGAGCACATCACTCGGGACTGCATCCAGGAGGGTCTTGAAGGTCTTCAGAGAAGGGGACTCCACACCCTCCCTGGGCAGCCTCTGCCAGGGCTCTGGCACCCTCACCCTAAAGAAGTTTTTTCTCATATTTGAATGGAACTTCAAATATGTTCCAGCTTGTGCCCATTGCCCCTTGTCCTGTCACTGGGAACCACTGAGAAGAGTCCGGCTCCATCCTCCTTCAACCCACCCTTCAGATACTTGTAATAATGTCTCCCCTCAGCCTTCTCTTCTCCAGGCTCAAGAGTCACAGCTCCCTCAGCCTTTCCTCATAAGGGAGATGCTCCAATCCCTTAATCATCTTTGTTGCCCTGTGCTGGACTCTCTCCAGTAGTGCCCTGTCCGTCTTGAACTGGGGAGCCCAGAGCTGGATGCAGTATTCCAGTTCTGGCCTCACCAGTGCAGAGTAGAGAGGGACCTAATTATTTTTAAATCAAGACAATAGAAATGAGTGTTTCGAGTAATCTTTTGCTATCAATTTTAGGAACACCTTTAGTGGGTTTTTTTATTCCTTAAACATTGGCCTGCTGCTGGCAGTTAACAGGCAGTTCTTACTGTGACGTACTAGTGATGTACATGTCTATTCCTGAAATTCTGCCTGCTTAGTTTGGAAGTTAGCTTTTTTTTGAAATGATGGAATTCTAAAGGTGTCCATGTGTGTGGATGTAATTTTATATAGTTCCTCTAACACTTTACCTTAGACCTCTTAGTGTTGCTTTTTAGTAATTTCTAATGCAATTGTCCACTCAAGGCAATCCTACAAAAATAGAAAACACCTTTGAATAATATGTTTCAACATTTTGTGGTTTAAATGGTTATTCGTGAGATGTACATAGGGAAGAGCTGTAAGGTTACTTGCTGAGACTGCCTAAAAAATTAGAGGTACTTCTTTTAGTTAACGATAATACATACTGCCTTGTCCTTGCTTCAGCCTTGTGACATTTTTTTTTAGTGTCACTTTATGAAACATTAGCTGCATAATGAACTACGTTCATTGTTTTAATTTTATAAGATGAAGTGGATGCTGGGGAATACTGTGCATGTAGCCAAAGACAAATCTAGCTTAGCTAGTAAAGAGCAGGAGTGAGTCAACACGCGAAGCCTCACTGGATGTGATGTGTGTGCTTATAGACCTTGTTTTCAAGTCCAAGAGGTCTTTAACTAGATGTACTCTGAATCCATTATGACTCAGTGTTACGCTGCATTCACATTAATAAATTCTTCTGTAATAAGTGAACTGGGGACATTAATGCAGAGATAGATAATTAGGTCTATGGAAACCAGTTTGTGTCAGATAGGGTTTATTTGTTTTTTCTCGCTGCCTTTTGTGGTTCACCTGACTTGCTCCATGGATGTTTGTACCAGTTTTTCTTCTTCTTTACTTGGCATTTGGTAATGGTAATGAAGTTCAGGAAGATGGTATCTGTAGAGGACCAGCATGTAACTGTTGGGGTCAGTTAGTTAAAATGCCTCACTGCAAAATGCAAAGTATATATTCTGAAGGCCTGAATCTAGCTGTGAAAGCACTACAGCTATATTTTATAGTACTGTTTAAAATAAATTCTAGACTACCTGAGGCACCTCAGATGTCTGTCTGTGAGTATGGTTTTCAACTTTCATAAATGTCAATGGATGATTTAATGTTTTTTATTTAGGGTTCCCTTTGGTAATGACCTTGACTATTTATATATTTAATTTTTTTAAAAATAAACTCAGCTTAAAGTATTTAGTCCACGTCCTATGTGAATATGGGCAAGTCTAACAGCATTCTTGCTTGTGTGCTCTACTTAGCACGACTTGCCTCAAATCATCAAAAACCTTTTACTAAAAAACCAGTCTAGGAGATTTATTTTTTTGTGTGCTGCTATAGCACTTGATGGGACTACTCATGGGATATGATCTTGTGTATCTCAAATTTGCTGGGTAATCACAACAATTATTCTCCTCTTCTGAAGAAGCACAACTCATTTCAGTATCTGACTTCGATATAGCATGGCTTCCAGTATGGCTTGTCCAGCTGTCTGTGTGAGATGAGCATTGGTTTCGTCACACGACTGATCTAGGTCATTAAATTCTTTATGTGTTTGGGGGTTAACAGTCTTGAGTAGGAATCCAAAGGTGCATAGTACGTTAAATTTGCAGATGTTTGTGATGATCAACTTCTAAGCATTATGGGCACATTGAAGCAAGCATGAAAGCAGGTTTACTAGGAAGTAAGAAATGGGTATGGAGGTTGGTGTGGCAGAGCAGATGAAGAGTGAAATTGCTTTTTGATACCTCAGTGAGGGCTGATAGGAATATGCAGCAAGAGATGGTGACAGATGAGGAAAAGGAAAGTGAGAATTAAGGTTAATAAAACCAATAAGTTTGAAATACCATTCAAACAAAAATGTTTGGTATTTGTAAAGTGTTTGGCACGAAGAGTCCCAAGGTCTTTTATACACTGATACAGTACAGACAAGTGAAATAATTATCTTAAATATTTTTAGATTCCTCTTAAAATTGCTAACCTGCTGACATGTTGTTCTGCGAGTATTTTCTGTTGCTCTTTATTTCTTCAGTTGTCTTCCTTAATTTCATGTCTCCTTTTTGCAGTCTGAGTAACTCTATTTACATTCTCCTTTTATACTCTTTGGTTTCGTTTTGTTTGGCTTCACATGGAAAATTGTGGACAGTGATGTGAGCAACTGGAGATGGTAACAGTAGATGAGTAATGGCTGTAGGTATGGGGAACAGTACTGAGGTGGTGATTAGAAAGCATAGTAGAAAGGGTTATATTAACTGCAATAAATTATTACTGCATCTTTATTGAAATCCCTAGTTAATTGAAAAATAAATACATATATGTGTTGGTTAAAGAAGAGTATTGTTGCAAATACTGTGAAAAATTCTGATATGATTGTGGAAGCTACACATAGTTGGAGCTTTAAACCTTTACGAGCTATTAATGCAGTCTTCATTTGTAATTGATCTATCAGAGAAGCAGAAGTAATGTACGTAGCTTTTGTTCTGTAATTTATTAAGACGGTACTCAAGGGAATGAGATAGGCTTTGTGTTGCCTTTTGCATACAACTCTTTAATTTCAGCTTCATCTAAATTTCTAGAACAGGAGCTTAATTAAAGGAAACTACTTTGGTAGTCTCGGAATGGGAATGAGCAAGGTTAAGCTAAGTCCTGTGGACCTGTTCTTGTGATTTGGAGATGAATACCCTTAGTTTCTAAACCTATTACAACACTATAGTGTACCCTCACTTTCCAAAAATGATCACCACGGTGGTGATTCTTTCAGCTAGACAGGTATATTCAAATGAGATTTTTCAGTCTCTCCCAAATGTTGATTTCGATTTTCTTATGCTGCATTTTACTGAGTTCATTTGCACTAGTCTTCTACATACTTAGGTGCTCTAGTTTTCTGTAAAGCGGTAATGCATCTGCCTTACAGCCCCACAGTTAATATTTTATTTCAGATACCAGTTAAAGTTTCCCTTTTACAAAACTAAATATACCTGCATGGTACTGTCATAGTTTATGAAAACTACAAGTCTGATAGGTTTGTGCTGTTGGCTGTGGGTGTCTTTAATGGTGAAGAGTCATCTGTAATCTCTCTTGGTTGAGAGTCTGTGAGCTTTGCTGTAACCCTGGATTGCACTCTTTAGCATTTCATACTGGGCATAAATATACTCCAGTTCCACTTTCCAAGGGGCTGTCAAGGGAATGCACTGGCTACCTGGCTTTCAGAAGCAAAATGCAGTTCCGTTACTTTATTTTAGAAACGGCTTAGGTGTGTATGATTTATCGAGTAGTCATCCATTTCTGCATGCATTTCAGTCTTAGGCTTGTTGATTCTTGTAATGAGTCTCTTAATTTCCAGTCAGGGCAATAGTTTTTGATGTTTACAGTTCTTACTCTAAGCCATAGTTTGAAGACTGGTGATTTGGCCACGAGGAGAAGCAGGGTGAATACTCTGTGAGTTCACTTCCTTTGTCCCAGTTTGTGACTGTTTGTGTCAGCTTCACGGTAAACCCCATTGGGTAGCTCATTCTCCAAAAGCTGATGTCAGGAGTTGAGTTAGTTTTCAGCCCGGTTCCTTCCCCAATGTAGCTGTTTGTATCCCTTCATGAATAGCTGTGGCAGCAAAGGAGAGGGGAACTTTGGGCAGAAACGAGCATCTGGGCCCAGGAGAGTGAAAATGGTACTTTTGGTTGTGGTACCAGCTTTTGCCCATGTAATTTTAGTTTAAATTCAGATTTTTAGTTTATAAATCTTTCAGAATTTAAATCTTTCAGGATTTCAAGGGAGACTACCTGTTCCTTTCCCGGGAAAAATTAACTTCTGGGGAAAACACCTTCATCACTGTCTTGAATCTCTGTCCATTCTTTATCTTATTCATTGATCCGTAAATACAATTACTACCAATGGGCAAATGATAGTAATGCCATTTACATCTAGACAATCTTTAGTGCTTTTAGAACAGCTGAGGAAGATTCATGCTTAAAATGCAAAATCCTCTGAGCAGATGTGCTTTTTTTTTTTAAAGAAGAATGGAAAGAACTGCGAGTCGTTAGCCATCTAGAAGAAAAAAATGAAAGCTAAGATTAGAAAGTCTTTAGTCCTTTAGCAGATAGCACTTAGCTTACACTTCTGGGAGTGTGGTTGTTAAGTCTGTGGTGCGGTTGTACTGATGCACATTTTCACGGGCATGCTTTATATTGCATGTCTAAGTTCTGCTAAGTGTTCTGCACTAAAATAAAATGTTACTACAGCAAGCCACACAAGTAATCAGTATGCTCTTTGGTCAAGCAGTGTTCGTAAGGCTGGATTATGGCTGTTGTTTAACATTGGCCATACAATCAGTTAGCTGTTGTGTTGGCAGTACCTTGTAGTGTGTGTTGTGAAGGAAAAAAAGGAAAAACTATCCAAAACAAACAAGTACCATGAGAATTGAGTTTTCATGACATTGATCCCCATGGTTTAGCCCAGGCTGTTTTAGTGCTTGAATATTTGTGAAATACAAATGCTTTGTTGTCTTCTAGAGCATGTATGTGTAACTCTTTAAACAGAAACAGTATTTTTATTGCAAGTTGTTTCCATTGCAGTGCGTTGGCTTTTCCCTTAGCATCCAGTATTTTCTTGTCCACAACAAAAGCATAAGCCAGTAAAGAAGACACAGAACATTGTCAGTTGCTGGCTCGTTTGTATTTGTTTTGTACACTACTAATCTAATGTAAAAATTTTGGCAGTCTGAATAAAAATCTATTTTTAGAGTTCTGATGTGTCCTCATGTTACAGTAACATGTAAACTTCACTCAGTCTCTGCATGTAAGTATGTCTTGTGGCATTATTAGCGGAGAACTTCTGTACAGAGTAGAATCTGATGAAGTCTGCAGTAGCTTTCTTGCATTAGTGCCTTCACATGAGTTGCAGCAGCTGCAAGAAGAAATTGCATCATGAATCAGCAAGTGCATCTTTTCTTATACTGTAGCAGTTTTTACCGGAGTGAACCAGACCAGACATTTCACAGAAATAAACAGCATCTGAATGCTTAAGGGGATTATTTGAGGTTTGTGTTTAACTGGTCAGAAATATGTGGCACTCGAACAAGGGAGTTTTATTACGTTGTTGATGTTTTCTAGAAATGGAGATTTCTATCTTAAAAAGAAAGTCAAGAGAATATATTTAATTTCTTGGTCTCTGCTTCTCGCAAAATCTTTTAAGTTAGTTCTTTCTTACAAGGTTCATTCGTGTAAGTGCAGTGTACAGGTGATAATCCTGCTGCAGCCCAGACTCGTGTTATATCATTGTATGTGCAGCTACTCTTCTCTGACAGTATGGTCCCCAAAAAGGCTTTCGACCTTAGGGAGAAATTTCTGTTGTGAGACAGAAATTGTGCAGCTTCAGAAAGTGAGAGGGTTGTAAGTAAATGGGAGTCTTTCCAGGGACGTTACAGGAATCGCAAGCGAAATGTTACAGGAATAAATGTTTCGAGCACTGTGCAAGGTTACTGCTTGGCTTCTCCCCCCACCCCCCTCCCTGCCCTGTAGAACTGGATTCATCTAAAACCTGGGTTTTTCACGTTCAAAATACTGTTTCCTTGGAAACATTCCACAAAATTAAACTTGTTTTCAATTTGAAATGAAAGACTCAGACTGTCTGTGTCATATTTTGAAACATTTAAATAGAGAAAAATTTAACAGCTCATTTCTTATTGTGATTGTGCAGACAATAAGAATCTTGGATTTGCATATTCCTAAAAAATTTAATGCAGAGTAACTAAATTAAAGATAAAATTTAGGTACTTTTTTAGTTTCCTGCATTTCTGACCTTATAGTGTCAGTGAAGACAGTGCAGGAAACTGTAGAACATTATTCAAACTCTTTATATCCTTGCAAGTCAGTCAGTTACGAAGGCCCTTCAGAAGATCATTTAATCTTAAAATTTTTATTGATGTTGCGGGTTTTTTCTTGTACCCTTTTCTATGAAACAAGCTTGATAGTAAAACCAGCTGCACCTGTTGTATAGCCTACAATGATTTCAGAGCATTAATTTTACTTTTCTTAATAGTCAATGCCTTGGAAACATTAGGATGTTCTTAGTTATATGTTCTATGAGCATAAATGTCTGTTAGTGCTTGGACTGAGGTTTCTTATACAGTATTAGGTTCCTTTTATTACACTACCTTTGTTTTTAACACTGAATGGTTGAAGTTGCTCTCTTTAAATATATAATGTGTAGGTTATAGGATAGCAGGTTGATTATTTACTTGCATTATCACCAAAACAGCTTGGATTTTAAAGCATGATGTAGCAATTCCCCAGTTTATACTGTCTTTAATAGAACATGTAGGCACAGTTCAAGTCAAGGAATTTTGACTCTTTGCAGATAGCAGGTTGCTAATGAAATCCCTGTAGTAGGGAGGCTAATACAATTTTTTATTACTTAAAGAAATGCTAAATTATTTTATTTGTCTTTAATAATACAGTATGGTATTTATTTATTTTTTTAACTAGAGAGCTGGTTATTTAGCACTTTAAATTTATCTTTAGGCGTTAGTAAGCTTTCTGAGGTACCTGTGATTTGGTGTAGCTTTTGACATTCTGTATTCCTCTTTGTGGAGTGAGCTGGATAGGATATAATTAACCTGAATTCTGATTATTATCAACTTCCGTACTGAAAGATCTTCCATACACTTTCAGTACAGCGTCTAGAAGATTTAATGGAACAGCTTTGCATAAAAAACAGAATTGTATATCTTTTATGTGAACTGCTGGGTTTTTTTTCTTTTTCCTTATGTTTTAGCAGTCTCTGGTTCTGTACCATCTCTTACTGCTATTTTTTCCGTCTCTTTGGTTCTGCTTTTTTTTTTTTTATTTCTCACACTTAGACTATTCAGGCATCCAAGTAGAAACTTTAGGCTCCAGCAAAAATTTAGCTCTTTGACTGGAAAGATACTTGAGGAGAAAATAGTTATTGTGAACTCACAGCTTATTGTATGTTTCATTGCAGAGAAGCCTAGGCTTTTTAGTCTGCTAGGGGAAAAAAATAGATATAATGCCTGTATTTTTGACATTGACTTTTATTTTGCTTTGTGGCAAAAAGTTGAGTCTTCAGCAAATTTTAAAGTCTGGAGTGTTGTAGTATTCCTAAAAATTTCTATATGACTTGCAGTTGTGAAATGTAAGCTGGAAGATGTGCCGAGACATTAAAATGATAATCTATATCTTTAATGAACTGTAACAAGAATAAATACAATTTGAAATGAAAAATCAAGAGCACGTAAGATGTGCTTGCTTTCTTGGTGCTTAATACTAATTTGGCTGCACTTTCAGCCTCTTATTTCAATCTCTCATGGGTTGATTTCCTGTATTCCATGAGTGGTTTTACATGTTTGTAATTTTATGAGCTCCTCTAAGACTTGAGCACTTTACTCGGGTGATAAGTGGTGGGCTTGAAATACCCAGAGAGAGGGGCTTTTTAATAAAAAGGGTCCCAGGCCACTTCCTGCCATTCACCTAAGTAAGAGATCCTCCCAGTGCAGCAGCCAAGGATGTTTACAGCTGGAGAGCTGAGGTGGAGGCACTGTCCACAGGTAGGGAGGGAAGTGAGGAGGGAGGTGGCATCAGAAGTGCACCGTGATTCACCCTTCCCAGTCTCTCAGACCACGCTGTGTTGTGGCAGGTTTCGGAAGGTGCAACATGTCGGAGTAAGTGTGCTGTTTCCTGGTGTTGACACCTGTGTTTCCCCGGGGCTGCTGTTATGGCATGACATATTCTCAGTGGACCTGTTCTTCCTGTCTGTGGCAATCTCCTAGACCAAACCTGTTCGTGTGACAGGACAGCAGGAAACACATCATGGACTGACTTGAGAACAGCCTGTGCCTGCATTGCACTTGGGTGCTAGTGTGCCTGCCTCTTGTGCTGCCCTGCCTTTTTATTATGAACTAAGGGAGAAAAACTTAAATGCGAAGCTTTGCTACTGTTTTCCTCCTGATTTCGAGACACACGGTATGTGAACAGGAGGACAATTCATGTAATTCCTCCCACTGAAGGAAGTCTTTTTGGAGACAATGACTCTGGAGCTAAATATGAGCTAAGCTCATTTAAAAACCAGGCAAAAAAAAAATCTTTTTAAGCCTACAAAGCTTACAGGTGCCAGGAAAAAAAACCAGTTACGTGTAATGGTTTGGCATAAATACAGCTACTGCGTGTGACTTTTAGAGAATCTAAAGCCTATCTGTGATGGTACTGTTTTCACAATTTACAGTGTACTACATCTGGTTGAACATGAGATCAGCTATCCATCAATTATAACAGATAATAAATTAGCTTAATTGATGACCATTTAATTTCACTCAGTTCCAAACCATAAATTGTAGCCATTCCTTTTTCCTTTTGAAAAATCTCTGTAATAAATGTGTTAATTACTTGAAATGTTTTAATCTAACTTTACTTGAGTTTCTATGAATACCACGTCTCCTTGATGAAATGGCATTAACATTCTAAGTAGTTGTAAGTGAATCCTGGGGGAAAATATATACTGTTGAACATCTGTCTTCTTACTGAGATAGTATCAGTGTCTACTACCTTCCTAGGAGTTGCTACTGGGTTAAAAAATCCTTGTTCCCAGCTTTATTAAGTACAGTGGGTCCTGTCCATGTTTACAGTTACTACTGTGTTAAAGAGAGGGCTCAGAAGGTATGTTATCTGAAGGGGAAAAAACAGGTAGTACCGAAGTATTACCTAGACAGTGATTTTGTATCTAGCATTCCACATTTTTGTGTAAGCTTAATCTTGTTTCTCTAAGAGTACTGGAGTGAAACTTTGTTTGGGATGAAGACTTTTTTAATATGACTCACTGAAAGGCTTTTTGCAGTCAGTGGAGTTACCAAAAATTATTTTTAAAAATAAATTCCCTTTTTTAATAAAGTCTCATTAACAGGAGGCTTTACAATAACAGATTTTACGGTCTTTACATGAGATTCCTTCATGCATCGAACTCCAGACTATGCTAATAACAATTCTTCCTTCATTGTTTAAGACAAAAATCAAGGGGTTTCCACTTGTTGCTTTCATTCACAATTGTTTTGTTGGCTCTGCTGCTGCAATGGTGCCTCAGTACAGTAATTACCAATGCAGCAAAGACTAATCCTTTTGTTTGTAGCCCTTTGCTTCAGTTCTCAGTATCTCTAGATGTAGTAGCTGCTTTATATGTTTCTGAAGTTCCATTTCACATGGTTGGTATGTTGGAAGGAGACAGAGACGGGTATCATGTGTTAGACATTGGCTTTGTAAATACCAAACGCAGAAGTGGTTAAGGGAATTGTTGGAAGTGATCAATAGAAAAAACAAAGCCCAGTACACAGTTAAACATACGACTTCGGAGATTTCCTGTTTCATTTTATATGAGATACATTTTAAATAGCAGATTACCTGTAGTTCCTAGTTGAATAGTTGCTTTAAATTTGTATTTTATGAGATGGGAATACAAAGGTCATGTTTGTTCTCTTAAACTGTTTTCAGATTGGCATGGGTGAAGCTTTTTTATAAAGCTTACTAATCATTTCATGATAAATTTATGTTAACTAGTTTGAGCTAGAGTCAGAATGATTTCCATGTTCTGTTGAACTAGGAAATGTTAGGTTTAGATGACTCTTAGATGCTTGTTTTTAGCTGGTGGGCTTTGTTTTTTGACCAACTCATAGCTTGTTTAAACTCAAGGATGCTGGTCAGTATATTAAAAATATTTTTCCTCTTCAGCTTGCCAACAGCTAAGTCACATTGCTGGTAAATTTCTGAAGATAGGCCTTTAGTGTTTTAGTCTGATTTTTTTCGTAACTGGAAGGATGCATTTTGCTGCTAAAATAGTGCGCAGTTTTGCACGTATTCTGTAAAATTACGCATTTCAGTTTGCAAAATATGATTATATAAATTGAAGGTGATGAGATTGGTATTGCGTATAGCTTTACCCTCTTACTTTCAAAATAAGACATGGCCTTGGCTTTCTTCATTCATACTTTAAACTTTATGGCCAATAGCATTAAATGACCTTTCAGCAACTTTATTGGTATATGATTAATCAGCACAGTGTTTCTTTGCAATATCCCACAGAGATAGGTATTTTTGTAAGAGACAGATAAATTTCTTTTGTTCTTTCATTTTTACAGTTACATGGGAATTGGGCTTTCGGCACAGGGAGTGAACATGAACAGACTACCAGGTATGTTTCAGTATTTACTACATTTGGTAAGTTACTTATATTGGTTAATTATGTTTTTAAAATGTGCTTGACATTGATGGGAAGGTTCTGGTAAGCAACAGAGTGTAGCATGTGTTTTATCTGTTACCTGAATTATGGAAAGTTTGCAGCTAAAAATTTAAGCTTTTTATTGTTTTCCTGTGCATTTGCTCTTATCCTACTTCCCTCAACTCTTAGTGTTATTTATAATATTATGGAGATGCTTTTTAGTAGACAGATAACGTTTTAAATTTTTCATCATGTTTCCTGATAGAAAAGACGCTATAGATTTCCTTGCTCTGTAAACTTAATTGCTAGCAATAAAGACAAGCTACTATGATAAAAACTTTTTCAAACATGGAGTGAGGTCTCCTGGTGTCAGTTTCTGTACCGTTACCTTCCCAGCCTTAATAGTAAGGATGTGTAGCATATTTTTGTTTTGACTGTTCCATTGATCTGCGTAATCCAGGGATGCTGTCTTGTTAACAGTTGTCTGCACTATCTCTGTAGAGTATTTAAAGAAGTTGTGTGTGTGTGTGCACGTTGAGGTTTTTTTAAAAGATCTTTAAATGTAAAAGAAACCCAACAAGCCCAACCACAAAAAACCAAGCGTTTTTTTTGAAATTGTTACTACTGTCCCAAGTAAAAACCATGTTGAATTGCCCTCCGAGTATCTGTATTCTACTTCTTTGGCATTACTGCTTTCTCACCAAATGTTCTGACAGAGATCCTTATGATGAGGGCAAGTCCCAGTTACACCGTGAGCCCAGCGAAGGGGGGTGAATTATTAGTGGGTGTCATTAAGTCTATTTAGAGTATGATTTAGGATGCGTTGCAAATAATTATCAAAGATACTACTAATCAATGTAACTGCGGTAATTTGGGGTACGTAATTTACTGAGAGGTGCTTAATGTGGTGCCAGCTGAAGCTACTGATCATACAGATTAAGGGCCTAAGTATGGAAAATACTTTCAAATTAACTTTTAAGCAGCAACTTGACAGAATAAGAATAAGCCCACAACCTTTTACTCTTTAAAAGTAATCTGAGTTGTCAGTACAAATTCTTACAGCCAGAATGCACATGCACATATACATAGGAAATTTGGTGATTTGTATTAAAGATCATGCTTTATATTATTTTGAATAGGCATTTGATAGATCTATAAAGAAGATTTTGTGGTGCCTGTAATTTTACTCCTTTTCTATGTGTTTTTGTTTAGTATTGAATTGCAGAGAGCATAGACAGGTATTTTTAACTGAGCTCAGACTAAAATTGCTTGCTGTGATTTTCCTTGAGTAGTGTAACAATATGAAGCTTCTTAACTGGTTTTGCAGTTTCTTCACCTGCAAAATTAGCACCATATTTGCATATGTGATGATCTGCCTGCTGGCTGTGACTTTCACTTGTATTGATAATTTTTTTTCAATCTTTTTTCTTCATTTTTAGGGGCAGCAGCGCTAGTGACACCATAGTCTGGAGACTGCTTGCTGCTGAGTAGTCATTAAGAATAATCAGGAGTAGAAACGTGTTTTCCCCAGAGATGCATGTTTGGGTTTTAGCCAGGAAGAATTCGATTATGACATATGGTAGCGATAGTTTTGCAAGATGAAAGGGAGAACAGGAGAATCTTTACTGCTTTATTGGGACATGTCTGATCTGCGTACAGCTTTTCAAATTTCAGCATCGCAGCTGATAATTTTTGGTGTTGAGAATTTTGTGTGTTCACACAAAAATGAGAAAAATGTGCTACCTGAATTTGCATTATCTGTTATGTACTACCAAAGGAATTACCTGTTCAGCCATTTTGATAAAAGATGTTGTCGCTTTTTTCAAATGAAACAGATTTTTCAGTTAGATAAGAAGTCTTAGAAATCATAAACGAAGCGTACTAATTAACAGTATTAACCTGGTTAAAATATGCTTTAGTCTTTCCATTATTTCATAATGAAGGAAATGACTAAATTGCAAATGCTTTTTTTCTCCAGGTTGGGATAAACATTCATATGGTTACCATGGAGATGATGGACATTCATTCTGTTCTTCTGGAACTGGACAACCCTACGGCCCAACGTTTACTACGGGTGATGTCATTGGTTGTTGTGTCAACCTTATCAATAATACCTGCTTCTACACAAAGAATGGACACAGCTTGGGTATGGAGAAACGTTATCTTTAATGATAACATTATGTCTGTAAGTCTGTTGTAAATTTGAAACTCTTCATGTCAGGAGCAAAGTGGTTGAATAGTCCTTTCGATCGTCTCATAATCTCTGGATTAGTTAAAGAATACAGAAAGAAAGGAAGAATAATTTCTTGTGTGCCACTGCCACTAACATTCCTTGGGAATTTGGAAGGATTTGTTGTAGCATCTCATTCCACAGGATCAGCATTTACGAACTCTGCTACTAAATCCACAATAATACCTGATGTGTATAACATAAAGTAATAGATGTAAGAGAATTGGAGAAGTAGAGTGGATATAGATAAAATTCATTGCTGCTGTATTTGGGGACATCTGTCCTTCACTAAAACCTTACATCAGATAGGCAATACTTTTAATGGATATCGGAGAACAGTGTCTTTTGGATTCCCAGCCTGGAGTTTTACGTAGTTGAGCTAAAGCTATGAATTATATAATATGTGCTAAAATTAAGTCCATTTAATCCTTGGGGTAAATTTTAGCATTATGCAACACTGCAAGACAACTTTTGAGTTTGAAGATAACAGGAAGGGTTAGAGTTAAAATTTTTGTTGCAATATATAGTCAGTTACTTAATGCAATTTAATGAGCAAAGATGCAGAGTGTAAGGACAAGATTGCTCGTTTGTTTGCTCAGGCCCTGAGCAAACAGATTTGACTTTGGAGTCATCCTACCCCTACTCAGAGCAGGGCTTATATGGCTCCAGAGGTCAATACTAAGTAATCACTTCTGTGATTCTATTTTATTGTGATTTAATGTTTTTTCTAAATTCAGTGAGTCTGCGTACCCGGGCTTAATACCTTACACCCTCGCCAGTGGGATGCTGTATAGTTGTTTATTTTGGCACTGTTTCAGGGTATGTGCCAAAATGGAAGATAACAGGCTCATGTTGTGTTAGCCCTAATCTTTAGCTGGGTTAAAGCTGAGAGGGTAGTCTTGCCTTACTCCCTTTTTGGAACTAGTAACAATGTGCCTGCAGGTAAGTTGGGTCAGATTGTTGATCAGCTAGAGAGACATTGGTTTTCTGACTGCCCTTATGGGTTACATGTGTGAAATAGCTAAGAAGGGAGGAGGAGCAGAACCTCCTCTTTCAGTGGAAGTCTTAAAGCAGACTGGATTAGGCCAACTGTGGAACAACACTCCAAGTGATTAAGATCTGTTTGAAGAGGAGAACAGAATGGCATAGGTGAGGAGAGGCTAGTAAAATGTCATCTGTCATAGACAGAGTCTGACAAACACTTTATGAGTTTCAGAAGGAAATCTGACAGCTGTTCTGCTGTCGTGGGCTTTGCTAGCTTGAATTTCTGACAGAAAAATCGATTCTGTGTTTAGGGAAAAAAAAGAAATTAGAAATTTTGGTTGTTTTGCTGAGTTTTTGCTGCTGGTGGTTGTCCAGAATTCCTATAGGATTGTGACTTGGAGAACATTTTGTTTCTTCTCTGGGCCACAGATATACTCTAGAGTATTGGAAATACCTGAGTCAGCCTGGAATTTGATGCTACAAAAAGTGCTAAGCAGTTATTTATGCAAGTGTGAAATCCTGGGCTGAAAAATCCCCAAACCAGCACCCCCAAAAGCCCCAACACCTACATGTCATTCAGTCATCATATCTCTCTCTTGCCTACTGCCATGGTTATTTTGGAAATGGGTTAGTTGAATGTCAAAATGTGCCAAACGGAGAAAGTAGCAATAGTTTAGAAAAAGTTAAGGTGTAAACAGGTAATAATTAAAATGCTAGCTTTGAGATATGATGGGAGGAAGCAGATTGATTCTGTGTGTCATTCTTTGGCATCTAAGATGTGAGTAAGGAATCCAGATACTCTTGAGATTTGAAATCTTGCTGAAGAATGCAGATTCAAAGTTGGATGGGAATTGAGGACAAAAGGTTAAAAGCTATGCTTTAAACTTAAATTTGAAAAAAAACAGTGATACCAAATATTGAGATATGTGGGTTCAAATCATTAAGCACTTGTGAAAAATCTGAAATGGAAGAAGTAGCTTCAACAGTAAAGGAAATTATGAAATACTGTTACCATTCGGCTGGCAGAGAGAGATTCCGTGATATTTATTTCTTAATATTTAATTTTATAACAAGGTACTAAACTCTTCTGTTTGAAAACCGAAGCAAACCACCCTGGTGTGGATTAGAGTGAAATGTTTACCACACTGGTTTGGAGTATTATGGGTATGTTGCTGCTCATGTAAAGATAATACCAAGTAATGAAGAAAAGTAATAACAAATAAGAAAAGCCACTTTTAAATCTTGGCATGTCAGCATTAAGCAAGTGAAAAAATATCTTCAGATAGTCTCATTTTTCCTGTTAGTTTTAATCTAGAGCCAGAATTTGCATAGGTTTTTAATTTGTGAATCTGTATGAAGTTTGATAAATCTTAAGCCATGTTTTGAAAAGTTAGGGGCAAATAGAGTGCTTCTGAATGAAAATTACGTTTTGCCAAATATTGCCCTTTATTACTCGAGCACATCAGTTGGGCCTAAGCGTCATGGATGTCACCAGACTTCCCTTACTTTTGAGATGGTTTGGGTGAGTTTTCTGAACTTACAATGATACATGTAAGAAAATAAGGCTAGAATTCAGACATGTGGATATTAATCTTAATTTTCTCTTATTACAGGCATCGCTTTCACAGATTTACCGGTAAGATAAGTGCATTTTCAAACAGCTTTCATGTGTATTATAACACATTGTTTCAAATGTAACTTGAATTTACCTTATGCTTCTTGAAAATACAGTGGTAATCTTCCTAACCAATTGAATGTCAGGTATTTCTCCTTGTCATTTCAGTGATGATTTGCTAGTTGAAGCAAAAAGGTTTTGTTTTGGTTTGTTTTTTTTTTTACACCAGTCCTCAAAGGTTTTATACCGATCCTTTTCAGGTTTTTAACATTCAGACATTTCTAATGGCAGTTTAGCAGAAAATAATGCATGCCAGTAGTTATTTTATCATTTCTTTGACATGTGCAGACCTTACATAGGAAGTCAAAGCTGCATTAAATACCAGCGTTGTGCATGTGTGTACACAGTTGTGTACAATATTGCTAGCTACTTCAGTGTTGTGCTTTTAGCTGGATTGGACAATGTCCTCAAACGAGGACATTAAGACAAGGACACTGTAACTCATGCTTGATGCCTAATATTCAAATTTTTTCTCTATACTGTTCACTCCATAAGATCAAATGTATCAAAGTGCTTTGTTTTGTTTTGTGTTTGGTTTTTTTTTTTTTTTTTTTTTTTTTTTTTTAAAGAAGGCTGCAGATATCTGAAGCTTTTCAGTCAATTAAATTGTACTTTCCTTAAAATCATCACAAATGTGTTCCCTATGCTACTGGTAAAGGCGCAATACTGGATTTATTTTGTTTTTTCACATCCACTTAATTTCTGATTTAATCTGCTTAGGGTGCAGTGTGTGACACCATTCCTTCTGGCCAGCTACTCTGCTGTGGCCTTAGAAGGCAAGAGCAGATACTAAGGGAAAACGAAGTCAGTAACTCAGGGTGCCTCCCAGCCCCTCCACAGGATACTTGGTGTAGGAAGCCACTGTCCTGGATCTGTGGGACGCCAGCAGAGCTCCTTGCTAGCACACGGTCTCAGCACAGGAAAACTGACACTGTAATCTGGTGTGAAGCTGGACCCCTCCTCATTAGAAGGGATTGTTTTCATCTCATTAAAAGATTTGAGACTTACACTTGGTTGATTAGTCTACACTAGGTAACGCTATGAGGAAGTTTTATTTGGAGGAAAAAAAAAAGGGAGCGGAGAGGGAAAGGTTGACTTTGGGCATGGTTTTAACAACCGGAGTGTTGTTATTTTTTCCTTTAATTTCACTGCACTTCAGTGTTCCTACTGACCTGCATGTTGCTGTCTGCGATAGCTTTTATTTTTTCAGCCATATAGTTCTGTAGATGAACATACCATTACACCATACCACCATTGATATTGCAGTGTAAATATGATACAGGTATATTAAAAGAAAACCAACCAAGAAAACCCCACCCACCCAAAACTCCAAGAGATGCATTGCCGTTTCTGAGCTGCTAGTTGCATTTAAGAAAGTTACTTTAATCCCAACAGGCAGATTTTAGTTTTCTCATTTGGCATATTGGAAATTTGCATGGAGACCTAATCTCTAAGCAGAAAATAAAAGGGAGACAACAATAAATGCTTTGAGGTCTTTTTCTAGATACAAGTCCAGGAATTCACAAGAACTTCAATGCACTGTTACAGTTCTTTTTAGGCGCTACACTTGGACTTTGAGGCTAATGAGTTCTCTATCCTGTCAGTTCTTACCACTAAAATTCAGCGATGTTTTAAGTATTTCACCCAAAAGGAAAATGGCCCACTTTGTAAGTTTAATTTTTGTTCTCTTTTCAAAAGACACTTTAATCCCGGTCTTTAAAAATAATTTTAAAATTGGTATTTAATCTTTTGTAAAATTGAAAACAAAAGTTGTAAACTTTAGCACAGTTTAAAAAGTAAGTTTTCTGACTAGAAAGAGTATGATCAGTAAAGCTTTCTTATTTCAAAGTAAAAAAAAAACCACTGGGAATAAAAATTAGTCAGTCATTGTATTGCTGAATTGGTAGCAGTTGCTTTAACTGCTGGACAGATGAGCCAGAGGTATTTGCTTCTTCACACTACTAGTAGCATTGGGGTTATTATTGCAGAGATTAAAAAAAAAGTGGGGAATTTAGAATAACAGGAAAAACTAATGAAAAAATTTCTTGCAGCCAAACTTGTACCCTACAGTAGGGCTTCAAACACCAGGAGAGGTTGTGGATGCTAATTTTGGACAACACCCGTTTGTATTTGATATTGAAGACTATATGAGAGAATGGAGAACCAAAATTCAAGCGCAGATTGACAGATTTCCGATAGGAGATCGGGAAGGAGAGTGGCAAACAATGATTCAGAAGTAAGACTTTGAATGTTGTTCATGTTAAGAAGTAGTTAATAATTGCATGATTTCAGAGGTCTTTAAAACATAGCAACTATTGTCTTGTGCAAAAAAATCACAGTATTAAAAACCAGTAAAAAAAATTTGTTGACCTAACAGGCTTGACATTTATATTTAAAATTGCGAATGAATAGATGTTTGGGGGAAGACTTGTCTACATTGTTACTTAACTGAGAGTTTATAATGGTGGCTGTAAGTCTTCTGTTCTGATTTGAACTATCTAGTGTGGGTTGGGGAGTTAAAAAAAAAATTGCCATGATTATAACAGGCAGTTTTAATGCTTTGGGTTCTGGAAATATCCCTTCCTGTTCTCAGCCTTCAGCATGGCAGGTTAACTTGTGGCTCATTAGTGCCTCACTTGGAAAAGCAGTGATTGTGTTTTGTGAAATACAAAAACATTTTGTATTTCTTCAGTGAAAACAAAACCTTAGTGTGCAGAAGTTTCCCTTCAGTGTAAGT
The DNA here is from genome assembly GCA_013400055.1 of Nycticryphes semicollaris. Classification (NCBI taxonomy): domain Eukaryota; kingdom Metazoa; phylum Chordata; class Aves; order Charadriiformes; family Rostratulidae; genus Nycticryphes; species Nycticryphes semicollaris. Next base: position 838,442 of record VXBJ01005108.1, read on the forward strand.
AATGAGCAAAAAAGGAAGCTTAATTAGCAGGTACTACCTTTTGGTGATGAATCACTATTATTAAAACTCATCATAATAAAATGATTCATTGGTTATTTTTAATTGTTCTTCCATACAGTGTTTTGGAGAAGATATTGGCTGTTTAACTGAATTACTTTTGTGTGAGCTTACTGAAATTCTTCAATTCAGTCACCTCTTTCAGAAAAGAGGTTTTACATTCAAGATGTTCTTGGTTTCTTACCTGTTTAATGAGCATTTCTGGGTTTTGTTTTTGTTTATTTGTAGAATGGTATCATCCTACTTAGTTCACCATGGATATTGTGCAACGGCAGAGGCATTCGCCAGATCCACAGACCAGACTGTGCTAGAAGAATTAGCTTCCATTAAAAATAGACAAAGTAAGCCTGGAAAGCATGTTACATAATGTTTTTTCTTCCCTTAAATATTCCCTAGAACTTAAGCATCACAGTAGAATTTCCTTTCAGCACTACTCCATAGTACAGTTCTTTGCTGTCATGTAATTACATACATATGACCAGCTAGTTAAGATGAACGTCCGCACTAATGCTTTGGGACTGGTTTGACGTAGTGGACTGCCTTTTTCTTGAATGGAAAACTGTGATCTGTCTTAAACAAACGTGGATAATGTTTCTAAACAAGTGAGTGTTTGTGAGAGCTAATGGTCAGTCACAAACAGGAGTGTAAAACTTAGTCTGGACAAAAATTTACACTTCTATCTCAGCCGTGAAAAGGGGTGGAGTTTAGAGAATGCTTTGTAAGTTAAATCAAGTTTGAGTTTTCCTGCTTAGAGATGCGAGGGGGGAGAGGACAAGGAGAACTAATGGCGGTTCACATCTAACTTGCTGTGCCTGCGCTGTTTGGCCACCTGATTGAATAGTGCCTTCCCCGTTCATTTAAATCCCTGCTGTATGAACACAAGTGCTTGTGTGCCTGTACAGCACACCACACGGGGAAACTGCTCTGAGTGAAAAATAACCCCTTCGTTGGGCTGTGTTTCGTTTGGATCAGTTTCCCTGTTGGTGGATAGAGCTGGGAGGCCTTTTGTGACTTGTGCCAATTATTATTAACAGAAGCATCAATAAAGCAGGGACTGTTACAGAAAGGTTTGGTCAACTGTAACCTGACTGGAAGTATGCGATGTAGGTGAGAGAAGACTACATTTTGGTTTCTTAGTCAAAATAGAACCTGTGGGAGGTGGGGTGCAATTTTGAATGTTCTTGGGTGACAATAGTTTGGTATGTGCTTATTGATAAAGGAAGGAAAACGAGAAATGAATCGTAAGAGTGTCTGCAGTTTTTATCTGGCTCTAAATGAGCAGTCTGAGTACAAAGTTAGTTGTATGCTGGCAATAAATAAAAATACCGACTACTCATTTGGATATACGTAGGTGAAATGCAATTCTTAAATTTTCCTATTGAATGTTTTAAGGAAACGTGATCTTTCTTTACACTCTTCGTTTTCTAAGAGGAAAAATTCTTGTCGATTGATGATTGCAGTGTCTTTTAATTGTTAATTTACATGTATGAATCTGTAAGCTGTCCATTTAACTGATGTTGGTTTTGGTGAGCAGAAATTCAGAAATTGGTTTTGGCAGGATGAATGGAGAACCCATTGAAACAACGTAAGAGCTGTATCCAAGTTTTCTAGAAAAAAATCCTAATCTCTTATTTGTTTTTTGGTGAACAGGAATTCAGAAATTGGTTTTAGCAGGAAGAATGGGAGAAGCCATTGAAACAACACAACAGTTGTATCCAAGTTTACTAGAAAGAAATCCTAATCTCTTATTTGCATTAAAGTGAGTCTTCAAATTATACAGATGTGTGTTTATAGATGACACAGTACCTTCTGAGACACGACAGTTACTCATTTAAAGCTTTCACAAAAATTTAAACAAAGTTAACCAGCATTTTTTAGAAAATGTGTATAGTTCACTCTTTTTATGCTTTATTATTTGCTACGTGTTTAACTAGATTTTGTTATCAAGGTCCTGTTTTACAGCATAATTCACATCTCACTGTAGGCTTGTTCTCTAGAACTGAAATTTGTAATTTTTCAAACCCATTTCATTCAAATTTGGTGGCGAGTAAAACTTTAAATGTAAACTGACACAGTATCATATTCAAGAAGATGAAGAGTTTGTCCATTCCTCCAAATGGGTGACTGACTTTAAAGAGCAGTTTAAATGAGCTGTTTCGCTCCTTGTCACTTTACCTCTGGCTACTGCTGTGGAAATTCCATAATCCCCAAAAGTTGTCTTGGCTTCCCAGGCACACACAGTCACCTTGGTTCTGGCTTTTTACTTGCCAGCTGTGCTCATCCTCTAGAATTTTGTATCGTTTTGCAGTGTTTGGATGCGCAACAAATATGTAATCTCCTATAAGAACAAAGCATTTTGTTCAGTTAGGTCACTTGGAATGTGCTTGAAGTCTGTCATGCTCAAGTGCCAGACAGAATTCACGTGATAGTACTGCAGACTCACCACAGAATTCACATAATGTGAATGTTTTGGTGAAAGACTTCACTCGATAACATCAACTTTTCCTCGGTCTGTCTTTCTAAATTTTGCCTGTTCTGTTTGATACTGTCCAAGCCTAAAAAATTAAGCAGTAGTTCTGAGCTGCCTTAAAAGTCTATAGTAAAATCTCCTTGTCTAAAATAAAATTGACAAAGAGCAACAGCCTCTAAAGGGAAGGTTTGTATATGAGCTTGCTTTTCAAACTGTTTTCTAGTGCAAATGTTTAATGTTAAAAGTTAACCATTTAATGCTTACTGTTCCAGAGGTTCAAACTATGTTCTCATTTACTTTGAGAGAAATGACAGACATGACAAGTAACGACATATCCTTCTCAGGAAATAACCTTGCCCCTGCCAATAAAATGGAACAGTTTAAACCAACAAATAGGGTGTATTTCTCTGAACTTTGAGGACTTGTAGCCAAAGTTTGTCCTCAAAGGATAATATTCCTGTTCTCCTCCCTCACAAATTTTGTAATTGTGTATTTTGGGCTGATTACTCTAAAGCTTATTGACAATTGGGTTACTGATATCCAGCATTTTGTTGAGTCAGACTTTGTATATTTAACACTAAAATTAAATCGTTGCTATCATTGGTAAATTGAAACATGTTAATTGTTTAATTAGCTTAGCTTAACTTTTTCGCCTTTTGTTTAGGGTGCGCCAGTTTATAGAGATGGTGAATGGTACAGACAGTGAAGTGCGGTGTTTGGGAGGCCACAGTCCAAAGTCTCAAGACAGTTACCCTGTGAGCCCACGATCGTTCAGTAGTCCTAGCATGAGTCCCAGCCATGGAATGAATATTCACAGCTTGGCAACAGGCAAAGGGAGCAGCACGCACTTCTCTGGTAAGTTGATGTGGAGAGTACACCACACTGTAGATTTTTTTTTTATTATTATTGTTTTTACAATGAAGTATTGGGAGAAGTTACAAATACTCAAAGACTATTTGTTTTACTTAAGAGTTCATACTATATGCTTTGTAGAAAAATATAGTTTTAATTATTAAAATATGTGATTCTCAGTCACTGGGGAAATGGAAAATATATTGAATATAATAAAATCTTTTTTTCATGTGCTTTTGGTTTTACTAAGGGTTTGCACAGTAGGTTGCCACTACTTCCTAAGAATTGCTTGCTACTGGAAGGTGGAAGGTTCTGGCACAAATTTCTGTTATCCTTTTGGTGATAATTTATGGCTTGGATAAGGTGGTTTAAATCCAGTAAGTGGTGTATACGTTCCATTTCCTCCACTGTTTACGGAACAGTAGGAACAGCTGCTTTTGTGGAGGGAAATAGCAGGAGCTGGGCTCTTTGTTCGTCAGGTGGTTATTGGGACATATTATAGAAAGTACCTCTAACTTTCTAATTTTGAAAATAGAGCCACCACTTAATAAGCAAGCTGATGAATGTATTATTAGAATTGAGGTTTGGGGTTTCCTGAATGGCAGAGAGTGTTTTATTTATAACAAGCTCTTCCTGTGACCTGTTTCTATATTAGAAGATACTAGGGAGTTCCTACTTTTGGGCCTGGCAGGAACTGGCAATTACATGTTTGCTTCGAATAGTAGTTTCTTGATTATATTTTAGAGGGGTCAGAAGAGATTTTAGCCAGACGTCATAATTTCACAGCATGGTGTAATTTTATTTAGCAAAGCACAATATTAACAATTAAAATAATTATACGGAGAAGGAGGGAGGTTGTATTTATGCGTAGCAACATATAAATTATTTTCAGCACTGAATTTTACTGCATATTTATCAAGAGAATTATGTGATTACGAATTAGTAACATGTCTGCTTCCATTCATGATGATTACAGTGGCCTAGAAAAGATTTTCAGATCTTTCAGAAACATTGGATCAGTTCTAAGAAATGATTCTATTTCCATGCAGTTTACTGTTTTAGTGGTGAATCGGTACAATGGAAAAACCTTCTCATGTATGTGTTGGTACTTGTTAAATAACACTTACCTTCTGCACTGTTGAAGCCTTGAGGTTCAAATACCTGAAACACAGAGGCTAAGTATGTGGGTTGATTTGTTTGGCAGATCTAGCATTTACTGACCAGAAACAATTAAGCTGTGCTTATTTCACCTCTATAAATTGCTACTAACAAGTAAGTTGTAGGTGATTTACAGATATTAAAACTTTCTTTCAGGGTTTGAAAGTAGTTGCAGTAATGGAGTAATATCAAATAAAGCGCATCAATCCTACTGTCACAGTAAACACACGACCACCAGCTTGAATGTACCAGAGCTCAACAACATAAACGTATCAAGATCACAGCAGGTTAACAGCTATTCCAGGTGAATACATTTCAAATGCTTCTAACTTACATTAAGACTTGTGTTATGTGTGTGTTTTTATTGTAGGGAAGAGTTTTCAGTGGAATGTGATGTGATACTTTTGAAGGACAGCTAAAACTGTAAGGGGCCAACAGCTTGGGATCACTCTAGTGTTTTTGGTTTAACCTCTTAAGATGAATAGGCTCTGTTTTCTCCTGTTTTGTTAAAGAAATGCAGTGGACGAAAAGAAATGATCTTGCTTGCAGCTATTTATGGCCAGTTTTGAAGTTGTGGTCAGTTTTGACCTTGTATAGCGAAGATGAACTAGCTCTCTGGCACTTGGGATTTTAATTCCAATCACTGATGTTGATTTAAGCGTGTTGTTTGTACGTAATGAAAATTTTTCCAGATAGTCTCCATTCGTGGCAGTATCTGCAAAGTAAACACAACTGAGATGCATATGGAATGTGGTCTGCCTTTTGTTGCACACACAAGGATTGTTTGCTTGCTCAAGTCGCTCCCCCTTGTGCAAACACATTCAATTCAGAGAATGAAAATGGATGTATTAGCCAGCGTTAATGGGGTTATTAATAACTGCAAGCAAGATAATTTCTTTTCGTCCACTGCATTTCTTTAACAAAACAGGAGAAAACCCTGGGTTACACAGACGCAGCAGAACCTGATTCGATGTGAAATACAACAGTGCTTGCCTGCATTGTTCAAGAGGGATTCCCAAAACTACCAGCTAGGATATCATGGTGTGGTGATGGTAACAAAAGCTGCTTGAGTTGGATAGAGGTGATTAGGGGAGGAAAAGAAAAGTAAGAGTAACAGTTTACAACTTCTTGATTTGTGTTTGCCTCAGCAGTCACTTCTGCCAAAAAGCCTGGCAGTGTCCAGGCAACTTTGGAGATTTTTCACAGGAGGAGAACAGTTCCTTGGCTGCGGTGCTGCCCAGCCAGAGAGGTTTCCTTCCTCAAAGGAAGCGGAGTGTTTTCTGGTTGCTTAGAAGCAGATATTAACCTTGTAAATTTAATCTTTTTGGTCTTGAGAGAGACGTTTTAAGTTCTTATTCTCCATGACAAAATAGAACAGGCTAGGATGTAACTGTCAGCAAAGCTCAGTCCCCAGAGCCATCCTGGCATTTTCTAAAGGTGCTTCTGTGACCCGCTGTGAGCAAAACGTGGTGAGGAGTTGCATGTTCCACATTTGGCTCCGAGTGTCCTGATTTACTCAGTATTTGCTTTGGGTCTTTCTGCTTGTTCCCCTGTCATTCCACTGAGAGGAAATGAGAGATCAAGGCTTTTTTGAAAGAATTATTTCCTAAATGTAATAATCTCGCAGTAGTCTGTACACTGAGTTAACTGTGGGATTACTGGAGTAGTGTGTCCAGTTCTGGGCTCCCCAGTTCAAGAAGGACAGGGAACTACTGGAGAGGGTACAGCAGAGGTCTACAAAGATGATGAGGGGACTAGAACATCTCTCTTATGAGGAAAGGCTGAGGGACTTGGGTCTTTTTAGCTTGGAGAAGAGAAGGCTGAGGGGGGATCTGATCAACACCTAGAAATACCCGAAGGGTGGGCGTCAAGAGGAAGGGGCCAGTCTTTTTTCAGTGGTGCCCAGTGAGAGGACAAGCGGAAACGGGCACAAACTTGTACATAGGAAGTTCCATCTAAACATGAGGAAGAATTTCTTTACTTTGAGGGTGGCAGAGCACTGAAACAGGTTGCCCAGGGAGGTGGTGGAGTTTCCTCCTCTGGAGTCGTTCAAAACCTGCCTGGACATGTTCCTGTGCAACCTGCTCTAGGTGGACATCTCTGGCAGGGGGGTTGGACTAGATGATCTCCAGAGGTCTCTTCCAACTCCATACCATTCTGTGGTTGTGGTGTTTGGGGTTTTTTTAAAGTGGAACTAGTATGTTTTCTCCAGCTCTATATATGTACTGATACACGAACAAGCTAAGAACTTAGTGGTGTATATTTAGAAAGTGTTATAATATTCCCAAATAATGGTGGACATAATTAATTTTTCAGCATCAGAAATTTTTATTTTACTGAATGCTAATGTTAGTTGAGAGAGCCTTAACATCTCCTGGTATTGCCAGTCGTTGGGGGAAAAAAAACCTGTGGTCTAACTTGCTAATATTTTTATTACTTAAATATGAGTAAAACTTTTGTTTATTACTCTCTTTTCAGCAATGATGTAGACATGGAAACAGATCACTACTCCAATGGGGTTGCTGAGACTTCATCCAATGGCTTCCTAAATGGTAGTTCTAAACATGATCACGAAATGGAAGAATGTGACACAGAAATGGGTCTGCAGTGATATTTCTTACATTTTTATTAAGTGATGGCAACAAGGTTATGTTTTTACTTGCAATGCTTCCCAACTTGAAACTTAGGGGTGTTAGCTCAAATCTTAATTACATTTGTTTATTTTGCTGTTATGAGATGTTAAATATTCTAACCACTGATTTAGGTGGTCCGCTATGAGAAGAGGTGAAAGGTGGTCAGTATGAGAAGAGATGAAATGGGTAACTTGTGGATATTGAAACGAGCATGGATTTCTAAGGAGGCACCTTTAAGAAGAAACATCCTGTTGTGCAGCACAGCAGGGTTAGGGTTGGCTCCTCCCTCTTCCCCTCACAGTTCTCATGGCATCTTTGCACTAAACAGCAAGAGTAGAAATTCCGAATCGCTTAGGTTGAAGAATGTGAAGTGTTGATACTAAATGCTCAAGAGCTGTGCTTGGGAACAGAGATGTTAAAAAAACCCCACCCGATATTTCCACAAAAAGGAGAGTCTGTTTTACATAGTTGTGGTCTAAAAAAATAACTTTGTTTTGCTTAACCTGAATATAAAACTCAGTCATACCTGTTGATGTTAGTGACAAGTGAGTATTTAAATACCCTCTGATTGGCAGCACACCATAAAGAGAGATTGTTGACTCTGTCAGGTACACTGGTGACCCTCCCCGTCCAGTAAAGGCAGTCAGATCACTGAAATGCGGGCAGGCTGGAGCTTGGACAGTGGTTGTTATTGCTGACTGGGGCTGAAGAAGTGGAGGAATCCAGCCCAACCATTTCTGCAGTTGCAGAACTATCTTCTCAAACGATTGAGTTTAACCAGACGACAATTGGTAGGTAGTTTAAATGAAATGTGGAACTCAGGGCCTTGCTGGTAAACTTTGAGGATGCATATCTATCTATGAAAGACTGGTAGTAGCGATCTAGGAAAGCTTTGCAGTTGTGAGGGTGTGTGCTGCTGCTGATCATGCAGCTAACTAGGTAACTAATCAGGCAACGAGGCTGAAAAGCAAATAAAATTGTTACAGCCCTGGAAGGGGGAGATTCAAATTTCTAGGCTGTTTCCCTGCGTTATGCTCTGAAACTGGATGAAAACAAGGCCTCGTTTCTGGGACAGGCATGAAGCAGCTGCACAGGGGCATCGAGTTGCTTGTGGGTTTTTAATGTAGTTGTTTTCTGCCTTTGGAAAGTGATGTCCAAGGTTGGGTTGGAGCCAGGAAGAACCACCGCTGCTTGAAGACTTGTGGGTGCTTTCACCTCTGTAAAAAAGAAATGTGGCTCCTCAACCTACGATTGTTCACTCCCTACATTTGAGTTTGGTGACTTTTTTGGTTTGTTTTTGTTTTTTTTTCCTTTCTGAAACACTTAAGTATTCTCCTTAGTGCTGTGCATGTAACAGTAAGTAGGCAAATTTTTTCCACAGGTGGTATGTTCATATCAAAGGAAAAACAAAAAGTGGCCACTTAGAAGTGGCCTTGTTTGAAATAGTGGTCCAAACATACCACTGGATAGCAGTGTTAAAATCAGAGGAAGAATGGATTTGTAATTAAAGTGTACATCAAAGTCCTAATTCAAAAGTTGATTTCATTGATGGGGGGGAAAAAAAAAAAAGCAGGGAATGGATAAATGCTTTTGTTTTTTTTAACAGGTTGCTTTAGTTGCAGATTTTAAAAAGGAAAAACCTTCAGAGAAGCCAAGGGTTAATTTACTGTTCATAAACTGCCTTAAATATATCTTAGAGTCACTAGTATTGGAGAATGTTGTAACAAACAGTAAAGGAATCAACTGTAATGTTCCGCTTGATTACAGAGAAAGCTAGTTTAAAATGAACAAAATAAACAGCCTGTGTAGGCAGCCTTTCCCGGTAGTTAACCGGGTCTCTCCATGTTTATAAGGGGGAGATTCGGCAGCGCTCAGTGTAGGAGCACGTCATGCCAAGGCCTCTGGCCCGATGCGCTTTCTCTCTGAGAAGGCAGATGTCTCCTGAGTGAAATCAGGGCAGAGTCTCTAGCTCCGTAGATTGCCACTGGCAGCTCTATTAGCGGTGGTGATGACGCTGTCCTTTTTGCAGAAGTAGATTCCAGTCAGTTAAGACGTCAGCTGTGCGGTGGCAGCCAAGCAGCTATTGAAAGAATGATCCATTTTGGAAGAGAATTGCAAGCGATGAGCGAGCAACTAAGAAGAGAATGTGGCAAAAACACGGCGAATAAGAAAATGCTCAAGGTATGTTGAAATTGTGGCGTTAAGGTGAATTAACTGTGCTGCCCAGTGGAAACTTTCCACAGCGTGTGGCAGTGCAATACTGTTCTGTTTCAACTCCTGTGGGTTTCTTTCTGGTCTGAGAGCAGTGTTCTAGGCAGCTGTGGTTGTGGTGTGTGCAGCACCTTCACAGGGCAGATAATCTCATACTGTAATATAGTTTAAACCAGAGATGAATTTAGCACTTCCCTCTGTCTCATTTCTGACGACGGAGCTCGGCCTCTTCAGTCAAAGTCCCGTTTTCTGCTCTAACAATGGGCGAACTGCAAGGAGGAGGTTTGATACAGACACCTAAAGGTTCTGTCTTAAGTACTGTGTGTGTCAGGAGTTAACCTTCATTTGAGACTGCTCCTGAACAGAATTCTCCTGCCAAAGACTGACTGTGTGCCATTTTCAGTCTGTGTTCTCTTTCCCCACCACTTACCAAAATGCAATGCTGCTAAATTCATCTCTCTGTATGATTTCCCGTTGGGAGAAACACTGCTTGCTCAAAAGGGAAGAAGTCGTGTCAGTTTGGTTTGGTTTTTAATCCTTTTTTCTAATCGATGAAGGACCCTGACAATCACCTTCATGATTCTGAGTCAAAATAAGACAGCAGTCCTTGTTTTGGCTAGTAGACAAGAGCTGTGAGATGTAATAAAAAAAATTAAAATCATTTTTTCCACAGGATGCATTCAGTTTACTTGCGTATTCAGATCCCTGGAGCAGCCCTGTTGGGAATCAGCTGGACCCGATACAAAGAGAACCCGTGTGCTCCGTACTCAACAGTGCAATACTAGGTAAGCCAGGCACAGAGCGCCTCTCCTCCTGCCCGAGGGGTTAAGGAAGTATGGCTGTGGTGTGGGACACACTGAGTAAAAGAGGGGTGGTTTGGGGGGCTCTATCAGCGTAATAGTCTGGCCCTATTCAAGAATGGTGCTAGGCAGGGAAACTGATAAATGCCATTTCACTGCTCCTGCTCTGTCTGGCCTGTAAGAGCAAACACGGAGATTTTGAATGATTTAAGCAAGCCTAAAATGCAGGTTTTCAGGGCGCTGCTATGAAATTAATAAGGTATTGCAACTGCTGCTGTTGGTTCTTCTTCAGAGACTCACAATCTGCCAAAGCAACCCCCACTCGCCCTAGCGATGGGACAAGCCTCACAGTGTCTCGGATTGATGGCTCGATCAGGAATTGGGTCCTGCGCCTTCGCCACAGTGGAAGACTACCTACACTAGCTATGCATTCGGAGAGCGCAACGGCGTTGTGGCGTATTCAACACGGAAAGTAGACCAGCTCTGCTGACTGGAATTTGGAATTTTAATTATGTACTAAGGACAAGTCTGTTGCTTTATGTTGCTTCCTAGTTTACAGCATGATGCAAATTTCTAACTTAGTGTTAGGAGAAAATTTCCATCTTTAAAACCTCTTAGACAACTAAGAGTTGAAAATACCACTGATAATGTCAGACATCCAAATTGACGAGTACCAATCCTTTAAACGATTGTCCAAAACAAACCAAAAATCCTGCTACCTTGTGGTGGGACGGGAGACTAGAGAACACGGATGGATCAGCACGTGGGTGATGTAAACGTCAAGCAGGATGACTTGCCAACCTCCACCCCCATTGTTACATAGTTCAATCAGTGTAATTTGCAAAATGCATAAACACCTGATGGTTTGGATATATAGTGTTGATGGGAAGAAATGATATTTTTTAATGTGTACTGTAAAACTTGAATTACTCAGGAGCTGAGTGAATATGTTTGTTGCTACTTACAATCCCAACCTGTTGATCTTAGTAGGTTTTTTTTTTGTTTGTTTGTTTTAACATGGTCTTTTCAACTTTGTTTCCTTGTTTAACTACAGACAGCTTCTGTTGTGTAGACTCACCAGTTTAACTGTTGTATTATAACAGTATTACATGTCAACACAGTGTGGTTATGACCTATTTATATAAAAACCAAATATTTAGTCAATTTACAGTCTTAATTTAATCTTTGTACACCTTGCATTTTTAAAAGTGCTTAAATAGTACTATATTGCAATAAAATGTAGTGATATCATAATTAACCAGCCATTAAAAACGTACTTCTACATCTGTGGTAGCATGGACTCATATGCTACATGTCCTTGGGTCTGGAGTTCTGTCCTAGAACAGCGGTTCTCAGGTAGACCCACGAATCGAGCAAAAATCCAAACTTACTCCTTTAAAGTAACCATCAGGCTGGGCAAGAAACGTCCCTGCTGTGTGAACTGACTTCATGACTCTGCTATTAGGATACAGCCTTTCTGTCGAGATGCAACTAACTGAAAAAACCAGGAATAATTGACTGTTGTAAAAAACACAGCATCCAGAACAGTAAGTAAAATGTTATTCCTCTTTATTCTCTGTAAAGGAGTTGCCTCATGGAGGCAGCTCTACAAGCCTGGTCAAAACACCAGCTGTTCTAAATCCCAGTCCCTGCCCTGGCCCAGCAGTTTCCTCGGCATGGAAAGGGGCAGGGAAGAGAACAGGGACGTGAGCTCAGGCACAGGGTTGTGACAGTTGTGCCTTCTGGTGGCTGCTGGGTAGAGCTGAAAGAGGAGTGATGATGGAGAAGCGGGGAAAAAAAAACCACCTTTGTTGACTTGAGGAAAAGTCCTTAATCTCATCTTATGAAAGAGCTGTCTTCATACTCCATTTTTCATCTGTGTTGAGAGCCAGTGCTTTTTAAACCTCATTGCTTTTAGCTTTTTTTCTTGGCCTTAAGGAAAAAAAAAAGAAAAGCTGTTTAGTTACCATTTTCTTAACCCATCTCCTGGGGAAGCAGCAATCCATTGACTGTTGTGTTTCAGAACAGAACTGACTGGAACACTGAAACTTCCTTTCATCCTTCACCTACAACAGGGGCCTTCCACTGGCCAGTGGTACCAGCTCATGCCAGTCACCTTCAGCAGGAGGGCGGGTTGGGGTCACATCTGAAGCACAACTGCAAAGCTAACTCTACCTGCTGAGGCTCAGTAACTCTTGCTTCTAGTGGTCATGAGCCCCACAGAGTGCTTCTGTGACCGAGGGGCAGCCCGTGGTTTTATCGAGTCTGTCCCTGTTCCTTTCTGCAATGGCATTTTTATAGGGAGAAACAGGTGCCGTTTCTCTGTGCTCACACAGAAGAACTTGGCATCTCTGCTTTGTTTTACACATACCTGAAACAGCTTCCAACCCCTCAGCGTTGCAACCCTTGCAGGCTGAAGAGTATTTATTCTAACAAGTAAACATGGCTCTAGGCCCAGATGCTGTTCCTTAATGTACCAAAAATGAGGTAATTCTTTCATCCCACTGGGCTGTAGTGTCCTGTTGCCATTCCCTGTTGTTATTTTTGAGTAACGAAAGCATGGGGAAGTTGTTTGTTGGTGGGGTTATTTTAAAGAAAATATGCATAAAGTAGTACCTACTCTGACTTCTCGTATACTCACCCCAAGACTTGTCCACAAACTGAACTGCAGCTTTTTTAACTGGGTCTTTCTTGTTTGCGAGGGAAAAAAATTCATTTGCTGAAATGGAGAGGAGTGCTAATTAATTAAGTTTAACACAGACAAATCTACGTGCAGATCTACCCATGAAAAAGTGCTTACCCTGTGCCCGGTTGGAGTCTGGGCCGTAGAGCTGAGTGTTTAAAAAGTCTTTGGCGAGCTGTTGGTGCAGACCTGTTAAACTCTGATCTTTCAAGCGCACGGCCGTATAGTTTCCTTTTGGCCTAAATAAAGAGATGTAAATCCCTGTAGCGTAGTTACAGAACAACAGACACACTGCTCAGTGCTTGAGCACCACAGCGGCTGGTGCTGGTACCTGACACTCAGCCGTGCTTTGTAGCAGTATAAAAAAAAAAATATTAAAACAGATTGGACCTGTAATCATACACTATTATGTGCCCTGAGTAGTTTCTTGGGAGTCTCAAATTAGCCCTGTCAGAAGCTACTGCAGTTCCTCTAGAGGGACAGCAGTGACACAGAAATGGGGGGAGAAAAAAAGACCGGAATCCGGTGCTCAACAACCAGGCGTGTAGCAGCACGTAACAGAATGGCTACTGCTGTGCTTATGACTGCACAGCTATCACATAAAAAAATATAAAAATTAGTTATATTAGAGCTTTATATGTGTGTGTGTATACGTATTTTACAAATATGCTGTATCAGAAGCATATTAAAGGTGCTTTTAGCACATAAACGTTCTTTCCATCAGAGGAAGAGCAGGGGGAACATAAAGTGAAGAACAACACAGCCACCCTGGCAGAACAGCTGCTGTGAAGCCCCCTCCCCACACCAGCAGAAGCAGTGCCACCACACGGGCACAGACACCCCAGATCTTCCAGCCTCACCTGGCACCTTTCCTTTGCTTGTCTTTCTTCACCTGCTTTTGGGCTTGGCCTTGCTTTTGGACATGGCCCTGTCTCTGCTTCACAGCCCCACCTCCATGTTGTTTACCTAAAGTTAGTTGAATAGAAAACAGAAAAAAAATTCCCAAAGCTTACAAATCAAGAGCTGTTAGTAAGAGAGGAGCAGCAGTGAAACAACAGTTATGCTGTGAAAAGTAAGTTGTCTTCAGTTAACTCCGAGAGGCATTTTTCAGCAGCTGTCACCAGTAAGAGGTAGAAAGTGTTGCCCCCTCTGAAGGGCAGTGAGAGGGAGGGGAAGAAGGGCACCGCAGGGCGACTGCCCCAAGTGCTGGTGGCCAGCTCTCCCCTTCCTTGGGGCCAGCACCACAAGATGGGATTCATCGCTGGACAAGAAGTCAGTGCAACGCAACAGCAACGCGTAACACGCAAAGGGGAGCCCAGCTTCAAAGTACCATGGAGACTGAGCATTCAAAGCACCATCCTGAGCTCAGCAACAGATACTTTCAAAACAATAATAAGAATAATAAAAAGTAGCAGTTGCACCATCCAACTATATAATTATGTGAGGTATGGATAAGAAAATTGTTAAAAAAAAAGCCAAAACGCTTCTTTTTTTTGTAAAGTGCTTTGAAGTACAACGAGGGCTAGGAAACAGCAGTCGCCAATACTCTGGACTCGATTTTCTAGTTCAGAATTTGAAAAAACTAATTTTTTTTACAGATGCTACTAAATGACAACATGATACGTAAAGCATCGAGGCAATTAACAACTCTATCCAGAAACAGCCTTTATAACAAATGAATGGCAATTGCTATTCAACCTCTGGTAATCCTTGTTTTTTCTGTTACGATACCTGTCCAGATATTTCTTTAAAAACTTACACTACTTTAACCAAAATCATTGTACAGTAAACAAGGTTTGTAAGAGATACAGGAATGAGGTTAAATGCGACGTCAGGCTTTTCCTCAGATATTGTCCCTTGCCAACAGCCAATCTACCCAGTCCGTTACCACATCAGACTTTCAAAAGGTCTCCATACCAGAGTGCTATACCCCCGAGCCCTGACTGCCGCTCTAGCACAGAAAGGGGGAGGTACTGGGGAGCAGAATGAACTGTAGCATACCTGGCTCAGCCGCTGCTGCCTGTCCCTTGGGTCTGTGGAGCGAGAAGGCGGCAAAAAATTACTCTGTCGATTCACACTCCCTCTCTTTACTCTCAAGCTACGAAAGCTCCCGGCACCCCCCGTCCTTTCCACGCCTGGACGCGAAGAGGGCGCACCGCAGGCGGAGGGGGGTTCGCCCGGACACCACCACACCCGCCCCACAAAACCCGCACCATGGTGCCCTCACCCTGCGGGCGGCGCGGCGCTCAGCTCCTGCAGTACGGCCTCGGGGAGCAGTTTCCGTCTCTGTGGAGAGAGGGTAGTGAGCGGGACGGGACGGGGCAAAACGGCGGGGCTGCCAGCCCCAGCAGGGGTGCTGATCGCATAGGAGGGGGCCGCCGTACCTTCTGCTCGATGAACAGCTCCTGCCGCCGCCGCCGCTTCTCCTTCAGCAGCTCCCGGTGCCTGCGGGGAGGCGGGAGGCCCCGTCAACACTGGAAAAGGGCGAGGGGAAGGAAAGGGTGGG
>VXBJ01005108.1:853972-864708 GCA_013400055.1 Nycticryphes semicollaris
CCGCTTCTCCCCGGCCGCCACCGCTTTCTTCCGCCGCACCATCTTCCCCCTCACGCCGCCTGCCCGCGCGCCCCGGAAGTGCCCCCTGACTTCCGCCCCTGCGGGGAACGCCACGCCCCACAGCTTCTAACCGCCGCGCGCGCGCAGACACAGGAGGCCCAGAGAGCGGCGGCGACCTGAGCTGTCAGCGGCGGGGGCTGAGCCGTCGCCCCGGCCCCCCGTTTATTGCCGTGTGGAGCAGGGGAGGGGACAGCCCGGCCGGCCCCGCCCGTCTCCCTCCCTTCACCCACGCCCCCGCCGCGCTGGGGCCCGGCACGCCCCGGCTTTTCCCTCGCCGGTCGCTCCCCAGGGCTCAGGAGATGATCTCGGTCTCGTGGCGGGCCAGCGCCGGCGGCAGAGTGGTCCCGCATGGGCCCGGGAAGTGGAACCTGGAAGGAAGGAAACGATCAGCAGCCGGGTGAAGGGGCGGGCAACAAACCAGCGCCTCGTTGCTTTTTTCTTGTTCTGGCAGTGCCCGAGTGCTTTGGACAGGCAGGTTAGTCCTGCTGTTGAGGGGGGAGGATTTAGGCCTTCTAGGACCTAGGGACAGGTTTTGGCTTCACACTTAAAATAAATACAGTTGTTTTCTTCAGTGTAAGTTATCACCATGAAGAAATCATAGATTGGTTTGGGTTGGAAGGGGCCTTAAAGATCATCAAGTTCCAACCTCGCTGTCATGGGCAGGGACACCTCCCACCAGACCAGGTTGCTCAAAGCCGCCTCCAGCCTGGCCTTGAACACCTCCAGGGATGGGGCATCCACAGCTTCTCTGGACAACCTGTTCCATTGTCTCACCATACACACAGTAAAGAATTTATTCCTAATATCTAATCTAAATCTAACGTCTTTCAGTTTAAAACATCATCCCTTGTCCTGTTGCTACACTCCCTGATAAAGAGTCCCTCCCCATCTCTCCTGTGGGCCCCTTTTAGGTACTGAAAGGCTACTGTAAGGTCTCCTCAGAGCCTTCTCCAGGCTGAACAACCCCAGCTCTCTCAGCCATAGCAGAAGTGCTCCAGCCCTCTGATCATTTTTGCAGGCCTGCTTTAGACCTGCTTCAACAGGTCCATGTCCTCCTTATGTTGGGAGGCCCAGAGCTGGACAGATCATTCCACATGGGGTCTCACTAGAGCAGAGTAAAGGGGCAGAACTACTTCCCTCAAACTGCTGCCCACACTTTTCTTGATGCAGCCCAGGCTGCGGTTGGCCTTGCAGGCTGCAAGTGCACATTGCCAGCAATCTCATTAGCACAATCATCTTTGCTACTTACTAGGAAAAAAAAAAATCATCTGTTTCTTAAGGACTGGGGAAAAAACTAGATCGTGCTTGTATAAAATTTTTCTAAGAATGTTAGCAGTTCAGTGCAAAAGGCAAGGAAAATGAAGGGGACTAAAGGTTGCTGGTTTAAAACTGAAGAGCTTTACCTGAATCTGTTCGTAGCAGGAGTGGCTTCCATGTTAAATTCTGCAACTGGCACTCCTCTGGCAGAGACCTGAGGGGCAAACATAGCAGCAGGATACACCACGGAGGAGGTCCCCACCTGCAGGGACAGAGTGAAAAATTTCGAGTGTAGAAGGCCCACTTGTTAAACAGACAGAACCAGACCAACCCACAAGGTAAGGACCCTTCTTGAAACACTAACGCATGGAAAATCCCTACAGAAGCTAAATCAATACCTATATTTACTGTCACTGCACTTGTAGCTATTTAACATAGCACAAGAATCAGGAATTGTTTCTCTGATGCATAGAAGAACCCATAGAAGCCTCTTTGGGGATTATAACTATAGATTAAAAAAAAGAATAAATCCCCAAAACGGCCAACTTTGCCTTCAGGAAAACAAACCAAGATGTTCTTTTTGTTCCTTGAGATTATTCTGTGAAGGGTACACAATATTCTGAGCAAGTGTTTGGTCAGTGATCTGGAATATACAACGTGGCATGTAAACAACCTCACCAAAAAAAAAAAAACCAAGCAAAAAAACCCAGCACATGATAGCTGCTGGCTGCCTTCTTGCACCGTTATCTCACTTTTTTTTTTTAAACTGAGCACCAAAATAATCATATTTTTCACAATTTACCAGCTAAGCAATATTAGATAACCTCTAACACTTGTACAATAAATGCAGACTGCAGATGTCAGCTGAGCAAGATGCACACACGCTGAACCTGTTACCTTCCAACTTAGTCTATGTACATTTTCAAACCTCGTGGCCTTTTAGTGTTCGACACTTGACATGAGACAGTCCCTCAGGGGCTTTTAGCTCCCTTGGCACTTCCCTTGGGGAAGTGCAGATGCATCACCTTTACCCAGAGGCTCCAACGTTTTTAGTGTGGCTTCTCTGCTGGTTAAGAGGTAAGAGAAGCAGGACTTACTACCAAGCAGAGGTCGCATATCTCAAGCTCCTTCTCAACCGCTGTGAGAATGTCAGGATCCAGGGTTTCACCAAACCAGACAACGTGGGGACGGAGGAGCCCATTGCAGCCCTCCTCCTCACACCTGTTTAGAAATCACAACGGGTCAGTGTTACGCTGCTGACGTGGATGTTGCAAGCTGCAAAACAGCAAAGCAGTTCCCATTCTCATTTAAGCGTGTCTTATCTGCCCTCACTCCGTCTCCCTTCTCCTTCACAGCCTCCCCCCACACCCTCCTCTACCAGGTGCTGGACAGAAGGCAGCTGAAGCCTTGCTACACATATGCTGGAAGTAAACACGTGCTGCCTGGTCACACAGAAGGGGGTGCTGAACTGTTGTTCAACTCGGATACTTAATTGTGTCTTCCCCTTACTCAGCTCCTGAAATGCACGGAACTTAAAATGTAGTGTGTGCTACACACCTCGGCCTCCATCAGCTTTAACAAACAAACCAACGGGTTGTTAAGGAGAATGTGAACTGTAACGTGACAAAGCATCACGTTCTCCTCTTTTCCTTAGGAACCAGATGAAAAATAGGGTGATTTCTTGCATCTCCAAGCAGCTGAGGCAAAACTTCAGCCATTATAAAAAAAACCACTGTGGTACATTTAATGCCTGCAAGGGACTACGCAGCGGCTGTACCCCAGCACAGGATTGCAGGCTGACTAGTAGCAGCACCTGCAAAACATTTACTGCGTGGCACTTAGTTTCTTACTGCTTTTAACCTACTAGGCTGTGTACACAGCCCGTGCTCAAGCACACAAACATGCAGGCCCTTTAGCACCATGGTAAACTGGTACACACTCCTCTTGTCTGCTGTCCCCTGTGACTGTAAACTCAGTTCTCTGGGCCGAAGTCCCACACCGCCTTCTCCTGTACAATGTCTCCGTGTCCTCCCAAAACTATGTGAACAGGAATACAAGCCTTTCAGATGCACAAAGCATGAAGAGGTAACAGCACACAAAAAAAGGGGTCCATACGTACTGAGGAAGGTCTTCAACTGGAATCGTGGCGTCTTCTGTTTCAGGATCTGGAGCCCTGAAGTTACAAAATGGAAATACGTATTCAGTTGTACAAAGTGCACTTTAAATATTAATAAAAACTTGGTATTCTCCTAAAGCACACTCTCCAACCAAGGAATCTGTGACTTCAGCCAACTTCAACCCTAAAATTCCACACAGAGGGTAGGCAGGCAGTTGTCCAGAATTATCCCAGAGCTAATTAGCTGTAATGAGCTGGTCAAAGTCTGTCAAAGGCACAACCTTTTATTAGCTATATATTTATTTTTTAAGTTATGTATCTAGTTATCTAAAGATCAGGAGACATTCAAAAGCAAAAACCCTTACAAATCTATGACTGCGTATGCCTGTCCCCTGGCCCATGCTTATTTTCAATAGTGAAAGAAAGAGGATGGCTATAAAAAGGAGACTGAAAAATTCTTCTGCAACTTATAAAGTTGCAGAAGAATCCTGGGAACTGCTGCTTTCCTCCTGATTACTTCACACATCAGTATTTTGAGACTTGTAATCATGAGACTCTTCCTGAGTTGAAGGACAAAAGCTACAAGGGGCTCAGGAGATGCAGAGGAGGACAATCCATGTACCAAGTGATGACAGTCCAATTTAAGGAAAAAGCATCTGATTTAATAAAAAACCTGGAAGGTGAAGAGGATGGGAGTAAATGCACATTCTCAAAGAATACAATTAGTTGATGTCCCACATGAGAGTTGCAGACCATCTGAAATTGTTCTAATTAGAACATATGTAATGTTGTGCTGAGAGATGAACAGTTATTCATTCACACTCCTACAGTACCATGGGCTCTGACTGAAGCTACCAAAGAGTATACCTTCGTTTCAGAACAGTTGTGTAAAATTTAAGCATTAATACCACTAAAAAGGAGAGCGGGCTGGTTGGCTGAAACTCATGTACGGTCCTAAAATGGCTCCTTTTCTATTGAAGAGCAGACAGAACAGAAAACAGAGAGTTTACACAGCAGATGTCTTACCCTTTCCCAGCCAGCGCGGGGCATATTGGACTCTTGTAATTCGCAGCCACGTTTCCACAGTTGGTGCATCGAGTTTTAAATAAACTACCTGAAATGCACAAAGAGAAACCATCAGGGCTGGAGCGACTGCTCCGAGGCGCGTCTGTACAAGCAAGTTCTGCCTATCCTGGATGGCCTTTGCTTGACTTTGTCAAGTCAATACCTTGTGGGGAACTTACTACATAAACTTAACAGCCGAGTGTTGAAACCTGTCAGCATTATGAACGAGACACTGTTTACACAGTGCGTAGAAACGCTTTTGTTCAGCACCCCAAGGTGACCAGTGTCGTAGTTAAGCACAGACCGGGCCCAGGAGAGACAGACACAGCCCTTTCATCTGAAAAGTCGCAGTGAACAGCAGCAACAATCCCTCTAAACTATGATTTATCACCCTCTTCTACCTCACCACATGAGTAATACACTGCCTTGTAAGACTCTTTCAGAGGAAAATCATTATATAAAGTTTGATTGAAGGAGATGATTTCTGCTTAATAGTTCTGCTCTTAAACCAGAAATATTTTTGTAAAAAAAAAATAAATGAATATATGCTGTTAACATTATTTTGTTTTATGCAAACTCCCCAACCCCAAAACTTTTGTAGTTACTAATGTGCTGTAGAGATGCGCAATATTACCAAGAGTTTTAAATTGTTTCTACTTTGTAAAGAATAAGGATAATCAAGGTTAAACCGTCCCCAAGGCTTTATCCTTGGATCCACAACTGAAAAAACCTGCCAGTTTCCTGTGTCCAGATCACAAAGCAGTGATGGGAAATCCCATTTAAACATTTCATGATGCCCAAGATAAAAAGCACCATAGTGCTGGAGGAGCAGGATGTCACTTTGTCCTGGGAGACCTTCTCTCTACGGCAGGGCCTGCGGAGCGGAGAGAGGAGGAGTGGGGGCACCTCAAGAGGTGGAGAAGGTCTTCCCTGCCCTCACCTTCTCCACACCTGTGTATTTCCTCAGATCCAAAAGCCCTGCTGACCCCCGTTGTGCTGCACCTGCGTTGTGCTGGGACTCCACCACCTGTGAGAGAGGGTGGGAGCGAGGAGTGCCACTAACTACAGGGAAGAGAGAGGGAGTCCACTGAGTGCAGGAGAGAAAGGTTATGGGAAATCTCATCCGTTTCCAACCCCTTCTACCTCCTGCAGCCAGGGACCGCTCAGGTAGGTCTCTGAAGGACAGGGACAGGGGAAAGCACCAGGGCTGGCTGGTGCAACCAGTCTTGCAAATACACCTGTTACTGGTGACAATACTGGTGTGGGACCACCGCTACCACACAGTGGTAGTCCTCATGGATTTTTTTTCTCCTTTTCCACGGGAAATCAGCCAAGTGTCACTATCCACACGTATTCAAGTGGATCTGAGGCAAAACTGAGCAAGAAGGAAGGGAGAACCAGTTCCTGTGTATTGTCAGAATCCATTAAAAAAGAAAGATGAGAAATAAAGAGAGGTTATAAAGTACAGAGATATATGTATATGAGAACAGGGTCATATGGTAAATAACTTCATGCAAGTTATTATAATTTTAAAGACAAATTTCTCCTCTCACAGTACTTAGTGCTGCCCTCCTCTGTCCCCAGCTTTGCTGGCCTGTAGCAGACAGGTAAGCTGATCCTTACCGTGAATTTCTAAGAGGTGCTTTGTGCCTGCCTTTCTGTGTAGTTCATCAATATTCTGAGTAATGACCACAACGCTCCTTCCTTGCTTGCTCAGTCGCTTTTCACACTCTGCGATGGCGATGTGAGCGGGATTTGGGTGTTTGCTCAACATCACTTCCCGGCGATAATGGTAAAATTCCCACACACGAGACGGGTTTCGTGCAAAAGCCTCTGGAGTAGCCAGCTCCTGGAAAAGGCACAACAACTCATTCTACCAGTGAAAGGGCAAGAAAATCCCTTCCCCAGACAAAACCTGCTAGATCACTGTTATTTACACTGCCACCAGCATAACAAGATAATAAAAAGTAGATTATTTATAACCAGCTGCCGTTGACGAGAATATAGTTTGACAGCCCTTACAAGGATGACAAGTCAAAGGATTTTATCAAATGAGGAAAGAGCTGACATTGATAGTGTGGTACGTGGTTTTATATAGTACACTCAGACCTTTATTCTGTGCTGCTCTACTAAACTATCAGGATTTTAGTACAGCACAAAGCAAGGTCAGAGATTTCAATGCACACAAGTTTTTTTGGCATCAAAAACTCTCTTTTGCACAGCAGTCATAAAACTCAGCATCGTGTGGATGTACTTCTTTGCTAGCAATTTCTCTTCTGTCTTAATTTAAGTGTAACACAATTTAAATGTGTATAAAACGTGTGTTTTTAAAAAACAAGGAGTAGTTTAGCCTAATGCTTCAATGTGCAACTCTACTGATGTAAAAACGCTGAGTGCAAGCTGTCTGATGCAGAAGACCCAGGCGTTCATACACACGTACTTTATTTGAATTGACAGTCTCTGGAAGAAAACACACATCTTTGGATTCAAACCATCCCAAAAACCTCATCTCTCTGACCCCTTTTTAACTTCATCATATCTTTTGTGAGTGCCATCATCAAAAAAGCAGACGAGATTGCAGAGTTTGGGGTAGCAGTTCCTGACGGCATCACAGTTACTGGAAGCACCTGCAGCACCACGCAGGATCAGACCCACAAGGTGCAATGCACCTCGCACGTTTTGCTGCTCCCCGCTGCATCACTCCACCCCCCCAAGGTCTGCTGCCACCTCCTGTCCCACCCCAGTGGCTCCAGACGCTGACAGGATTACACCAGTGAGAGAAACGGAGCTTGTGGGAGAGTTGAAGACCATGAAGAACCCTACGCCCAAACAAACAACCAACCCCAAATATTTTTAAATAAACTAAGATTAGAAGAAAATGAGTCAGTATCATGGGTTCTGTCCTTTGTTTTTTGGGTAAATAGTTCTTAAGAGTTTAAAATGGGAAAGGCCCTGTGAGGCAGGAGAACAGTGAGGGTGTCAGAAGATAAACCGGCGACTAAACTGCAAGGTGGCAAGAAAGCAAGGACAGTAGAAGGACCCAGAGCTGTCTGCAAGAACATTGTTTTTCCCAAACAAACGGCAGAAAAGCAGTTGCAGCTGCCCAAAGCAACTCCCCAGGCCACGGGGAGAGCTGCAGGGAGAGCTCTGTCCCCACCGAACCACCACTGGAGCACTTCCACCCTCGAGGGTAGAAACTTCTTCCCGGCTTCTTCTGACCCTTCAGGCTCACCTACCTGACAAACAGAGAAGCACAGCCGCACAGACACAGGCCACCACCCGTGTACCTACCTGGGCTTGCCACTTTCTCCAGAAACCTCCAGCCCCTCTGAAGGTAGGAACTCCGCTCTCCGCACTGACACCGGCTCCTGTGATGATGGCTATATGCTTCGCTTTGGCAAACACTTCTCGGAAATCAGCCATATCTATGTGTGGGGAGGAGAACCGGAGAGCTCTTCAAACACATTTCTATATAAGGCACCATACGGACAGTGCTGGCAGACTTATGTACCCAGAAAATGGCTTCCACATACACCTTCCATAACTTTAATTTGAGAATATTAATTTTTTTTTCTGAGTTTCTGTGTATTGGAATTTGAAGGACAATTTCTGGGTATCCTCAGAAATGCATATAGAATCACAGAATTGTCTAGGTTGGAAAGGACCTTTAAGATTATCTAGTCCAACCATCAACCTAACTCTGATAAAAAACTCTAATATGAGCAGGTCCAGTGGGGTTACACGTATTAAACTATGAATACACTCAATAATTGAAAGACAAAGCCTTAAAGTAAAATCCCACACCAGGTCCTATCTCCATAACAACTGCTGCCACCACCAGCCAGCAAGTTTGCTCTCCAATTGCAAGATAAGACCTAAGTTGAAAAAAGTTTACATTTAGCTATGAAATATCACCTTCAAAATTAACCTAATTTGAGAAAACACATTTCTTTTTGAGGTGTCTTACCCATTTTCTAGGTTTGCAATTGTATTTTCTATGATCGAATATATATTCTCTCGATTTCTCCCTGTGTGGCAAAATAACTTGGGAAAAAAGATGGGAAGTTTCCTTTGCATTTTTCTACGAGTCAAAGCAAGATTAAAAAGGAACAGGTTAGCTACAGGGGGACAAAAAAAATCTCTTCCAGTTCACCTCAGATATTATTTTTTAGGCAATATATTTTAGAATCACAGAAGGGCTGTGGCGAGAAGGGACATCTGGAGATTGCCTAATCCAAACCCTCTGCTCAAGCAGGGTCTGCCAGAGCAGATTGTCCAGGACCGTGTCTGGTCACGTCGCTTTTAAGTATCTCCAAGGATGGGGACTCCACCACCTCTCTCTGCACAACCCACTCCAGTGTTTTATCACCAGCATAGTAAAAAAGGTTTTTCTTGTGTTCAGATGGAATCTCACGTGCTTTCAATTTGAGTCTGTTGCCTCAAGTCCTGTCACTGGGCACTACTGAGAAGAGTCCACCTTGTCTTCATTCCCTCCCATCAGGTGTTTCTATGCATCGGTGTGA
Organism: Nycticryphes semicollaris; assembly: GCA_013400055.1. Classification (NCBI taxonomy): domain Eukaryota; kingdom Metazoa; phylum Chordata; class Aves; order Charadriiformes; family Rostratulidae; genus Nycticryphes; species Nycticryphes semicollaris. The sequence continues at coordinate 862,994 of VXBJ01005108.1, forward strand.
TGCCACAGAGCCTGGTCTTCTCCAGGCTGAGCAACCCTGTCTCTCCCCAGCCTCTGCTCACACGTCAGATGTTCCAACCCATTTATCACCTTTGTGGTGACTCCACCCTTTGCTGGAGTCTCTCTGGGGACACCAGCACTGGACCCAGCACTCCAGGTGTGTCTCAACACTGCTGAGCAGAGGGGAAGGATCACCTCCCTCCCTCTGCTGGAGATGCTCTGCTGAGTGCAGCCCAGGATACCCATCAGCATTTGTTGCCACAAGGGCTCATCACTGGCTCATGGTCAACTTGGGGTCCACGAGGACCCTGAGGGCCTTTCCTGCCAAGCTGCTTTCCAGCCGGTCAGCCCCAGCCTGTCCTGATGGATGGGGTTATTCCTCCTCAGGGGCAGGACTTGGCATTTTGATTTGCTGAATTTCATGAGGCTCCCGTGAGCCCATGTCCCCACCCAGCCTGTTGAGGTTCCTCTGGATGGCAGCACGACCCTCTGGTGTATCAGCCACTCCTCACGGTTTTGTGTCACCTAGAAACTTGCTGAGCGTACACCCTGCCCCATCATCCAGATCATTAACGAAGGTGTGAAACAATTATGGCCCCACTGTTGACTCCCACAGTAGGCCACTAGTGACTGCCCTCCAGCTGAACTTCCACCTGCTGGTTACAGCCCCAATCTTTGCATTTTACTACTTTGGTTTTGGCTGGTTGTTTTGTTTGTTTTTTTTTTTAACCCAAAGGGCAGTAATTTTTTACAAGGAGAGACAGTCACTGAAGAAGCCCCAAGACCCACAGCTCGACAGCCATAAAACTGGGCAGAGAACACTATGTTTCTGGCACCAGCTGTCGCAAACCCGACCTCACGAGCCCTCAAACGTGTAAAGATGAGGCCAAAAGTCCTCTGAGTCGTCTCTGGGCTCTGAGAGCGGCCAAACACTGATGCTCCAGGCGGCAGAAAAAACAAGCGCGCTTTGGCTACCCAACCGTCGGGGGTTTTACTGTTACACCTGTGAAGTTCAGTGTTCAAGTTAAGGCTTGATCCTCCAATTAAATAAAAAATCCTGCTTAATCCTCCAATTAAATAAAAAAAAAAAGCCCCAAACAACAAACCACAACACCCTCCCCCCCAGCAAACAAACCAAATGAGGATATTTGCTCCTACGAGACTGAGCAGGGGCTCCTGGGGTTACCCAATGCCCTGCTCCTGCTTCCTTAGGAACGCTCCAGGCCCTCTGTAATTCTTGTACAGAGAAACGAGGAGTGAGTTTCGTTGCCCGTTAGGATTACGAAAAGGAAACGCAATTAAGTAGCGTGTGTTCAGGTGCATAAATTAAAAATACGAAAAATGCATCACCGAGCTGACTGCAAGTGTGCTGAGCCAGGAAATAAATTGTAGTAGCTGGAGGGGGGGGGTGGGGAGGTGGAAAAATCAACTTCACGCTCCCCTAAGCTTTTTTAATTAAATTAGAGATTTCAGCTATTACACAAAAGCTCCTAGAATTTCAAATCCGGCTTAAAAAACCCACGCGGGGTGGTAAAGAGTATTTAATGGATGTCTTACTTGAGCTGGGACGAGCCATTTCCAAGGAAAACTTGCGTTTCTTTGAAGGGGCAGCCTTGAGTCCCGGACACACTTGGGAAACCAACCTTCTGGCCGTCAATCCAAAGAGACTCATCAGCATCCCTCGGAGATACTCGACCTGCGGAGAAATAAAGGAGA